>OX463231.1:60704146-61116646 GCA_949820135.1 Sylvilagus floridanus
GCACAGACTCAAAACTACCATAGTCAGTTCTCCACAGCATATTTTGGGCTTAGAAAGTCTTCTCTCACGTATATATGAAACACATACCATGCTCTGATGCCTTGTGGATCGCTGACGACCCTCTTTGCACAAGCTATGGCTTGAGTGATGTCATCTTGCAACAAATCTGAAAAAGAGGTGGTGAGAAATGAAAACAACTTGCACAGCAATTTCATTTTACATTTAGGGTTAACCAGTTTTACTCTGGTAGGCTGAGGAAAGAATATTAAGAAATTATTTTTCAAGAGTCCATTAGGCAGTAATGGTGTGGAAAAACTCTCTTCACCCTTTTCTGTCTGGCAGCAAGTAAAGCATTTTGCCTCATTTACAATGAAGCTCTGGAATTACCACGATTTGGAAGGTCCACTGCATGCTAGACACTGTGGGAAAAGCCTGCCTAGTAATTTTTTACTCAGCAATTCTACTATTGCAACTTCATCATAAAGAACTAATAAGACATATACAAAGGTGTTTGCATGAAGATGTTCACAGCAATTATTAAGTGAAAAACTGGAAACAACCAAAGTGCTTAATAGTAAGAAGTAGATAAACACATCACAGAATATTAAAGAGTGAAATTCTACTCATCCTTTAAAATGACAATAGAGATTTGTATTTGTTGATATGGAGATAATTTTGTGTGAGAAGTAAACTGTACAGCAGTCTATATAATACAGTTGAATTTTTTTAAAAATTTACATTGCTGTCATGTTTATATATAGGTACACATATATACATGATATAATTTTATTTTAAGGTTTATTTATTTGAAAGGCAGAGTTACAAAGAGAGAAAGAGGGAGAGACAGAGATCTCTTCCATCCACTGGTTCACTCCCCAAATGGTCGCAACAGCCAAAGCTAGGCCAAACCAAAACCAGGAGCCAGATGCTAATTCCAGGTCTCCCACTTGGGTGCAAGGGCCCAAGCACCACTAGGGCCATCGTCTGCTGCTTTGCCAGCACATTAGCAGGGAGCTGGATCAGAAGTGGAACAGCTGGGACAACTGCAGACGATGGCTTTACCTGCTACACCTCAGTGCCAGTCCCTGTAATTTTACTTGCATGTACATGATTGATGTACATTCTGGAAGAATATATACCAAACGTGACAATGGTCAGACATCTCTGGTAGTAAGGTACATTACGGTTGCTATTTTTTCCCAATTTGTATTTTCTAATTTTTATTTAATGACTACATGCTACATACTACATACTACAATGCAAAATACATTTGAAGGTAAATTAACTAGATTATTAAAGAATATGCTAAAATTAATCTTCTTGATGTGGGTGTTGTGTGGTACAGCAGGTCAAACTGCTGCTTGAGACACCAACATCCCCTTTTAGAGAACTTGTTTAGGTCCTGGCTGCTTCATTCTGACCCAGTTCCCTGTCAATGTGCCTGGGAAGGCAGCAGACAGAGGCCTAAATATCTGGGTTCCTACCACCCATTTGGGAGACCAAATGGAGCTCCTGGCTCCTGGCTTTGGCCTGGCCAAGTGCTGGCTGTTGTATAATGATTATGTATGAACTGTGGTTTTGAGAGATACAAACAAAATAATTTAGAAATCAAAGACCTAATGTTTTTAATTCATTTTAAAATCCTTCAACAAAAAATATAGAGAGAAGAAGCACTATTGCAAAAAGTTAAGAACTTAAAAGTCAGATATATGAGGGCGGTCATTAGGGAAAGCAAGAAAGGTGCTGCTTGAAAGCCTGCATCCCATACTGGATTGCTGGGTTCAGAGTCCTGACTCTGCTCCCAATCCTAGCTCCCTGCTATCTGGAGATGGAGCGGGTGATGGCTCCTGTAGCTGGGTCCCTGTCACACATATGGCAGGCTGAGATTGAGTTCTGGGCTCCTAGCTTCTGCCTGGCCCACACCCAGCTGTTGTGGGTATTTTAGGGAATGAGAAGTAGATAGAGATCTGTGTGTCTGTCCATCAGTATTTAAAATAAATAAATAAATAAAGTATGAAGTTGGACTTATGGGGGCGGGCATGTGGTACAGTGGGTGATGCCGCTTGCCTATGATGATCCCATATGGCGGCTGGTTCAAGTCATGGCTGTTCTACTTCTGATCCAGCTCCCTGCTAATGCACCTGGGAAAGCAGCGGAAGAAGGCTCATGTGCTTGAGCCCCTACACCCACCCGGATGAAGCTCCTGGCTCCTGGCTCTGACATGCCCAGCCCCAGCTGTTGCAGTCATTTAGGGAGTGAAACAGCAGATGGATGACCTCTGTCTCTCTCCACTCTCAGCATAACTCTATCTTTCAAATAAAGATAATAAATAAATAAAAAGCTGCATTTATGGCTGTTATACTACTACCTCCAATTTTCTGTGTATTCAGAACATTTCATAGTAATACATATACAATCAAAAAAGGAACCAAGACCAAATTACTCCTCTCCTCCCCCAAGTCAGCAGAAGGAAAGCTTCAGTAAGGCCATTTACAATCAGTTAACATATCATTCCAGAAACTTGTGCATATGGAAGATCATCAACTAGCTCTTTGCTTTCTTACTTGGGGAATTATGAGGAGGATAACAAAACTTTCTGAGAGTTGTGATGGGAGTTTTCCTAGGTCCCTCATGAATTTGTCTTGAATCTCTACTCTTCCAAGACACCCAGAGGGGTCCTGTGCCATCACTCAAGTATTATCCTGTCTTACCACTGCAGGGTATATGGCAGGCGTTAACTGCTCGGGGGGTTTTGCCGTCGTTACACCAGTAGCGGCTATTGATCTGAAATATTCCATAATCGGAGCTTCCGTCTCCACGGTTGTAGTTTGTAGCTTGTGTGTTATAACTGCTCTCCCATTTGGTCAAACACATCCCTGAAAAAGTAATTTTTGTAATGAACAGAAACATAACATGACTTACAGTGTAAACAAAAAGCAATCCATCTGTCTAACTCTGCTTTACCAACAACTTGATGTGTTTAACTTATAATTGAACACTTTAGTGAAGAAAGGCCCTTAACAGAACCATTTTTGTCATGCAAACCAACTTCTGCTACTACTGCAGCAAGAGAAGGTGCTTTAAAAATATTAAAATAACAGTTTCTTCTTTGCTTTTTCCCTTTCCCTGCTCCCATGGCTCAGGCAACATGCAGCCTTGAATAGAAAAATCAACAGAGTAGATAGGCTCAGGTCAATCTGAGTCCAACAGCAATTTGGATATTCTTTTCTTTGATCTGAGCCTGTGAGTCGCTGTAAAATCTACCATGAAGATGCTAACTGTGCTAATATGGGCAGTTTGAGTCTTCATGATTCCTGGTCTCTCTTCACAGGCCAGGGGAGAGATTGGGGGCCCAACAGAATCTCTATCAAAGGCACTGGGGAATGGGCTGGGCATCAGCCTCAGGAAGTTTGAAAGAGTGGAGACTTACAGTTCGCCAAGCTGATTTCCTTGAAGCCATCCAATCCAAGTTTTTTCATAGTTCTGGCCAACTCACACTTTTCATAGATCTTGCCCTGGACAGTGGTGGAAAGGAGGAGAAGCCCCAGGATCAGGAGTGCCTTCATGTTGACTGGGAAGCAGGACCTCTATGCTGACAGGAGAGAGGCAGCCCCACTATTTAACCACTTTCACCTTCCTTGTTCCCCAAGTGGTTTGAAGGCTCCACCCTTTGTGTGGAAAACATGCTTGATTTTCTGATTCACTGACTTGAAAGGATTTTTTTTTTAAATGTTTGAAGAGAAACTGTCTGATGTCCTAAGCATTAATCTCAGTAAAATGATGAAAAGACATTGCTTAAAGATTTGTTCAGGAAGAATTGGGAAGTAGCAGTTTTCCAAAATAGAAGTTTTCTTCTATTTTATTAGGAGTTTAAGCAAATGTGAAGAAAAAAATGGACTGTTTCATGTAACTTAAAATGAGCTGTGATTTTTTTGCCTAATATTTTCATTTCTATTAAATGGTCTGTGTAAATTCACTATTTTGTATTCATCTTCACTTGGAATTATTTTGCATTTACTTTCATAGAAAATGGACATGGCACTTGGACCTGTTGTCTTCATGGGTACATAGCCTGTTACCAAGAACTCAGTCCCTGTCCCCAGTGTCAATCAAAATAATGAGGATGAGGTTTGGGATGAAGGGATGAGAACACTTAACCTGCTGACAGATGAAAGCATGGCAGACTCAGGTTCTCAAGAACCACCACCCTGCCAGACAGGATGTTTGGGGTTTTAAAGAACTACAAGGGGAGTCAGGAAAAAGAGGGACAAAGGATAAGGACAGCTGCATGTTGGCCCACTGGCCAGGCACCACAGCCTGCACATTCCTTTTCTGTTTAATGCTCTGGTTGTCTCTAGAAGAAACTGAGATAAGGAAAAAAGCAATGCATGCCTTAAGACAGCAGTGAGTGGGAAGCCAGGAGTCCAGCTCCGATGCATCACCCAGATGCTCTGCTGGTAGGGCGGTCAAGTGGCCTTCAGTCAGCCTAGGGGCTACATGCAGGTAGTTACTTTCTGCCCCGACCTGGGATTCCCCGGCACAGACCCGGGATTTCCCCTAATGGGTCCCCTGGAGAAAATACTGGCCGCCCACATGTTACCCATTGGAGAAGCAAATGACCTCATGAGCCTGGAGACCGGAATCTTGTAGGGCCAGCTGTACCACTCCCTCAATTCAGTGAGTTAAGCCAAGACAATGTTTCTAGAGGCCTGAGGCCTGATAGTATGATGATATCTAGCCTCCGCACTCAAAGCTTTTTTTGTGTGTGTGTGTGGGGGGGGGGGGGCAGGTGGAGCTCAATCCAAGCATGGCTTCCCAATGTTCAGCTGGTTTTCTACTTTAGACTGCGTGTATATATTTTATTATTATAAAACACTGTTTTACAGTTACAAACAAGGGTCATGTGAATAACTTTCCTAACTCCTTCTCCATAGTGACTGGCCTCCCAGTTTTATGTCAGAATGGAATAGGTCACTTTTTTAAAAAAAAGATTCAGTATTTATTTGAAAGGCAGAGTTACAGAGGGGCGAAAGCAGAGAGAGAGACAGAGGTTTTCCAGTTGTTGGCTCACTCTCCAGATGGCTGCAATGGCCATCCAAATCCAGGAGCGAGGAGCTTCTTCCAGGTCTCCCACATGGGCAAAAGGATCAAGGACTTGGGGGCCATCTTCCACTGCTTTCCCAGGCCATAGCAGAGAGCTGGATCAGAAGTACAGCAGTCAGGACCCGAACCAGTGCCCATATGAGATGCCGGCATGCAGGCTGTGGCTTTACCTGCTACACCACTGCGCTGGCCCCTGGAAGAGGTCATTTTAAGGCAATAGGACTTTATTCAACTAAGTGTTACCTTTTAAAATACTCATCAGAGGAGGCCTTCCACATTTTTTTGGCTTGTAAGTAATTTTTTTAAGATTTTATATATTTATTTGAGAAGTAGAGTTAGACAGTGAGAGGGAGAGAGAGAGAGAGAAAGGTCTTCCTTCCATTGGTTCACCCACTAAGTAGCCGCAATGGCTGGAGCTGTGCCGATCCAAAGTCAGGAGCCAGTTGCCCCTCTAAGTCTCCCATGTAGGTGAAGGGGCCCAAGCACTTGGACCATCTTCTGTTGCTTTCCCAGGCCACAGCAGAGAGCAAGATTGGAAGTGGAGCAGCTGGGACCAGAACAGGCGCCCATATGGGATGCCGGCGCCACAGGTGGAGGATTAACCTACTGTGCCATGGTGCCAGCCCCAGCTTGTAAGCAATTTATTTTTAAATTATAAGATTTGTAGGCCGGTGGCACAGCACACTAGGCTAATCCTCTGCTTGTGGCGCCGGCTCCCTGGGTTCTAGTCCCAATTGGGGCGCCGAATTCTGTCCCGGTTGCTCCTCTTCCAGTCCAGCTCTCTGCTGTGGCCTGGGAAGGCAGTGGAGAATGGCCCAAGTGCTTTGGTCCTGCACCTGCATGGGAGACCAGGAGGAAGCTCCTGGCTCCTGGCTTTGGATTGGCGCAGCGCCGGCCATAGCTGCCATTGGGGGGGTGAACCTACAGAAGGAAGACCTTTCTCTCAGTCTCTCTCTCTCTCTCACTGTCTAACTCTGCCTGTCAAAAAAATATTTATAATGATTTGATTACTCAAAATAGCATATTGGAAATCAAAGCACATCAATAGACAAAAGAAAGTTTAGTTTTTTGACTATCAGTACTGAAGCCATCCTTATCAGTATCTGACATCCAACCATGTCTCCTGTAAAAAGAGGAGTAATCTCACATGTTTCACTTCCAGGCTTAGTTCCTAGTTTTCAAATTTTAGGAAGTGTATTGTAATTTACTTCAAATCCCATTACACTTAGTGTTTAGATTGCAACAGCAGCAGATTTCACATGGAACAAGGGCACAGCTTTTAGCCACATACAGAAATTATATACCACATTCAGGACAGTAGAGTACACTATATTAACAAGCACAAGGAGTTTAGTAAACTTAATGCTGGGTTGCTATTTCTTTCCCTCTAAACTGAACCAGCTGAGCTTCTGAGCAGACAGATTGCTGCTGTGGATAGTCAGACTGCTGTGGGGACTCAGGGAAGGGACATGAAGGTTGCTGGGGTCCTGGGTGATACGCTGGAGGAAACGGCACGTTATACCAGCTGTGGGTGTAAGGATTATAGCCCATGGGCATGGACGTTTGGCAACATCCAGGATATCCTGGATGCGGTGGATGCTGGGCCTGTGGAAGAGGGCTGAGCCAGGGGTTTATGTGACAACTGGTGCAAGATCCCAGTTCCTACAGGAGCCAGATTAATAGCTATTTTGGAAGAGGGGTGCCAAGTTTTACAATGAGCTACTGCTGAAATCCTGGTCAAGTTCCAGAACAAATGCAATCATACAGTATTTGCATGGAAGACAGGAAGAGGGGAACTCTTCAAGGATTTGCCACAAAGCACTGTCTGAGAACCTAGCGCTCCTTCAGTTCCACACTTGCCTATCAGTGTTCTCCAGCTGGAGGACACGCACCAGCTCCCTGACCCCAGCACCAAGAAACCTGCTGCCTTCCAAGCCCAGGCCCCGGCCTCCACCACCTGTGCTTGCAGCGAGTAGTGCTCCTTCTGCACATTTGTAAAAGCGATGCAATCAGCACTCCAGAGGAACTGTGCTTCCAGATCAACCTATGAAGACAGATTCTGAGCCACACAAGAATACCATCACTTCACAGCTACCCTTAGTTTTCATCAGCGACAGTCTCTTTCTCTTTGGCCTTTACAGACTGTCAGTATTGGCTATGACTGCTGGACCCTGTCCAAACACCAAGTATCACTCTATGTATTAGGCCAGGCCTAATTTTGAAACACTGAGACAGATTTTTCAGGACCCAAAGAGACAAAAAAGGAGCTAAAAGAGTTCATCTCTAGTCTCTTACATATACTTCTACACTCAAGGTCAAAGAACATCCAGTTATTACCTATGCTGGTTTTAGCCTCTGACAATGAGATTAGCTCTTCTTTTCAAATGTCTGGAGAGTTATAGTCTTCTAATTTCTTAGAGTGGAATAAACAAATATTTGGAAACTGAGAGCATGACAGTATGTAACTATTGAAGGAGGTGTTTTCAGTCCCTTTAACTCTGAGAACAAAGGGCCTCTAAAAGGCCTGAACGCCATGGAAGAGAAACACCCACTAGACTTATCTGCGTGGCGGCACTGAGCTATTACTCGAATTGATTAGCTTAGTTTGGTGGGGGTGATGTGCACATCTGGAGCACCCCTGAGCTATCCTTTGTTCTGTGTTGATACATTTCTTATCTGTTCTCAGGGATATCCTCCCTAATGTTAGCCAGTAACCTTTTCCATAGCTGCTTTCCAGATCTCCTTGTCCCTGAAGATGAAGACAACAATCCTCAACCAGTAAGAAATTTAAAGTCCCCCACTTTTCCTAAATCCCATCTTTTTAGGCCAAGCCAATGTGTGCTCACTGTGTGATACATAAATCATAAATTCTCACTAGAATCAACCATTTTAGAACACTGTCCAAGTCTCGTTGAAAGTCATTGGGCTTCTGCCCTGACTACACCTTAAATTCATCCTTTTACAGGTCTTGCTTATTTCCATCAACAGTATTTAAGTGCCCAACGTGGGACCCAGAGAAGACTCAGGACCCCTGGAGGTCCAGATTAGCACTTGGTACCAGCATGGGACGCTTGCACTCCTCTGACTTAAGCTTCTCTCCTGGGTGGAATACTAACTACTCCTGGGCCTCCAGACATCCCTTCTGGTCATTGATGTCCAAGGTTTATTTCTGGCCCATTTTTCCCTTTTTCTTTTTGTCCTTCTTGCTCAGATTTTTCAGTACCTTAAGTCACACATCTAAGAGGCCCCTCCTTCTTGATCCTATCTATTGGCTATTTCAAAAACTAAACAACAAAGAGATCAACTTCTTTCTGGTGTGTATGCAAATATTCAAATAAATAAAAACATTTTATTAAAGGTGATTTAAGTCTTACATTTCCAAAATGAGAAATATTTAATATTGTAAAATTAGTTTTTCTTCGGTAAACATTGGAAAGGCACTTGGGATGACTGCACCCCATGTGGGCATGCCCAGTCTGAGTCCCAGATACTCCATGCTTCTTATTTAAATCCGGCTTCTTGCTAATGCCCCTGGGAGGCAGTGGATGACGGCTCCAGTACTTGGTTCCCAGCTGCCCATGTGGGATACCTGGGTGGAATTCCTGGCTTAATTCTGGCCTAACCTTGGTTGTTACAGGCGTTTGGAGAATGAACCAACAGATGGAAGATCTTTTTCTCCCTCTTTAACCCCACCCAGCAATTTGCCTTTCAAATAAATAAATCTTTTCTTAAAAAATTAGAAAGACTAGACTCTTGAACAAAATACATAGAATAAGAAAGCTAGTTTGACTAGTACTTTTAAGCATAAAAAAAGAGGATGATAAGTTCATCTCATTACATGAAGCAAGTAAGAAAATCTTTGGACTGTTACAGAACTTAAAAGGGCCACTGGAGCTGCAACAGGAAAACCAAGCACATTGAACCTGCACACCCACTTGGTCCACATGCACTTCCTCCCTGCCCTTCCTCCCCCTAGTTTCCTCATACTCTGGATCTCAAATTTGCTCACCGCCCTGCACCTGAACCTTTGCCTGTAATTAATGAAAGGAAGGACCCTAGATGAAGGGACAAATCTTGTAACTGCATCTTTTAGAACCAAACCCACTGGATGTGGGGAACTACCTACTACCTATGTTCCCAGGACAAAAAGAGTTAAAAGCCTTAGTCTCAGGATTTCATGATCCAATTCAAGACATACTATGATCTACAAAAGAATTTAAAATTACTTCTCAAAGGAATTACTCTCAAGAAGTCTTGACATAGGCCCCTGCCCTAGGACAAGCCTGTTAGTTATGGTAGCCAACAGTTATGATGTGGACAGGCAGGTAGCTAGGGAATGAGAAGCTGAGGACTGCACACATGAGCAGCCCAAACCCCAACTCCTTTTGTGAGTGACAGTTAGCAGGCTGGAAGCATCAGTGTGACTGCAGGTTCAGAAAACCCATTCCCCATCATGCACTGGAGCCTCGCTTCCCATGGTGCATAAGCTGCCATGACGCCTTCCTAGAGAGAGCACTGTGTGCTCCAGCCCTCCAGGGAGACACCATGATACTTCTGACTTCCCCAATAAAGCGACATCAAAGCTAGTGGTGCTCAAGTCCCGCCCAAACCCCAGCACCATTCAATACTGACCTGCCCTGGGCACCATCCCCTAGCCTATAAAAGGATGACCTGCTGGTGGGGGCAGCAGCACTGCCCTCCTAACAAAGAGAGGTTGCCTGGACTCACACCTGAGCATGTGCTATCTCTTTAAATAAATCCTGCTCTCCTCTATACCTTTGCATCTCTTACTCCATTTCTGGTTTTTTTTTTTTTTTTAGATTTATTTATTTATTTGAAAGGCAAAGTTACAGAGACAGAGAGAGAGAGAGAGAGAGAGAGAGAGAGAGAGAGAGAGAGAGAGAAAGGGGCAGAGAGAGAGATATGTCTATCCATTGGTTCACTCCCCAAATGACTGCAATGGCCAGGGCTGGGCCAAGTCAAAACCAGGAGCCAGGAGCTTCAACTCCCAACTGAGTAGCAGGGGCCCAAGGACCTGGGCCATCTTGTGCTCTTCGCCTGATGCATTAGCAGGGAACTGGATCAGAAGTGGAGCAGATGGAATTCAGGACAGCTCATATGGGAAGCTGGTGTTGCAGGCAGTGGCTTAACCCACTGCCCACAACGCTAGGCCCTGCTCCCTGAATTCTTTTCTCACGTGGAGGCAAAAATGTGGAGCAAGCCCAGCTGGGGACTGAATTCCCCACAGCAATTACACCTTACAGGTCAAGAACATGCCCTAGCATGAGGGTGACCTCAGTGGCTCCCACTGAAACCACGGACTTCCCATACACTGCATAACACACTAACAGCTGACAATAGTCATGTGCCCACCTATTGCACAGTATCATAATACTTGTTTGAGATTAAGAAAAAATCTGCTGCCATGTCTTTCCAGAACCCCTGATACGACTAGACCTAACTTGTGGAGGCAAGATTGTAAACGGAGCCTGTGCAGATCGACTCAGACTGATCTGAGTGCTTCTTGTCATGTTAGGTGACACACATGCTATGATGTTTCTACAGCCATGTTTAACCATGCGATGTGAGGGCATGATTTATCAAGGTGCATGCTTTAAGGACTTTCCTTACCCTTTACCTCTGCACCTGTCACGTTATGTCACGCTGCCGTGCCCAGTTACACTCCATTTACTCTAACTCATAAATTCCCTAACCCCATTTTGAATGGAAGATTGAAGGGGTTTGACATGATATGCTCATTTCAATAGTCTTATAATAATAATAATAATAATAATAAATGTTCCCTTTCTCAGATGAATTCAGTTTTTATAATAGTAATAATGTGTGCAAATAGGAGGACTTGTGGTTCAACAACAGCACCCTTTGTAAACGTACAACATTTACACCGTGTGTATTACCTCCTGTCCTCTGGGTGGAGGAACAAGTTCTGTTAGCAAAAATAAAAAATTGCGAATTGCCCTTGCCGCGGCTCACTAGGCTAATCCTCTGCCTTGCAGCTCTGGCACACCGGGTTCTAGTCCTGGTCTGGGCACCGGATTCTGTCCCAGTTGCCCCTCTTCCAGGCCAGCTCTCAGCTGTGGCCCGGGAGTGCAGTAGAGGATGGCCCAAGTGCTTGGGCCCTGCACCCCATGGGAGACCAGGAGAAGCACCTGGCTCCTGCTATCGGATCAGCGCGGTGCGCCTACTGCAGTGTGCCAGCCTCAGCAGCCATTGGAGGGTGAACCAATGGCAAAAGGAAGACCTTTCTCTCTGTCTCTCTCTCTCACTGTCCACTCTGCCTGTCAAAAAAAAAAAAAATTGCTAATTGAGTCTTTGCACAGTGAGCTCCTGGGAGATGAAGACACCAAAGACCACAGACTGAACCCTGGGGACCATGGGGCTGGCCTTTTACAGCTGTTAAGAGGCTGCTCGGAACTCCCACATTCCATTTAAGAGTTCCTTTAGAGGTGAGAGTTCCTCCAGCACTTCTGATTCCAGCTTCCAGCTACTGTGCACGCTTGCACACAGTGGTGACAGCTCAAGTACTTGGGTCCCTGTCACCCATGTGGGAGATCTGAAGTTGAGTTCTGGCTCCTGGTTTCAGCCTGGCCCAGTCCTGGCTGTTGTGGGCATTTGGGGGAGGAATCCGCCGATGGAATATCCCCCGCCCCGTATCTCCATCTTTTGGCCTTTCCAAAAAAATATCCCTGGAGATTTTGTGCTTTGGAAAAGAAACCAAATAAAGGAGTCCCCACAGCCTTGATGGATAGGACCCTATCAAGTACTTCTTACCAGCTCCTGCACTGCCAAACTGAGAGGAGTCAATCACCGGACACACACTCCACACGACAAGCATGCAGCTGATTCGACACCTAAACCAATGAGGACTGTGAAAGCCATCTCTGACTCGTCTTTTACAAACATAAGATGAGCCAAACAGGATAACTGATGACCACACACTTTTCTTTACTTTTTACCTGTATGTTGTTATATGATATCTCCACTGACCCTGAATGTCTTAACTTAGCCACTGAAGACTTTCCTTTGGAAATCCAGCATGATCCTTGATATATGCTCTTATAGGGTTCTGATAATGATTAGAATTGTATTTAAACTTTATCATATATTCATACATATTTCCTTTGATTAATGCTCTATGTCTTCTAGAGATACCACCCTCAAACCTCCTCATGATGTAATCAGTGTAGAAGTGGCTTGGCCTAGGGTCAGCATTGTGGTGTAGCAGGTAACGCCACCACCTGGGACAACCACACCCCATGTGGGCACTGGTTGAGTCCTGGCTTTTCCACTGCCAATCCAGCTTGTTGTTCCTGTGCCTGGGAAAGCAGTGGAAGATGGCCCAAGTGTTTGGACCCCTGCACTCATGTGGGAGACCCAGAAGTTCCTGGTTCCTGGCTTCTGGCTTCAACTTGGCCCAGCTCTGCCCATTGCAGTCATTTGGGGAGTGAAACAGCAGATGGGGGATCTCTTTGTCTCTGTTTCTCCCTCTCTCTGTGTAACTCTGCTTTCAAAGAAAAACAAATCTTGAAAATAAAAAAAGAATGGCTTGGCCTGAAGAAACGTTAACGATACAAACTAAGACAACAACAGTACTACACACCTCTAATGAGGTCACAGGGTCTGAATGACGGGAGATAACAGAACCTCTGAACCCCACAAAAGAAGGATGGGAAGATCTGAGATGATGAACCACAGACCCCGGGCTGGATGAAGGCACAGTTAAAGGCAGGGATAGGACACCACAAAGGAAACATGCAAATGAAGTGAAAGTCTGCATGCTGAGCAGGAAGCCATCCCTAGCTCTCCACCTGCCCCCACTGAGCTTCACCACAACTGGCTGCCAGAATGACCTCCCTGGCAGGAGCCAGCAGCATTCCTTTGTGGGGCGCCTGCCTGAACCAGAAGAAACGGCCCCCAGGGACAAATATTTAGGGCCCACAATGAAATTTATTTATTTATTTATTTATTTTACTTGAGCATCAGAATCACACAGAGGAGAAGCAGAGAGAGAGAGAGAGAGAGAGAGAGAGAGAGAGAGAGTCTTCCATCCAATGATTTACTCCTCAAATGGCCACAACAGCCTGAGCTGCACTGATTGGAAGCCAGGAGCCAGGAGCTTCTTCCAGGTCTGCCACACAGGTGCAGGGGCCCAAACACTCGGGCCATCTTCTACTGCTATCCCAGGCCATAGCAGAGAGCTGGATTGGAAGAGGAGCAGCTGGGACTATAACTGGCTCCCATATGGGATGCCGGGGCTTCAGACTAAGGCATTAACCCGCTGAGACACAGAGCCAGCCCCTGAACACTATAGACTTGATGATAACTGCTAATGTGGATGACAGATCCAATTAAATAGAGAAGAAACAATGACAACACAAAATAAAATACAAAGTATAATGGATATATCAAAGAGAAAAGACAGGGCCTGGTCCTGTGGCATAGTGGGTTAAGCCTCTGCCTGTGATGCCTGCATTCCATATGGGTCTTGGCTTGACCCCAGCTGTTCTCCTTCCCATCCAGTTCCCTGCTAATGTGCCTGGGAAAGCAGCAGAAGATGGCCCAAGTACTTGGCCCAAGTACTGCACCCATGTGGCAGGCCAGGAAGAAGTTCTGGGCTTCTGGCTTTGGCCCGGCCCAGCCCCAGCTGTAAAAGCCATTTGGAGAGTGAACCCGCAGAGGGAAGATCTCTGTCTCTCCTGCTCTCACTATAACTCTGCCTTTCAAGCAAATAAAAAAATAATAAATCTTTAAAAAAAGAGAGACAAGAGAAATATCGTGTCCATAGAACAAGCAAGTATGTTATAATACAGAGATCATTAGAGAATTTAGAAAGCAGCACTATGGGAAAGCACTTGGTGCAGTGGTTAAAATGCCCTTTGCCAGGCCTGTGTCCCCTATCAGGGTGCCTTGCTTGAGTCGCAGCTCTGCTTTTGCTCCAGCTCCCTGCTAATACACATCCTTGCCAAGGCTCATCACAAGGCTCCCTGCCACTCATGTGGGAGACCTTGATGGCGTTCCAGGCTCCTGGCTTCTGCCTGGCCCAAACCTGGCTGTTGTGGACATATGGGGAAGTGAACCAACAGATGTTACATCTCTATCTATCTGTCTTTTAAATCAAGGAAAATGAAGAAGCTTTAAAAGGTTCTTAAAAGGAGCCCTTGGTATTTAAAAATATGACCACATTAATAACCCATTTAATAGAAGAATTAACACATGCCCTGGATCCCACTTATTGTGATGCCAGAGGCAATTGTAAAGGCCTCTCGGATGGATGGCACATAGAGCCATGCAGGTGCAGGGCCCAAGCACTTGGGCCATCCTCCACTGCCTTCCCAGGCCACAGCAGAGAGCTAGACTGGAAGGGGAGCAACCAGGACTAGAACCCAGTGCCCATCCTTTTTATTTTAAACAGCATTTTCCCGGAAGTCTCATATAGTTAGTTACCCAATTCCCTCTCTTACTTGACTTGAAGAGCTTTTTATGTATCTCCCTTTCCCATGACACCTAACCCTGTACTTGGCACATGGTAGGTCTCTAATAAGCACTTATCAGAGTGACTACCATGGCTGAATTAGAGGCATAAGGAAATGTAAGCTGTGGATAACACTCTATCTCACAACTGCAATCATGGGTCTTATTTTAATCATCAGAGCACAAATCCCCTAACAGGGAAGACTCAGTGTTTCACCAATCCTGACTTCATTCACTTTTCAACAAAAACTAAGCACTGACTAGACCAGTCTGCGCCAGGTGCAGGGGGTTCCAAGACATCAGAGGGAGCAAGGAAGACGGGGTGGTCCTGGATGAGAGTCAGGCCCATTTAAGTTGTTGAAAAGTTAGTGCAAAGAAAACCAGGGGCCTGGAGGGCGTTGAGGGTAGGTGGGCAGCGTCCTAGACGGAGGAGGCAGGATGAGCAAAGGCAGGGAGCAAGGGGAGTGGGCCTCTCCTGGAGAAGTCACTGAAGGGAGTTTTGAAAGAGAACACTTCTGTAAAGTTACACTCGTGGAGATGTGCTTCAAGTGTAGACACAGTTTAGCAAAAGCTACCGTGACTTCAGAGCTCCTGTGTTTCTTTCCGCATGCCTTTTATTGTGGCTGTCTTTGCCAGGTGGCAAGCTGAGTGGGAAACACTGTTTGACAGTATTCTTTAGAGCTGTTTTGACTGTCTGCTAGGCAAACACCGGAACTCAGGCCGTTGGAGGAACTAAGAAGATCTTATCCTTGCCCACAGAGAACTTACGGCGTAGTAAACCATGCTGACTGACAGCACATAATTTTAAGTGTGACAGGCATTACAGACTGGAGAATGCAATGCGTATGGGAGAACTCAGCAGAGAGCAACTTGTGTAGAAGTTTCCAGCTGAGACCTGAATGAATGAGCTGTGGTTCTCCAAATAAGAGTAAGGAAACTGGGGGAGAGAGGCTGAAACAGCAGGTTCGAAAACCCAGATGACACGAGGCAAGAAGAGTCGATGTAGACACTCAAAGAACAGCTAGGATGTCTGGGGAATAAAAACAGCAAAGAAAACTAGGGGATGGGTAGGGCCAGACCCTGATGCTTGGGAGCTTTAGGATGTAGACAAAGGGAGACTATTCCTGAGTATTTAAATCGGAAAGTAACAGGATCAAATCTTTTTTTTTTTAAGTCACCCTAGATGGGATGCAGGAAGAGCTGCTGGAGACCTGAGAATCCAGATGGCAGGGGAAGGTGGGAAGTGGTAAGAACCAGGAGGCATCAGGAAATACTCAGGAGGCTAAAAAAGCACAGATGTGGTGTCTACCCAGACTATTTGGAGGTTTGTCTAACACCAGGCAATGCCGTTGAATACCTAAGGGCTACTTTAAAACTAATTTCCTAGGGGTTGAACACATGACAAAATAATTCTGGAGGCCTTTCCATTGCTTTGTATTTCTTCAACACTCTAATTTCTGTAATCCTTAAGTACCCAGGGCCAAAGCAACTGCAACTTTGGCTAGATTTCACTTCCCATTTTCCACCTTACAAATAAACACTTTCCTTCCCACTTTGCTCAAGTTATAAAATGCTTTTCTTAATTTGCACAATAACTAAACATTCAGCATTGAGAAATTATAATGAAATTGTTAACTAGTGTTTCAAATATGTGATGACATGCAGCCTGGTTTGCAAAGACATGCATATGTTCCCATTTTGTTCCTCTCCCCAGAAGAACATTCTGATTTCATTTCTGTATTAAGTGTGATCTATGGGTTTAGGTTCCGTACTTTGACTCATGTCAGGGCATTTAGATTTTCATGAAATTCCCTCTCACTGAGCCAGACATCTAGAATTAAACACATAAATGAGCTCTGGTACCACTGTAAAATGTTGGAGGAAGAGGGAAGAAATTGTCACCAAGAAATGGGAATGGGCTCATAAACTGGGTTGTATTTTTCCCTCCCTTGACAAATGAGCATTTCATTATAACTCTTAGCAAGCAAATAAGATAAAATGCTTACTGTATTGTTAACAATTTATATGTACATTAAATTGAAAATGGTGATGTTTCCTCTTTTGGCATCACTCTAAGTTATTTTGCATGCAGCTACATTATTTAAAAAAAAAAATGGCGGGGGGACCAGCACTATGGCACAGTAGGCTAAGCCTCCACCTGTAATGCCAGCATCCCATGTGGGTGCTGGTTTGCGTCCTGGCTGCTCCTCTTCCGATAGAGCTCTCTGTTAATGGCCTAGGAAAGCATGCAAGATGGCACAAGTGCTTTGGAGACCTGGAAGAAGCTCCTGGCTTGGGATCGGTCCCGCTCTGGCCATTGCAGCCATCTGGGGAGTCAACCAGCAGATGGTTGACTATCTCTCCTTGTCTGTAACTCTGCCTCTCAAATAAATACATAAATCTTAAAAAAAAAAAAAAAAAGATTTACTTCATTTATTTGAAAAACAGAATTACAAGAGAACAGAGATGGAAAGATCTTCCATGTGCTGGCTCACTCCCCAAATGGCTACAATGGCCAGGGATGGGCCAGGCCAAGCCAGGAGCTCCATTTGGCCTCCCATATGGGTGGCAAGAGCCAAGCACTTGAACCATCTTTTGCTGCTTTCCCAGGTGCATTAGCCAGAAGCTGGGTCAGAAGCAGAGCAGCTGGGATTCGAAGCATCACTCACAGGGGAAGCTGGCATTGCAGACAGTAGCTTAACCTGCTGAAACACAAGGCTGGCTTCGGCAGCTACACTACTTTACTCTTCATCCTCCCCCAAAGAGCACACCTCTGTGAAGTATTTGAAACAGTCTGTTTCCAACCCGCCATCATCACTGCATTTACACACAGGTCTTGTCATAAAGTCAGCTTATTGTAAAGATGATGAGGGCTAGGCCGGCGCTGTGGCTCAATAGGCTAATCCTCCGCCTTGGGGCGCTGGCACACCGGGTTCTAGTCCCGGTAGGGGCACCGGATTCTGTCCCGGTTGCCCCTCTTCCAGGCCAGCTCTCTGCTGTGGGCTGGGAAGGCAGTGGAGGATGGCCCAAGTGTTTAGGTCCTGCAACCCATGGGAGACCAGGAGAAGCACCTGGCTCCTGCCATCGGATCAGCGCGGTGCGCCAACTGAAGTGCGCTGGCCGCGGCAGCCATTGGAGGGTGAACCAACGGCAAAAGAAGACCTTTCTCTCTGTCTCTCCCTCTCACTGTCCACTCTATCTGTCAAAAAAAAAGATGATGAGGGCTGGTGACAGAGTCTCACACATCTATCTTGGAAAACAGCTTATTTGATGACTCAAACTGATGTTCAACTAAAGAATCAGTAGGGACTGGTGCTGTGGCATAGCAGGTAAAGCTGCCGCCTTCAGTGCTGGCATACCATGTGGGCGCCAGTTCGAGTCCCGGCTGCTTCACTTCCAATCCAGCTCTCTGCTATGGCCTGGGAAAGCAGTACAAGATGGTCCAAGTCCTTGGGCCCCTGCACCTGTGTGGGAAACTAGGAAGAAGCTCTTATCTCTCGGCTTCAGATCTGCACAGCTTCAGCCATTGCAGCCAATTAGGGAATGAACCAGCAGATCGAAGACCCCCCCGGCCCACGTGTAACTCTGACTTTCAAATAAATAAATTTTTTTTAGAGTCAGTAGATTAAAAATGTTAGAATGATAAACTCCAATCTGCTTTAAAATTGATTATTTTTTAAAAAAATGTATTTACTTAAGAGACAGTGTGAGAGAGAGAGACAGACACAAAAGAAATTGCTTCCATCCGTTGGTTTTCCCCCCAAATGGCCGCAATGGCTAGGCCTGGGCCAAGAACTTCTTCTGGGTCTCCCACGTGGGTGCAGGGGCCCAAGGACTTGGGCCATCTTCTACTGCTTTCCCAGGCCACAGCAGAGAGCTGGATAGGAAGTGAAGCAGCTGGGACTCGAACTGGCGCCCATATGGGATGCTGGTGCTGCAGGCAGAGGCTTAGCCCACTGTGCCACAGCTCCAACCCTAAACATGGACATTTTTAACAACTGGGAAGTAAAGATATTTTTAAGCTTCTCCCCTAAGTGTACTATCTTCTAAAAGAGAAAAGCTGGGGCTGGTGTTGTGGTTTAGCCTGTGACACCAGCCTCCCTTATGAGCACTGGTTCAAGTCCTGGCCACTCCACTTCTGATCCAGCTCTCTGCTAATGCTCCTGGAAAGTCAGTGGATGATAGCCCAAGTCCTTGGACCTTGCCACTCACATGGGAAACCAGGATGGAGTTCAGGGCTCTTGGTTTTGGTCTGGTCCTGTCCTGGCCATTGTGGCTCTTTGGGTAGTTAATCAGTGGATGGAAAATCTTTCTAACTGCCTTTAAAACAAGTATTTTTTAAAAGAAAGGTTTACACATGTATACATACATGACTACCAATTTTTGTAAAAAAGAAAAACAGTGGGAATACAGCAAACCTAAAGCCATAAAGATTACTTTTAAAATTAAAATATCTCCCTTAAAATTAAAATCTCTCTCAATCAGACTGCAAGTCATATATCCTCTGTGGACTTCGGAGTGTGGATTGTTTCAGACCTGAATTTCCTGACTGGACCACCAACAAGGCCTTCTACCTCGTCTCCTCACCTCCAGTCTCTCCCTCTGACCCACTCTACACCCTGAGCACGCCATCTCTGAGCTCAGAGGACTCAGCACTTAGAGCACGTACATGTTAATCACATGTCATCTATGATTGACATTTATTATCACAAATGCGTACCTGCCACCATGTGCTCTTTGAGGACTTATGCTCCTTGAAGCCTTGTCCTCTGCCTTCCCACTGAGGTGCGCAGTCACTTGTGTAAAGTCACTGTATCAAAAATACACTCTACCTGTCATGGAAGTGTTGCTCTTATCTCCTGACCACCATGTGTTAAAACAGGATTCGGACATTACAAGTAATGAAATGAAGTAACACGAACGAACAAACAAAAACCAACCACAAACTACTGAAGGACATCCTTCTTGAACATTAGAAAATCATTAGAAAAGACAGCTTGGAGTTTCAAAAAAAAATAATTTTAGAAACTTTTTAATTTCAAAATAGTTTGATTTACAAAACAGAAATTGTGAAGCAGTACAAAGTGCCCATATACCCACACTCAGCTTCCCCGTGAACACATTAATATGATGTATTTGCCATAATCAATAAACCATGTCCAGCTTCCTGGTTTTTTTAGAATTAAGCATTAATTATTAATCTTCAATATCATAAAGCTGTTAATAATAGTAAAGTAGTGCTCACATTTTACTCTTTTTAAATATGTCACAGAATTCAAATCACAACTTGGATTCTCAATAATTCAAGTGTTCCACCTTGCACAATAAGGGTTTATCCATTTTAAGATAAAAATCCCTCCAGACACGCATCCTCAAGTCCTCCATACTGCCATCCCTCCACTTACTCAGTAGGGGAGCTGGCTGTCCTGGAAATGACACAGTGATTGTCTTTGTCTTTAAAGATGCTTACATAGCCATTGCTGCTCCACTCTGGACCCCAGCTGTTCTTCACAAGCCAGTGTTTAGTGATATTTGGATGTGTTCCTTCAAAGCCACAGCAGCCAACCAGCAGGATACCATGATCCAGAGCTTTGCTGCTACAGCCTGGATCGTAATCAATGCCTGGTTTATAGAACTGAGCTTCCTCTAGCATTAGCAGCTTGTAGAGTGTATTTGTCACATTCAATAAACCACATCTCTATTCTTCCAAACTCTTTCCATTCCTTCCACTCCTCCCCACCTCTAATCATCAACTTCGGTGCTCCGATTGAGGTATTTTATTATTTTTAAAATAGTTTTACTTATTTGAAAGTCAGAGTTACAAAGATAGAGGCAGATAGAGAGAAAGAGATCTTCTATCCACTAGTTCACTCTCCAAATGGCTGTAGTGGCCAGGGCTGGGACAAGCTAGACCCAGGAGCTCTTCCCAGGTGTCCCACATGGGTGGCAGGGGCCCTGTCACTTGGGCCATCTTCTGCTGCTTTTCCAGGCCATTAGCAAGGAGCTGGATCAGAGGTGGATCACCTGGGCTAGGGCTGTGGCATACCAGGTAAAGCTACCACCTGCAGTGCCAGCATCCCATATGGGTGTTGGTTCGAGTCCCGGGTGCTCCTATTACAATACAGCTCTCTGCTATGCCTGGGAAAGTAGCAGAAGAAGATGGCCCAAGGGCATCCTTGCACCCCTGTGGGAGACCCGGAAGAAGCTCCTGAATCCTGGCTTCAGATCAGCCCAGCTCTGGCTGTTGCAGCCATTTGGGTATGAACCAGTGGATGGAAGACCTCTCTCTGCCTCTGCCTCTCTGTAACTCTCTGCCTTTTCAGTAATAAATAAATTTTAAAAAAAAATGAAGATGTGGGCTCCTCTCTGGCCATTGCTGCCATTTGGGGTTGTACCAGTGGATAGAAGACTCTCTCTCTCTCTCTCTCTTTCTTCACGTCTCTCTGCCTCTGCTCTCTGTAATTCTGCCTTCCAAATAAATATTTTTTAAAAAAGTAAAGTTCACAAGGGCAAAACAATAATCCATACTCTCAAGGAATTATGTGTAATTTTATTATAGAAAAAACTACAGTGTAATATTTGGTTATAAAGTTTAAGGATGCAGCTATTTATAATTCAATAAATAATAAAAGTTGGTTGAATATTTTTAATGGAAGAGGTGCTAAACTAGTGTGAAGTATGCCTAAGTCAGAAAGGATGGCTGTTTGCTTCTACAGGACAGGCAAACAACCGTTATCCAGTAAGATGTTGTCTTATTGCTGATGTATAGTGTGCTGATGGAGCAGAGAGAGAACCTAAAGTCTATTCAGAAGAGACAGTGAAGGCCTCACAGGATTCCAGCTGACTGAGAACTAGAGGCAGAACAGGATTCTGTTTGGCGAGCAGTGGAGGTAGAAGACTTATGGTAGAAACTTCAAGTTCTCTTGCATGTTTGGTTCTGTGTCCTTCCAGGCACAGAGAGGACCATACTTCCTCACTCTTGAGTGGTCTGGCAGAGCTATGTAACTAGTTCTGCTCAATGAACTGTGGATAAAATCTCATTTTTTGGAACTGATGTTGCGGCACAGTGGGTAAAGCTGCTGCCTGTGACGCTGGCAACCCATATGGGCACAGGTTTGAGTCCTGGCTGCTCCACTTCCCATCCAGCTCTCTGCTAGTGTGCCTGGGAAGGCAGTGGAAGATGGCTCAAGTCCTTGAGCCCCTGCACCCATGTGGGAGACCCAGAAGTTTCTGGCTCCTGGCTTCGGCCTGGCCCAGCTGCAGTCATTGCAGCCATTTGGGGAGTGAATCAGCAGATGGAAGCTCTCTCTCTCTCTCTGTAAGACTACCTTTCAAATAAATAAATCTTAAAAAATAAACTAGAAATGTCATTTCTGAAGCATTTAATTGCTGCTGCAAAACACTGCAGTGCTCTTACCCTGCCTTGGCAGCTGATAAAGGTAAATGTTTCAGAAGGTGTAGCTGCCTGGGGCTGGCATTGTGGTACAGTGGGTTAAACCACCACATGTGACTCTGTTAGCCCACATCAAAGTGCTGGTTTGAGTCCTGGCTGCTCCTCTTCTGATCTAGCTTCCTGTTAATGCACCTTGGAAGGCAGCAGATGGTCCAAGTGCTCAGGTCTCTGCTATTCACATGGGAGATCAGGATGGAGTTCCTGGTTCCTGGTTTCAACCTGGCTCAACCCTGGCTGTTGTAGGCATTGGGGAGTGAATCAGCAGATTGATTGTCTCTCTCTCTCTCTCTCTCTCTCTCTCTCTCTCTCTCTCTGCTTTCAAATGATTTACATATTTATATAATTAAATTTATATTTTATTTATTTATTTCAAGGAAGGTGTTTGTAAATGCTTGATGGTGGAACTTCTGGCAGCTTGAATCTCTGAATGACTATATGGGATACAGCCATTTGTTGAACTGTGCTAAACATTCTGGAATGAACAAGGGAAAAATGTGTGTTGAGTCATTGAAATCTTGACATTGCTTTCTTATTCACCTTTCCAGACAGAGGTTAACAAACTGAAAAATGAAGAGGAGGGGGGAGAAGAGACATGTCTGAATTTTAAGTACTTTACATGGATGCCTGCCCTCAAGGAAGAGCATAATGAAACTAAGTCAATTTAGCATGTGGCTGAGCTACATCCAGCTGTGCTGTGTTTTTAGACAGATTCAGTTCACCACCAGCTTCATGTGTCAATGAAAATGGGAAGAGGACTTTCACTTCGGCACAGCCTGGGTTCTGAGAACTAACAAGACCCTAGAGATCCCCTGGTGGTTCCCAGCCCCACCAGAGTCATGCTGTGGGGGAGTGTCTTCCTGCCAGGAGAGCAGGCTGCTAGGGAGATTTGTCCTTCAGCCTGACCTCAGTTTCTGAGTCTGATGGGCTCTTGCAGCCTCGCTGCTGTGAGGAGTCCTGATCCACTTCTGGCTAGGACAGTGGGACCCTGGAGGGCCTCGGATGTTCTGCTCTGTTGCTCTGCCTCCAGAGAGCGCTACAAACCTGAGGTGCCACACACTTCAGGAGGCATTGCTCCCAGCTCTTTCCTTCTCTTCCCAACTTCTCTGTCCACTCTCCCTGAGTAAACCACTTTCACCCCTGGGAGACAGTGAATGAATGAATGCAGAACTGCCCTGTGGCTGGGTGTCCCTGGTATGCATTCCGTCACACTAACCCATGTGTGGCCATGAACTGTCGATGAAAACTTGGCGAATTTCTCTTTGTCCATCTATTAATTCTTTCTCCTGCTATTTTGAGAGTGATGAGAACAGCTGTGAGGCAATTCGCTCCCAGAAAGGGCTCATTTCTTTCCAGAGTTTGTGGTTCCTTTCTTCCTCGGTTTCTTTGCATCTTCAGCTCTCTTGTGTCTTCCAGACTGGTGGTTTCTATCATCATCCAGCATTTGTCAATCCCATTCTCACATCAGCAGCTCCTGGAAGATTTTTCTCTTGTCTTTTTGAGTGAGTAATCCAGGCCTTGGTTCCTCTCAACCATACTCACATCCTGGTGGACCTTACCTTGGAAAGGCTCAGAGCCAGTAGGAGGGAGACCTTCCAGATTCTGCTGTGGCAGGGGCAGAATTAGGAAATAGTAGTATGGAAGGGTCTAGCTTTTTGGGGGACAGATATCTCTGTTCTGGGGCTGGAAGACAGGGAGCCCCAATCCAGAGATCAGCATCCTGGTGAAAGAGAAAGTATAAAGAAAACCTATGCCCCATGACAGGCTGCCAAGAGTAAACTACATATTTCAACAACAACTGAGTCCAGGCTGGTGAAAGGACAGTCTGGGGGCCGGTGTTGTGCTATAGTTAAGTTGCTGGGATGCTGGTTATTTATAACAGTCATTAAATATCATAGAATCACATAGAAAAAATATATATTGTGCACAAATATATATAAGCATGGAGATGAGTATGAGTATAACTGGTAAAATTATAAAAGCCTTATAGATTATACCAACATAATTTCTTAACTTTTATATTATACTATGGAATTGTAAGAGGTTATCACTGGCGAGTCAGAAAAAGTTGATCATGGGGCCTGTGCAGTGGCACAGCGTGTTAACACCCTGGCCTGAAGTGCTGGCATCCCATATGGGCACCAGTTCTAGTCCTGGCTGCTCCACTCCCCATCCAGCTCTCTGCTATGGCCTGGGATAGCAGTAGAGGATGGCCCAAGTCCTTGGGCCCCTGTACTTGTATGGAAGATCCAGAAGAAGCTCCTGGCTCCTGGCTTCAGATCGGCACAGTTCTGGCAGTTGCAGCCAACTGGGGAGTAAACCATCGGATGGAAGACCTCTCTCTCTGCCTCTCATCTCTCTGTGCAACTCTGACTCTCAAGCAAAAAAAAAATGTTGATCATGTTCCAATAATATTCAATGGAAGATTCCAGAAATAAACAATTCAGTACTTTTAAATTGGGTACCATTCTGAAGAGTGTGATGAAATCTCATGCTGTTTTGGTTTATTCTACCCAGGATGTGACCCGTCCCTCTGTACAGTGTATCCACACTGTATATGCTACATGTCTGTTAGTCACTTAGTCAACTCAGTTATCAGATCCAATATTGTGATACCACAGTGCTTGTGCTTAAGTAATTCTTACAGAGTAGCCTAATGTTATGTCATTATGCTTGTTATTCGCACTTCATTTCATCATGTGAGCATTCTATCATTTTATATCATCACAGGAAGAAGTAAGGTGAGTTTAGCACAATTAAATATTTTCAGAGAGACCACATTCACATAACTTTTATGACAATATACTGTTATAGTTATTCTATTATTTGTTGTTAATCTTGTTCTGTGCTTAGTTTATAAATTAAACTTTAGGATATGTACACATGTATAGGAAAAATATATAGGTAGGTTTTATGGCCCTTCATTTTACTGCTTTTTTACAAAGTGAAGGCCTGTGGCAATCCTGCATAGAATAGGTCTACCAGTCCCATTTTCCCAATGGTTTGTGATCACTTCATGTCCCTGTGTCCCATGTCCCATTTAGGTAACTCTCAGATCATTTCAAGCTTTTTCATTTTACTATGGTGATCTGAGATTAGACTTTACCACTGTAATTGTACTGGGGTGCCATTAACTGCATGCATAGAAGATGGTAAATTTCACAAGACACATCTCTTTCTTTAATTATTAAAAAGGGTTAAACTGGGGCTGGTGCTGTGGCGTAGAGGGTAAAGCCATCACCTGCAGTGCCTGCATCCCATATAGGTGCTGGCTCAAGTCCCAGCTGTTCCATTTTCAATCTAGCTCCCTGCTAATGGCCTGGGAAAGCAGTGGAACATGGCCCAAGTGCTTGGGCCCTTGCACCCATGCGGGAGACCCAAATAAGTTCCTGGCTCCTGACTTTGGATCAGCCCAGCTCCAGCCATTGCAGCCATTTGGGGGGTGAACCAGAGGATGGAATACCCCCCCCCCCCCGTAACTCTGCTTCTGAATTCAATAAGATAAATCTTTTTTAAAAAAGGATTAAATTTAGTGAAGAAGTCATGTTGAAACCTGACACAGACTAAAATCTATGCCTCTTGCTCCAAACAGCAAGCTTTCAATGCAAAGAAAAAGTTCTTCAAGAAATTAAAAGGTGCTATCCCAGTGAACACAGGAATGATAAGAAAGCATAATACTTATGAAAGCATACTACTGATAGGAAGAAAGTCTTAGTGGTCTAGATAGACAACCAAACCAACCACAACATGCCTTTAAGTTAAGGCTTATTCCAGAGCAAGGCTTGGACTGTCCTTAATTTCATGGGGGCTGAGACAGGTGGGGGTAGCTGCAGAAGAAAAGTCTGAAGTTAGCAGAGCTTGAATCATGAGGTTTAAGAAAAGACACCGTCTCACAACTTCAAAGTGCAAAGTGGAGCAGCAAGTGCTGATGTATAACAGGCAGCAGGTTATGCGCAAGATCTGGCTGAGATCACTGATGGCAGTGGTTGCTTTAAACAGATCTCAGTGTTGATGAAACAGCCTCCTACTGGAAGAAGACGCCACCTAGGACTTTCATGGCTGGAGAGAAGTCAGACCTGGCTTGAAGGCTCCCAAAGACAGACTGACTCTCTTGTTAGGGGCTAAAGCAGTTGGTGACTTTAGCTTAAAGTCAATGTTCACCTACCATTACAGATGTCATGGAGTCCTTAAGAATTATAGTAACTCTATTCTCGCGCTATATAAATGGAACAACAGAGCCTGTATGACAGCACATTTGCTTACAGAGGTGGGGAACCTTTTTACTGCCAGGGACCATTTGCATCTTTATAACATTAGTCGTGGCCGGCGCTATGGCTCAACAGGGTAATCCTCCGCCTTGCGGCGCCAGCACACCGGGTTCTAGTCCCGGTCAGGGCGCCGGATTCTGTGTCGGTTGCCCCTCTTCCAGGCCAGCCCTCTGCTGTGGCCCAGGAGTGCAGTGGAGGATGGCCCATGTGCTTGGGCCCTGCACCCCATGGGAGACCAGGAAAAAGCACCTAGCACCTGGCTCCTGCCATCGGATGAGTGCGGTGCGCCGGCCGCAGCGCGCCGACCGCGGCAGCCATTGGAGAGTGAACCAACGGCAATGGAAGACCTTTCTCTCTGTCTCTCTCTCTCACTGTCCACTCTGCCTGTCAAAAATAAATAAATAAATAAATAAAAACATTAGTCGTTGGCCATATAAAATTATCAACTTGAAAATTAGTCTGCTTGGGGTCTGGCACTGTGGCATAGCAGTTAAGGCTGCCACCTGCAGGGCTGGCATCTCACATAGGCACTGGTTGGAGTCCCGGCTGCTCCACTTCCCATTCAGCTATCTGCCATGGCCTGGGAAAGCAGTGGAGGGTGGCCCAAGCCCTTGAGCCCCTGCACCCACGTGGGAGACCCGAAAGAGAATCATGGCTCCCGGCTTCAGATTGGCACAGCTCCAGCCATAGCAGCCAACTAGGGAGTGAACCAGAGGAGGGAGGACTCACTCTCTCTCTCCCCCTCTCTCTCTCTCTCTGCCTCTCATTCTCTCTCTGTAATTCTGACTTTCAAGTAAATAAATAAATCTTTAAAATTAAACTGCTACAGATTTATTGAATTTTGGCCCAGCAGTGGCCGTTGCAGCCATTTGGGGAGTGAACCAGCGGAAACAAAGTTCTCTGTCTCTCCCTCTGTAACTCTCCCTCTCAAATAAATAAATCATTAAAAAAAAGAAATGGAAAATTATATTCAAAATTATACTCCAAGAAGTTCATGGGAAAATGGAATTAAAGGTAGTTTATTTTGGTGCCAATTATGTTAAAGCCATGTACAGTTTTTATAGTACACATTTCCAGATTATTTGAAGCCCCTTGATATATCTACAATCCCAACTCAAACTATGGGGCTCATTCTAATTTCCACCCTTCCTGTAGTTTTCTCATTGTTAGGCAATGAGAAACCAGACTTCCACTTTCCTCTGTCATATTTGATCACCTCCATTTGCAACACCATCACCTTCTCTCTCTCCATGCTTGGGCTCTGACAGCCCACACTAGCTCAGCCCCCTGCAATGATGCCCTCCTTGCCCAATAGACTATGGCAACTCACACTCATTCTTCCCCTTCCCCAGGCTCTGACATCCATGCCAACCTGCACCCAATCCCAGACACGTGGGCTGCACTACACCACAAGACTACTTCTCTGTCGATACCAGGGGCTCTAGCCCACTTGGACTCTGACTTCACTCCCAGCCGGGCTACCCTTCCACATGGACCCTCCTCATCCCCTTTGGGCTCTGACAGCTTTGGTATGACTGTCCTGTGAAGGCAGCCTCATCACCAGGTTTGGACCCTTCCACCACGTGCTGGGCTAGCTTCCCACGTGGACTTCCTCTACATTTTCTTTAGGTGAGGTAGGGAACCCTATTCTACTCTCTAAAAATCTTTTTTGCAACTGGTATTATTCTGCCAGCAGATGGCAGACACCTCTCTGCCACCCTCTCCCTCCCTCTATAATTCAGCCTTTCAAATGAATAAAAACATTAATGCCATTTCCATTTCTTAAGACATAAAGATTAAATTCTCCGTGCTCTATGTAGCCATGTGTATTCATCCTTTTTTCATTCCTTTACCTAAAATACCCAAGAGGAGCTTCCTGGGAAGGAAAAGGTTTACTTCAGCCAAGTTTGGATATCAAGGTCAGGACGGGGTGGTCCCATAGAGCATCTCTGGTGGAAGCTAGCCATGGCAGTGTGGAGGAGTGATCACATGGTGAGCCAGGAAGCCAGGGAACAACTAGACTTGAACTCAAGTCATCAGCCTTGTTGTGAGAACCACCCTCTGCAGGTACGACCTCAGTGACAAAACGGCCTCTCATCAGAGCCACCTCTTAGATGCTTTGTAACAAGATCAAGTCTCCACTCTTCACCATCAACTGTTAAGACATTAAACATCCACATGAGTTTCAGGGAGACAAGCTCTACTCAAACATAACATTGAGTCAGTGGAAGTACCACCTACAAAGCTGAGTGGTATTTGGACATAATTACCCTTCATTCTGTGACACACAAAGGATTTAAGGAGGATTTCCCTGGGGCCTGAATGGTGTTACGACAGAAGTTTACAGCTATGACTTGCCCTGTGCTGGCACTGAACAGCAGATCAGAAGTGACAGAATCACCTAAGTCCTCGTTAGTCAATGTCTATGTTTGTAATACACATCTGGATCCCTCTGAAATATAGAACCCAGAGCAGTTCCCCATTTTGTCTGGGTCAAAAGGGGGCATTGATATTTGCTTACACTTCTCATCTTTTCTGCGAAATGATTTTCTGGTTACTTTGATGTCAAGTTTTGCTGCTCTTACACATACTTGCTTTAGTGCCTTTGTATAGGTACAGTGCATTTTAGACCATATAGGCTTTCCAGGAATGGCTACCCAACTCTCCTTCCCTACGGCTGCAGCAGCACTCTGACCACACCTGGTTTCCACACTACTCACATATTTGGGCACTTGAGGATTTTGGTTTGAAACCTAATCTTGTTTGAATTCTATGGAAGACATGTTCACATCCTAACCACCTAGTATCTCTTATTTGGAACCAGGTTCATTGCGGATCTAACTGGTTTAGGATGAGGTCAGACTGGACTGGGACCCTCATTCTATACGAATAGTGTCCTTCTAAGAAGTAGTCATGGGAAGTCAGAGACAGACAAAGAGGGGCATATGATGACAAAGGCAGAACTGGAATTGGGTGACTTCAAGCCAAAGAATATGAAGACTGCCAGCCAATCATTCGAAGATAGGAAGAGGACAGGAAGGACTTCATTACAGTTTTCACAGGGAACACCTGCTGCTTGTATATTGATTTTGAACTTCTAGGTCCCAGATCTGAGAAACCAGGACTTCCTGTTGTTGTGGGGGTACTTTGTTATGGCAGCACCAGGAAACTAATATACAAGGTGTTTTACTGTCCTTATTGCTTTCATGTGGTTTCTGGGAGGTGAGGCCTTAGATCTGAACACTCACCAAATTCACACTGTTCACTATTTCCCATGTTGACAACAGAATTCTGTCAATGGAATCGCCTACATGATTGCACATACGGAACAGGTTTCCATTCCATCTGCACACAAAGGATTCCATCTGCACACAAAGGATTCCGAACAGATAAGTATATTCAAAGAGTATTTTCACATAAGGGGCCAAATGAATGTCTCCATATCACCAGTGTTTGTTCAATATATATGGCCTTTGAGTTACTGTGAGTTTGTGTCTTGTTTGTATCTTAGAAATGGGCACTGTAAACAGATACATACCAAGTTATGGTAAAAGTTCATTACACCTTCCCTTCCAATATGAGGACACAAACTTACTATATCACAAAAATGGGGCTCTACGTTGTTAAGCATGAAGACCTCAATGTAGCCATTATTCCAGAACTCTATATTTTTACAATTCCCTGCCTAAAGGGCTCACTGGAGGAATGAACATCTTTTAATGATATGTACTTTTTGAGGCCTCAATTTTTTTTTTTTAATTTGAAACACAGAGGTAATTTGGCAAGCTCATTTGCTCAAATGCCTGCAAAGCTTTGGAGGCTGGACCTTGGAGTTGAGACCTAATTCCAGATCTCCCACCTAGGTGGCAGGTACCCAGTTCCTTGGACCATCACCACTGCTTCCCAGGTCTGCATCTGCAGTGTCTGGAATTTGGAGGCAGAGCTGGGAATCAAACTCAGGGTCCTACAATATGGGACACAGGCATTGTAATCACTAGGCCAAATGACCACCTAGGACTTCAACTTTGTATCAGTAAAGGTGGAAAGAAGCCTTTGAAAAGTGGCTTAGTCATTCTGACTACAACATTACGACAGTTGGCTTGTGCAATGTCCCAAACATCCATTGCTTAATAGGGACATCCCCGTCTGATTTTGTTTTTCTTTACAATAATACTCGTATCATTCAGGTAAAACCACATAGAATTCTATCATCTGAACAATTTTAACTGCTCAGTAGTGTTAAGTATATTCACATAATTGTGAAATAGATCTCTAAAACATTTATCTTGCAAAACTGAAACCCTATACCCACTTGTATACACACCTGTATATTATTCACGATTATGATGCTACTGTTCTGACCTTTATTATGTTAGAGTAAATTCCTCAAATACCCAATTTTTGCAGCCATATTCATCAGAGATACTGGTCTATAGTTTTCTTGCGTTCTCGGTTTTGGATCAGGGTAATGCTGGCCACGTAAAATGCACTTGGTAGTGTTACCGCCTCTCCAATTCTGTGAATAAGTCTAAGGAGGAGTCTTGCTAATTTTATTTGAAAGTCAAACACAGAGGAAGAGAAAGAATCTTTCATCTTCATTTCACTCCCCAAACACCTGCAATAGTCAGGGTTAGGACAAGCCAAAGCCTGGAGACAAGAACTCAATACAAGTCTCCCAAGTACATGACAGGGACTCAACTATTTGAACCATCATCTGCTGCCTCCCAGGGCGTAGTAGGAGATAGTTCAGAAGTTGAGTGTAGTTTGTTCTTTTCTAGTTCTGTGAGGTGTGAAGCTAGGTTGCTGGTTTGAAAAAAAAAAAACTTTTATTTAAATTAATATACTCCTAAATTGTACTTTCATTGTATTCCACAAGCTTGGTATGTTGTGGTTCTATTTTCTTTGGTTTCCAGGTATTTTTTCAATTCTCTTTTGTGGTTTTTCCTTTGACTCATTGGTTGCTTAAAAGTGTACTGTTGGGCTGACGCCATGGCTCACTTGGTTAATCCTCCATCCCATATGAATGCTGGGTTCTAGTCCCGGTCGCTCCTTTTCCAGTCCAGCTCTCTACTGTGCCCAGGGAGGGCAGTGGAGGATGGCCCAAGTGCTTGGGCCCTGCACCTGCATGGGAGACCAGGAGGAAGCACCAGGCTCCCGTCTTCGGATTGGTGCAGCACCGGCCATGGTGGCCATTTGGGGAATGAACCAACGGAAGGAAGACCTTTCTCTCTCTCTCCCTCTCACTGTAACTCTACCTGTCAATTAATTTTTTTTTTTAAAGTGCACTGTTTAGGGGCTGGCACTGTAGCATAATGAGTAAAGCCGTGGTCTTAAGTGCCGGCATGCCGTATGGGCACCAGTTTGAGTACTGGCTGCTCCAATTTCGATCCAGCTCTCTGCTGTGTCCTGGGAAAGCAGTAGAAGATGGCCCAAGTGCTTGGGCCCCTGCACCCATGTGGGAGACCTGGAAGAAGCTCCTGGCTCCTGGCTTCTGGCTTCAGATCGGCGCAGCTCTGGCCATTGTGGACATCTGGGGAATGAACCAGCAGATGAAAGACCTCTCTCTCTCTCTCCGCCTCTCCTTCTCTCTCTGTGTAACTCTGACTTTCCAGTAAGTAAATCAATCTCTTTTTTTTTTTAAAGTGCACTGTTTAATTCTCACATGTTTGTGGACTTTCCTCTTTTCCTTCTGCTGTTGATTTCTGTTTTCACGTTTGGCATCTGATGTTTTCTGATTTCAATCTTCTTAAATTTGTGAGGGCTTTCCTTATGGCCCAACATGCAGTCTCTCTTGGAGAATGCTCCATATACAGAATGTGGATTCTGCTGTTGTTAGGTGCAGTGTTCCGTGTGTGAAAAGGCTTGTTATGGGCAACTGGTCCATATGGCGTCCTCTATTCCTTAATGATCCTGTCTGGTAATGTACACACCCAGAGGAGTACTGATGCCTCCTACTATGGTGTTGCAGCTAATTTCTGATTTCATTTCCTTTATATATTTGAGAGCTCTAATGCTAAGTGCACATATAATTGCTGAATGTGTTCCTAGTGAATTGGCCCTTTTATCATCATATAATGTCAGTTGCTGTCTTAAATTCTATTGTATCTGATATTCAGAATGGCCACTCTTGCTTTCTTTAGGTTTCCATTTACATGGCCTGTTTTTTCCAACTTCTCACATTTAGCTTGGTTATGTCCTTAGATACAGGTGGTCTCTTCTAGACAGCATATTTAGTCATCCACTACATAATGCCTTTTTTTTAAAAAAAGATCTTTTTTTTTTATTATTATTTGACAGGTAGAGCTATAGACAGTGAGAGAGAGAGAGACAGAGAGAAAGGTCTTCCTTCCGTTGGTTCACCCCCTAAATGGCTGCTACAGCTGGTGATGCGCCGGTCCAAAGATGGGAGCCTGGTGCTTCCTCCTGGTCTCCCATGCGGTTGCAGGGGCCCAAGTACTTGGGCCATTCTCCACTGCCCTCCCAGGCCACAGCAGAGAGCTGGACTGGAAGAAGAGCAACTGGGATAGAACCCAGTGCCCATTTGGGATGCCAGTACCGTAGGTGGAGGATTAACCAACTGAGCCATAGCACTGGCCCCCTACATAATGTTTTGGTTAACAAATGCATAAGTGACAGTAGTCTCATAAGATTATTTCTATCACTTAGTGATATTGTACCTTAATTCATGAATATACTCTATGTTTGTACAACTAAAAAACCGCCTAATGATGTATTTCTCAAAACTTATCCCGCCAGGTACACAATTGTGAATACTCAGATTTTTTTTTTCATTAACCAATTTTTGAGTTCCAGTTGGTTCACATAAATCATGTACATTTAAAATACTGACAGTGGACTATTGCAATTTTGTTGTGTTCTGTATGTGTGGTAGCTTTTATGTTCCTCCTTTCTTCCCTTGCTGTCGCCTACAAAACACAACAGAAGCCATGTTTTGATGTCCCTTTAATTTTCCTTTGTGTATATTCTTTAGATATTCTGTGGTTACTAGTGCAATTACATTAAGCATCTTCAAGTTATAACAAATCAATTTTAAACTGGTAACAATTTAAACTTCATTTGTGTATAAAACCACTCCTTATACCTCTGCCCACTCTTCACTTGTTACTAATGACACAAATCATGTATTTCTATGAGTACCCATTAACATAAGCTTATAATTACTTATGATGCTTTTGTTTTAAAAATTCTGCCCAGTGTAAAAAGATATTCCATGCTAACAGAAGTAAAAAAAATGAAAAAACAAAACAAAAAAAAGGCCAGGGTAGCCCTCCTAATATCAGACAAAATAGACTTTAACACAAAAACTTTAAAACAGACAAAGAAGGGTACTATGTAATGATAAAGGGATCAATTCATCAGGAAGATATGACTACAAACATATATGTACCTAATTACAGGGCACCTGGCTATTTAAAAGAAATGTTAATGGATCTAAAGGGGGACATAGACTCCAATACAATAGTATCGGTGGACTTCAATACCCCACTTTCAGCAATGAATAGATCAACCAGACAGAAAATAAGCAAGGAAACAACAGTTAATTGACACTATAGACCAAATGGACCTAACAGATATTTACAGAACATTTCATCCTATAGTTACAGAATAAACATTCTTCTCATGAGTGCATGGAACTTTCTCTAGGATAGAACACATGCTAGACCATAAAGAAAGTCTCAGCAAATTAAAAAAATCAAAATTATACCATGCATCTTCTCTAACCAAAATGGAATGAAGCTGGAAATCAACAACTCAAGAATCTCTGCGGCCAGCGCAGCGGTTCACTTGGCTAATCCTCCACCTGCAGCGCCGGCACCCGGGGTTCTAGTCCCGGTTGGGGCGCCGGTTCTTTCCCGGTTGCTCCTCTTCCAGGCCAGCTCTCTGCTGTGGCCTGGAAAGGCAGTGGAGGATGGCCCAGGTGCTTGGGCCCTGCACCCGCATGGGAGACCAGGAGGAAGCACCTGGCTCCTGGCTTCAGATCAGCACGGTGCGCTGGCCATAGCGGCCATTTTGGGGGTGAACCAACGGAAGGCAAACCTTTCTCTCTCTCTCACTGTCTAACTCTAAAAAAAAAAAAAGGAACATAACCCCATGTCAAACATTCTAATTTGACAAAAAGTGATACCAGACAAACTTAAAGACACAGATTATCAATAAGAATAATAAAAAAAAATCTCTGGAACATATGCAAGTGCATATGCTCCTTATAGAAAGTGGATCACAGAAGAAATCAAAAGAGAAATTAAAAAAATTTCTGGAAATGAATGAAGACAATAACCACATATCAAAATTTATGAGATACAGCAAAAGAAGTGTTAAGAGGAAAGTTTATAGCGATTGGTGCCTAAATCAAGGAACTGGAAAGTCACAAAAAATGAGTTATCGATGCATATCAAGGATCTAGAGAAACAGCAAAATTAAACCCAAAATTAGTAGGAGGAAACATATCTAAAATTAGAGAATAAACAAAACTGAAACAAACAAACAAAAAGATCAGCAAAATGAAGAACTGCTTTTTAAACAAAACTGATACACCACTGGCCCAATTAACCAAAAAATGAAAAAAAAGAGGAAAAAGACCTAAATCAATAAAATTACAGATGAAAAAGTCAAGGTAACAACTGATACCACAGACATAAAGAGAACCATCAGAAATTACTACAAAGAGCTGTATATCAACAATTCAGGAAATCTGGACAAATGGACAGATTCCTGGACACATATAACCTACCTAAATTGAGCCATGAAGACACAGAAAACCTGAACAGAACAATAATCAAGATGGAAACTGAATCAGTAATAAAGACCCTCCTAGCAAAGAAAAGCCCAGGACCAGATGCCTTCACTGCTGAATACTACCAGACATTTAAAGAAGAATTAACTCCAATTCTTCTCAAGCTATTCAAAACAATTGTCAGGGAAGGAAGCCTCCTAAACTCTCAGCATCACCTTAATTCTGAAAACTGAAACAGATACAACAGAGAAAGAGAACTACAGGCCAACTACCCTGATGAACATAGATGCAAAAATCCTCAGCAAAATACTAGACAATTGAATCCAACAACATATCAGAAAGATAATTTGCCCAGATCAAGTGGGATTTATCCCTGGTACACAAGGATGGTTTAATATTTGTAAATCAATTAACGTCACATGAACAAACTGAAGGACAAAAAACATATGATTATCTCAAGAGATGCAGAGAAAACATTTGTCAAAATACAACATCCTTTCATGACAAAAACTTTAAGCAAATTGAGTACAGAAGGAACATTCCTCAACACAAATTCAAGGCAATTTATGACAAACCCATGGCCAGTGTCCTACTGAATGGGGAAAAGTTGGAAGCATTCCCACTAAGATCCAGAACCAGACAAGGATGCCCACTCTCACCACTGCTATTCAATACAGTCCTGGAAGTTTTAGCCAGAGCCATTAGGCAAGAAAAAGAAATCAAAGGGATAAAAATTAGGAAGCAAGAAGAAAAACTATCCTGATTCTATAAATAGGGGATCCAAAAGACTCCATTAAGCGCCTATTGGAACTCAAAGAAGAGTTTGGTAAAGCGGCAGGATATGAAATCAACACACAGAAATCAATAGCCTTTGAATACACAGACAATGCCATGGCTGAAAAAGAATTTCCAAGATCAATCCCATTCACAATGGCTACAAAAATCAAATACTTTGGAGTAAATATAACCAAAGACATCAAAGACTTCTATGATGAGAATCACAAAACATTAAAGAAATAGAAGACACCAAAACAACGGAAAAATTTCCAAGTTCATGGAGTCAATATCATCAAAATATCCATACTTCTGAAAGCAATTTACAGATTCAGTGCAATACTAATCAAAATACCAAGGACATTCTCCTCAGATATAGAAAACATGATGCTGAAATGCATATGGAAACACAGGAGACCCCGAATAGCTAAAGCAATCTTATGCAATAAAAACAAAGCCAGAGGCATTACAGTACCACATTTCAAGATATACTATAAGGCAGTTATAATTAAAACAGCTTACAATCAAAACAGCTTATAATCAAAACTGTTACAAAAATAGATGGAAATGCCAGAAATCAACCCATGCATCTAGAACCAATTTATCTTTGACAAAGGAGCTAAAATCAATCCCTGGAGCAAGGACAGTCTCTTTAACAAATGGTGCTGGGAAAACTGGATCTCCATATGTAGAAGTATGAAGCAAGACCCTTACCTTACACCTTACACAAAAGTCCACTCAAATCACTTAAAGACCCAAATTTATGGCCCAATACCATCAAAGTATTAGAGAACATTGGGGAAACCCTGCAAGACACTGGTATAGGCAAAGAGTCCTTGGAAAAGACCCCAGAGGCACAGGCAATCAAGGCCAAAATTGACAAGTGGGATTATTACAACAGTTGAGAAGCTTCTGTACAGCAAAATAAACACTCAGCAAAGTGAAAGAGGCAACCAACAGAATGGGAGAAATTATTTGCAAACTATGCAACTGATAAATTACCAGAATACATAAAGAGATGAAGAAACTCAACAACAATACAAAACACAGTGAAGAAATGGGCAAAGGACTTAAACAGGCATTGTTTGAAAGAGGAAATCCAAATGGCCAACAGACACATGAAGAAATGCTCAGGATTACTAGTCATCAGGGAAATGCAAATCAAAACCACAATGAGGTTTCACCTCACTCCTGTTGGAATAACTTTCACACAGAAGTCAACAAGGAGGAAATCTGAATATAGACCTTTCATATGACCCAGCCATTCTACTCCTGGAAATTTACTGGGAAATGTAATCAGCTTAGGAGAGTTGTTTGTATTCCCATGTTTATTCAGCTCAATTCACAGTAGCTAAGAAATGGAATCAACCCAAATGTCCATCAACTGAAAACTGGGTAAAGAAATTATGGGACATGTACACCATGGAATACTGAAAGACAGAAAAAGGAAGGAAGGAAGGGAGGGATGCAGGGGGGAGAGGGAGGGAGGGAGGGAGGGAGGGAGGGATGATATCATTTGCAACAAAATGGATGCAACTGGAAAACATTACACGTAGTGAAATAAGCCAGTCCCAAAAAGACAAATACCATATGGTCTCCCTGTTCTGTGATAACTAATAGAGTACCTAAAAGGTAATCTATAGATGTGAAATTGGCACTTTGAGATGCAAAAACTTTGAACAGGCCTTATCTTGACTGTTGTGGAAGTTGTTTTTTTTTTTTTTAATATTTGTTGAACTCTTTACTTAGTATAGTTAATCTTATGTGTATAGAGTTAATCAAAAATAGATCTTAGTGAAAAATAAGAATGAAGAATAGGAGAGGGAGGAGCAAGAAGGGTGGCATCGCGGGTACGGTGGGAAAAATCACAGTATTTCTAAAGTGTATTTATGAAATGCATGAAATTTCTATACTTTCAATAAAAGGTTTCTGGAGGAAAAAGAAATTCTATGCTGGGGGCCAGTGTTTTGCCATAGCAGATTAAGCCTCCTTTGTAGCACTGGCATCCCATATGAATGCTGGTTCAAGACCCAGCTACTCTACTTCCAATCCTGCTCCCTGCTAATGTGCCTGGGAAAGCAGTGGAACAAGGCCCAAGCATGTGGGAAACTTGGAAGCTCTGGGCTCCTGGCTTCTGCCTGGCACAGCCTGAACCATTGCAGCCAACTGGAGAATGAACCAGCAGATGGAAGATCTCTCTCTCCTTCTCTTCCCTAACTGTGCCTTTCAAATAATTTTTTTCATAAAAAGGGGAAAAAATTCCACCTAAGATTTAAAAGTTCTTTTCAGGCCTACTTACCTTATAGGACTCTGCTTATCAATATGTCTATATAATTGTCCATATCGATGGAGGATTGGTTCCAAGTCCCCTGCATATACCAAAATCCAGATGCTTAAATTCTTTTTGTGAAACAGTATTTACATATAATCTATGTACAACCTTCTATATATCTTAAATCACCTCTAGATTACTTCTTTTAAAAAAGATTTAAAGAGAGTGAGAGGGGTCTCCCATCCACTGATACACTTCCCAAATGGCCACAACGGCTGGAGCTGTGCCGGTCTAAAGCCAGGAGTCAGGAGCTTCCGTCAGGACTCCCACACAGATACAGGAGCCCAAGGACTTGGGCCATCTCCCACTGCTTCCCAGGCCATGGCATAGAGCTGGATGGGAAGAGGAGCAGCTGGAGGCTTAGCCTGATGCACCACAACACTGGCTCTCTCGAGTGAGTTTTAATGTGTTTCTCTAATGGTTAATGATATTGATCACCTTTTGTGCCACTATTTCTAATACCTAATGCAATGCAATTGTTACCTCCATAGTTGTACTTCTGAATTCTTTGGCAACTCATATAACTCCATTTCATTCGGGGTGGTTTCTGGAGATCTGTCCCTCTAAATGTGCCATGTGTCCAGTTGTCTTGCAGGTCTTATTTTTTGTTAGGATTCCAGCACTTCTCCAATTTTATGGCCTGGTTTTATACAGAGAAAGATTTCTCCAATCTGCCTGGCTAGAGACCCTGGAGGCCTCTGAGGCTTTTTCATGCAATGCACATTCTCTACCATCCTATGTGAGCGAACTGAGATTTGCCAGTGTGTACTCAGGAGCTCCCCCTGGTGTTTGTGATATGGTAGCCTCGCTGGTGCTGTAGTAATTGCTGTGCTAGAGCTTCCCCTAGTGTCCATCTGCGGTACCACAGGCTTCAGTGCGCTCGAATGTCTTAACTTCACACCCTGTTCCTGTCAGTGCTTGGTTTGAAGCAGGACACAAACCGGTCCCAAGGGCAGGACACATGTTCTACTTCTTTCTCTTCCCAGGGAGAAGACCAAAGTTGGGAGCCTTCCTCCCAACGATGCCACGCATGGAAGGTGTGGTGGCAGCAGGAGGCTCTGACAGAGTCTTCTGAATTTTCCTGCCTGACTTCAGTGAGGTGGGTCAGACTCACCTGTGGTACAAGACTGGCTTCAGGATTTCTCAGAGGTTAAGATTTTTCTGTTGAACTGCTGACAGACTACAACAATACTCCTTTTAAAGACTATTTCCTCCCCTCTTCAGTCCCTTCTGAATTCACCTGAATCATTTTCTTCTCATCACCACACTAAAACTGCACAAGTCAAGTCACTGAAGAACCAGCTGTCAAATGATCAATTCAGTTTTCATCTCAATTTCCGTTAGCATATTTTCCAATTCTTCTTCTGAAGCTTGGTTACTGGGACATCCCTCCTCCTTTTTTCTAGCTGTCATTCCAAAAGCAGTCCTTTCGCAGGATTTATTACACAATCATTATTTTAAATATAATTACACATTTTAAAATATAATTAACTTGGCCGGCTCTGCAGCTCACTAGGCCAATCCTCCGCCTGCAGCACCGGCACCCTGGGTTCTAGTCCCGGTCGGGGTGCCAGATTCTGTCCCAGTTGCTCCTTTTCCAGGCCAGCTCTCTGCTGTGACCCAGTAAGGCAGTGGAGGATGGCCCAGGTGCTTGGGCCCTGCACCCGCATGGGAGACCAGGAGGAAGCACCTGGCTCCTGGCTTCAGATCAGCACGGTGCGCTGGCCATAGCGGCCATTTTGGGGGTGAACCAACGGAAGGCAAACCTTTCTCTCTCTCTCACTGTCTAACTCTAAAAAAAAAAAAAAAGGAACATAACCCTATGTCAAACATTCTAATTTGACAAAAAGTGATACCAGACAAACTTAAAGACACAGATTATCAATAAGAATAATAAAAAAAAATCTCTGGAACATATGCAAGTGCATATGCTCCTTATAGAAAGTGGATCACAGAAGAAATCAAAAGAGAAATTAAAAAAATTTCTGGAAATGAATGAAGACAATAACCACATATCAAAATTTATGAGATACAGCAAAAGAAGTGTTAAGAGGAAAGTTTATAGCGATTGGTGCCTAAATCAAGGAACTGGAAAGTCACAAAAAATGAGTTATCGATGCATATCAAGGATCTAGAGAAACAGCAAAATTAAACCCAAAATTAGTAGGAGGAAAAATATCTAAAATTAGAGAATAAACAAAACTGAAACAAACAAACAAAAAGATCAGCAAAATGAAGAACTGCTTTTTAAACAAAACTGATACACCACTGGCCCAATTAACCAAAAAATGAAAAAAAAGAGGAAAAAGACCTAAATCAATAAAATTACAGATGAAAAAGTCAAGGTAACAACTGATACCACAGACATAAAGAGAACCATCAGAAATTACTACAAAGAGCTGTATATCAACAATTCAGGAAATCTGGACAAATGGACAGATTCCTGGACACATATAACCTACCTAAATTGAGCCATGAAGACACAGAAAACCTGAACAGAACAATAATCAAGATGGAAACTGAATCAGTAATAAAGACCCTCCTAGCAAAGAAAAGCCCAGGACCAGATGCCTTCACTGCTGAATACTACCAGACATTTAAAGAAGAATTAACTCCAATTCTTCTCAAGCTATTCAAAACAATTGTCAGGGAAGGAAGCCTCCTAAACTCTCAGCATCACCTTAATTCTGAAAACTGAAACAGATACAACAGAGAAAGAGAACTACAGGCCAACTACCCTGATGAACATAGATGCAAAAATCCTCAGCAAAATACTAGACAATTGAATCCAACAACATATCAGAAAGATAATTTGCCCAGATCAAGTGGGATTTATCCCTGGTACACAAGGATGGTTTAATATTTGTAAATCAATTAACGTCACATGAACAAACTGAAGGACAAAAAACATATGATTATCTCAAGAGATGCAGAGAAAACATTTGTCAAAATACAACATCCTTTCATGACAAAAACTTTAAGCAAATTGAGTACAGAAGGAACATTCCTCAACACAAATTCAAGGCAATTTATGACAAACCCATGGCCAGTGTCCTACTGAATGGGGAAAAGTTGGAAGCATTCCCACTAAGATCCAGAACCAGACAAGGATGCCAACTCTCACCACTGCTATTCAATACAGTCCTGGAAGTTTTAGCCAGAGCCATTAGGCAAGAAAAAGAAATCAAAGGGATAAAAATTAGGAAGCAAGAAGAAAAACTATCCTGATTCTATAAATAGGGGATCCAAAAGACTCCATTAAGCGCCTATTGGAACTCAAAGAAGAGTTTGGTAAAGCGGCAGGATATGAAATCAACACACAGAAATCAATAGCCTTTGAATACACAGACAATGCCATGGCTGAAAAAGAATTTCCAAGATCAATCCCATTCACAATGGCTACAAAAATCAAATACTTTGGAGTAAATATAACCAAAGACATCAAAGACTTCTATGATGAGAATCACAAAACATTAAAGAAATAGAAGACACCAAAACAACGGAAAAATTTCCAAGTTCATGGAGTCAATATCATCAAAATATCCATACTTCTGAAAGCAATTTACAGATTCAGTGCAATACTAATCAAAATACCAAGGACATTCTCCTCAGATATAGAAAACATGATGCTGAAATGCATATGGAAACACAGGAGACCCCGAATAGCTAAAGCAATCTTATGCAATAAAAACAAAGCCAGAGGCATTACAGTACCACATTTCAAGATATACTATAAGGCAGTTATAATTAAAACAGCTTACAATCAAAACAGCTTATAATCAAAACTGTTACAAAAATAGATGGAAATGCCAGAAATCAACCCATGCATCTAGAACCAATTTATCTTTGACAAAGGAGCTAAAATCAATCCCTGGAGCAAGGACAGTCTCTTTAACAAATGGTGCTGGGAAAACTGGATCTCCATATGTAGAAGTATGAAGCAAGACCCTTACCTTACACCTTACACAAAAGTCCACTCAAATCACTTAAAGACCCAAATTTATGGCCCAATACCATCAAAGTATTAGAGAACATTGGGGAAACCCTGCAAGACACTGGTATAGGCAAAGAGTCCTTGGAAAAGACCCCAGAGGCACAGGCAATCAAGGCCAAAATTGACAAGTGGGATTATTACAACAGTTGAGAAGCTTCTGTACAGCAAAATAAACACTCAGCAAAGTGAAAGAGGCAACCAACAGAATGGGAGAAATTATTTGCAAACTATGCAACTGATAAATTACCAGAATACATAAAGAGATGAAGAAACTCAACAACAATACAAAACACAGTGAAGAAATGGGCAAAGGACTTAAACAGGCATTGTTTGAAAGAGGAAATCCAAATGGCCAACAGACACATGAAGAAATGCTCAGGATTACTAGTCATCAGGGAAATGCAAATCAAAACCACAATGAGGTTTCACCTCACTCCTGTTGGAATAACTTTCACACAGAAGTCAACAAGGAGGAAATCTGAATATAGACCTTTCATATGACCCAGCCATTCTACTCCTGGAAATTTACTGGGAAATGTAATCAGCTTAGGAGAGTTGTTTGTATTCCCATGTTTATTCAGCTCAATTCACAGTAGCTAAGAAATGGAATCAACCCAAATGTCCATCAACTGAAAACTGGGTAAAGAAATTATGGGACATGTACACCATGGAATACTGAAAGACAGAAAAAGGAAGGAAGGAAGGGAGGGATGCAGGGGGGAGAGGGAGGGAGGGAGGGAGGGAGGGAGGGATGATATCATTTGCAACAAAATGGATGCAACTGGAAAACATTACACGTAGTGAAATAAGCCAGTCCCAAAAAGACAAATACCATATGGTCTCCCTGTTCTGTGATAACTAATAGAGTACCTAAAAGGTAATCTATAGATGTGAAATTGGCACTTTGAGATGCAAAAACTTTGAACAGGCCTTATCTTGACTGTTGTGGAAGTTGTTTTTTTTTTTTTTAATATTTGTTGAACTCTTTACTTAGTATAGTTAATCTTATGTGTATAGAGTTAATCAAAAATAGATCTTAGTGAAAAATAAGAATGAAGAATAGGAGAGGGAGGAGCAAGAAGGGTGGCATCGCGGGTACGGTGGGAAAAATCACAGTATTTCTAAAGTGTATTTATGAAATGCATGAAATTTCTATACTTTCAATAAAAGGTTTCTGGAGGAAAAAGAAATTCTATGCTGGGGGCCAGTGTTTTGCCATAGCAGATTAAGCCTCCTTTGTAGCACTGGCATCCCATATGAATGCTGGTTCAAGACCCAGCTACTCTACTTCCAATCCTGCTCCCTGCTAATGTGCCTGGGAAAGCAGTGGAACAAGGCCCAAGCATGTGGGAAACTTGGAAGCTCTGGGCTCCTGGCTTCTGCCTGGCACAGCCCGAACCATTGCAGCCAACTGGAGAATGAACCAGCAGATGGAAGATCTCTCTCTCCTTCTCTTCCCTAACTGTGCCTTTCAAATAATTTTTTTCATAAAAAGGGGAAAAAATTCCACCTAAGATTTAAAAGTTCTTTTCAGGCCTACTTACCTTATAGGACTCTGCTTATCAATATGTCTATATAATTGTCCATATCGATGGAGGATTGGTTCCAAGTCCCCTGCATATACCAAAATCCAGATGCTTAAATTCTTTTTGTGAAACAGTATTTACATATAATCTATGTACAACCTTCTATATATCTTAAATCACCTCTAGATTACTTCTTTTAAAAAAGATTTAAAGAGAGTGAGAGGGGTCTCCCATCCACTGATACACTTCCCAAATGGCCACAACGGCTGGAGCTGTGCCGGTCTAAAGCCAGGAGTCAGGAGCTTCCGTCAGGACTCCCACACAGATACAGGAGCCCAAGGACTTGGGCCATCTCCCACTGCTTCCCAGGCCATGGCATAGAGCTGGATGGGAAGAGGAGCAGCTGGAGGCTTAGCCTGATGCACCACAACACTGGCTCTCTCGAGTGAGTTTTAATGTGTTTCTCTAATGGTTAATGATATTGATCACCTTTTGTGCCACTATTTCTAATACCTAATGCAATGCAATTGTTACCTCCATAGTTGTACTTCTGAATTCTTTGGCAACTCATATAACTCCATTTCATTCGGGGTGGTTTCTGGAGATCTGTCCCTCTAAATGTGCCATGTGTCCAGTTGTCTTGCAGGTCTTATTTTTTGTTAGGATTCCAGCACTTCTCCAATTTTATGGCCTGGTTTTATACAGAGAAAGATTTCTCCAATCTGCTTGGCTAGAGACCCTGGAGGCCTCTGAGGCTTTTTCATGCAATGCACATTCTCTACCATCCTATGTGAGCGAACTGAGATTTGCCAGTGTGTACTCAGGAGCTCCCCCTGGTGTTTGTGATATGGTAGCCTCGCTGGTGCTGTAGTAATTGCTGTGCTAGAGCTTCCCCTAGTGTCCATCTGCGGTACCACAGGCTTCAGTGCGCTCGAATGTCTTAACTTCACACCCTGTTCCTGTCAGTGCTTGGTTTGAAGCAGGACACAAACCGGTCCCAAGGGCAGGACACATGTTCTACTTCTTTCTCTTCCCAGGGAGAAGACCAAAGTTGGGAGCCTTCCTCCCAACGATGCCACGCATGGAAGGTGTGGTGGCAGCAGGAGGCTCTGACAGAGTCTTCTGAATTTTCCTGCCTGACTTCAGTGAGGTGGGTCAGACTCACCTGTGGTACAAGACTGGCTTCAGGATTTCTCAGAGGTTAAGATTTTTCTGTTGAACTGCTGACAGACTACAACAATACTCCTTTTAAAGACTATTTCCTCCCCTCTTCAGTCCCTTCTGAATTCACCTGAATCATTTTCTTCTCATCACCACACTAAAACTGCACAAGTCAAGTCACTGAAGAACCAGCTGTCAAATGATCAATTCAGTTTTCATCTCAATTTCCGTTAGCATATTTTCCAATTCTTCTTCTGAAGCTTGGTTACTGGGACATCCCTCCTCCTTTTTTCTAGCTGTCATTCCAAAAGCAGTCCTTTCGCAGGATTTATTACACAATCATTATTTTAAATATAATTACACATTTTAAAATATAATTAACTTGGCCGGCTCTGCAGCTCACTAGGCCAATCCTCCGCCTGCAGCACCGGCACCCTGGGTTCTAGTCCCGGTCGGGGTGCCAGATTCTGTCCCAGTTGCTCCTTTTCCAGGCCAGCTCTCTGCTGTGACCCAGTAAGGCAGTGGAGGATGGCCCAGGTGCTTGGGCCCTGCACCCGCATGGGAGACCAGGAGGAAGCACCTGGCTCCTGGCTTCAGATCAGCACGGTGCGCTGGCCATAGCGGCCATTTTGGGGGTGAACCAACGGAAGGCAAACCTTTCTCTCTCTCTCACTGTCTAACTCTAAAAAAAAAAAAAAAGGAACATAACCCTATGTCAAACATTCTAATTTGACAAAAAGTGATACCAGACAAACTTAAAGACACAGATTATCAATAAGAATAATAAAAAAAAATCTCTGGAACATATGCAAGTGCATATGCTCCTTATAGAAAGTGGATCACAGAAGAAATCAAAAGAGAAATTAAAAAAATTTCTGGAAATGAATGAAGACAATAACCACATATCAAAATTTATGAGATACAGCAAAAGAAGTGTTAAGAGGAAAGTTTATAGCGATTGGTGCCTAAATCAAGGAACTGGAAAGTCACAAAAAATGAGTTATCGATGCATATCAAGGATCTAGAGAAACAGCAAAATTAAACCCAAAATTAGTAGGAGGAAAAATATCTAAAATTAGAGAATAAACAAAACTGAAACAAACAAACAAAAAGATCAGCAAAATGAAGAACTGCTTTTTAAACAAAACTGATACACCACTGGCCCAATTAACCAAAAAATGAAAAAAAAGAGGAAAAAGACCTAAATCAATAAAATTACAGATGAAAAAGTCAAGGTAACAACTGATACCACAGACATAAAGAGAACCATCAGAAATTACTACAAAGAGCTGTATATCAACAATTCAGGAAATCTGGACAAATGGACAGATTCCTGGACACATATAACCTACCTAAATTGAGCCATGAAGACACAGAAAACCTGAACAGAACAATAATCAAGATGGAAACTGAATCAGTAATAAAGACCCTCCTAGCAAAGAAAAGCCCAGGACCAGATGCCTTCACTGCTGAATACTACCAGACATTTAAAGAAGAATTAACTCCAATTCTTCTCAAGCTATTCAAAACAATTGTCAGGGAAGGAAGCCTCCTAAACTCTCAGCATCACCTTAATTCTGAAAACTGAAACAGATACAACAGAGAAAGAGAACTACAGGCCAACTACCCTGATGAACATAGATGCAAAAATCCTCAGCAAAATACTAGACAATTGAATCCAACAACATATCAGAAAGATAATTTGCCCAGATCAAGTGGGATTTATCCCTGGTACACAAGGATGGTTTAATATTTGTAAATCAATTAACGTCACATGAACAAACTGAAGGACAAAAAACATATGATTATCTCAAGAGATGCAGAGAAAACATTTGTCAAAATACAACATCCTTTCATGACAAAAACTTTAAGCAAATTGAGTACAGAAGGAACATTCCTCAACACAAATTCAAGGCAATTTATGACAAACCCATGGCCAGTGTCCTACTGAATGGGGAAAAGTTGGAAGCATTCCCACTAAGATCCAGAACCAGACAAGGATGCCCACTCTCACCACTGCTATTCAATACAGTCCTGGAAGTTTTAGCCAGAGCCATTAGGCAAGAAAAAGAAATCAAAGGGATAAAAATTAGGAAGCAAGAAGAAAAACTATCCTGATTCTATAAATAGGGGATCCAAAAGACTCCATTAAGCGCCTATTGGAACTCAAAGAAGAGTTTGGTAAAGCGGCAGGATATGAAATCAACACACAGAAATCAATAGCCTTTGAATACACAGACAATGCCATGGCTGAAAAAGAATTTCCAAGATCAATCCCATTCACAATGGCTACAAAAATCAAATACTTTGGAGTAAATATAACCAAAGACATCAAAGACTTCTATGATGAGAATCACAAAACATTAAAGAAATAGAAGACACCAAAACAACGGAAAAATTTCCAAGTTCATGGAGTCAATATCATCAAAATATCCATACTTCTGAAAGCAATTTACAGATTCAGTGCAATACTAATCAAAATACCAAGGACATTCTCCTCAGATATAGAAAACATGATGCTGAAATGCATATGGAAACACAGGAGACCCCGAATAGCTAAAGCAATCTTATGCAATAAAAACAAAGCCAGAGGCATTACAGTACCACATTTCAAGATATACTATAAGGCAGTTATAATTAAAACAGCTTACAATCAAAACAGCTTATAATCAAAACTGTTACAAAAATAGATGGAAATGCCAGAAATCAACCCATGCATCTAGAACCAATTTATCTTTGACAAAGGAGCTAAAATCAATCCCTGGAGCAAGGACAGTCTCTTTAACAAATGGTGCTGGGAAAACTGGATCTCCATATGTAGAAGTATGAAGCAAGACCCTTACCTTACACCTTACACAAAAGTCCACTCAAATCACTTAAAGACCCAAATTTATGGCCCAATACCATCAAAGTATTAGAGAACATTGGGGAAACCCTGCAAGACACTGGTATAGGCAAAGAGTCCTTGGAAAAGACCCCAGAGGCACAGGCAATCAAGGCCAAAATTGACAAGTGGGATTATTACAACAGTTGAGAAGCTTCTGTACAGCAAAATAAACACTCAGCAAAGTGAAAGAGGCAACCAACAGAATGGGAGAAATTATTTGCAAACTATGCAACTGATAAATTACCAGAATACATAAAGAGATGAAGAAACTCAACAACAATACAAAACACAGTGAAGAAATGGGCAAAGGACTTAAACAGGCATTGTTTGAAAGAGGAAATCCAAATGGCCAACAGACACATGAAGAAATGCTCAGGATTACTAGTCATCAGGGAAATGCAAATCAAAACCACAATGAGGTTTCACCTCACTCCTGTTGGAATAACTTTCACACAGAAGTCAACAAGGAGGAAATCTGAATATAGACCTTTCATATGACCCAGCCATTCTACTCCTGGAAATTTACTGGGAAATGTAATCAGCTTAGGAGAGTTGTTTGTATTCCCATGTTTATTCAGCTCAATTCACAGTAGCTAAGAAATGGAATCAACCCAAATGTCCATCAACTGAAAACTGGGTAAAGAAATTATGGGACATGTACACCATGGAATACTGAAAGACAGAAAAAGGAAGGAAGGAAGGGAGGGATGCAGGGGGGAGAGGGAGGGAGGGAGGGAGGGAGGGAGGGATGATATCATTTGCAACAAAATGGATGCAACTGGAAAACATTACACGTAGTGAAATAAGCCAGTCCCAAAAAGACAAATACCATATGGTCTCCCTGTTCTGTGATAACTAATAGAGTACCTAAAAGGTAATCTATAGATGTGAAATTGGCACTTTGAGATGCAAAAACTTTGAACAGGCCTTATCTTGACTGTTGTGGAAGTTGTTTTTTTTTTTTTTAATATTTGTTGAACTCTTTACTTAGTATAGTTAATCTTATGTGTATAGAGTTAATCAAAAATAGATCTTAGTGAAAAATAAGAATGAAGAATAGGAGAGGGAGGAGCAAGAAGGGTGGCATCGCGGGTACGGTGGGAAAAATCACAGTATTTCTAAAGTGTATTTATGAAATGCATGAAATTTCTATACTTTCAATAAAAGGTTTCTGGAGGAAAAAGAAATTCTATGCTGGGGGCCAGTGTTTTGCCATAGCAGATTAAGCCTCCTTTGTAGCACTGGCATCCCATATGAATGCTGGTTCAAGACCCAGCTACTCTACTTCCAATCCTGCTCCCTGCTAATGTGCCTGGGAAAGCAGTGGAACAAGGCCCAAGCATGTGGGAAACTTGGAAGCTCTGGGCTCCTGGCTTCTGCCTGGCACAGCCCGAACCATTGCAGCCAACTGGAGAATGAACCAGCAGATGGAAGATCTCTCTCTCCTTCTCTTCCCTAACTGTGCCTTTCAAATAATTTTTTTCATAAAAAGGGGAAAAAATTCCACCTAAGATTTAAAAGTTCTTTTCAGGCCTACTTACCTTATAGGACTCTGCTTATCAATATGTCTATATAATTGTCCATATCGATGGAGGATTGGTTCCAAGTCCCCTGCATATACCAAAATCCAGATGCTTAAATTCTTTTTGTGAAACAGTATTTACATATAATCTATGTACAACCTTCTATATATCTTAAATCACCTCTAGATTACTTCTTTTAAAAAAGATTTAAAGAGAGTGAGAGGGGTCTCCCATCCACTGATACACTTCCCAAATGGCCACAACGGCTGGAGCTGTGCCGGTCTAAAGCCAGGAGTCAGGAGCTTCCGTCAGGACTCCCACACAGATACAGGAGCCCAAGGACTTGGGCCATCTCCCACTGCTTCCCAGGCCATGGCATAGAGCTGGATGGGAAGAGGAGCAGCTGGAGGCTTAGCCTGATGCACCACAACACTGGCTCTCTCGAGTGAGTTTTAATGTGTTTCTCTAATGGTTAATGATATTGATCACCTTTTGTGCCACTATTTCTAATACCTAATGCAATGCAATTGTTACCTCCATAGTTGTACTTCTGAATTCTTTGGCAACTCATATAACTCCATTTCATTCGGGGTGGTTTCTGGAGATCTGTCCCTCTAAATGTGCCATGTGTCCAGTTGTCTTGCATGTCTTATTTTTTGTTAGGATTCCAGCACTTCTCCAATTTTATGGCCTGGTTTTATACAGAGAAAGATTTCTCCAATCTGCTTGGCTAGAGACCCTGGAGGCCTCTGAGGCTTTTTCATGCAATGCACATTCTCTACCATCCTATGTGAGCGAACTGAGATTTGCCAGTGTGTACTCAGGAGCTCCCCCTGGGTTTGTGATATGGTAGCCTCGCTGGTGCTGTAGTAATTGCTGTGCTAGAGCTTCCCCTAGTGTCCATCTGCGGTACCACAGGCTTCAGTGCGCTCGAATGTCTTAACTTCACACCCTGTTCCTGTCAGTGCTTGGTTTGAAGCAGGACACAAACCGGTCCCAAGGGCAGGACACATGTTCTACTTCTTTCTCTTCCCAGGGAGAAGACCAAAGTTGGGAGCCTTCCTCCCAACGATGCCACGCATGGAAGGTGTGGTGGCAGCAGGAGGCTCTGACAGAGTCTTCTGAATTTTCCTGCCTGACTTCAGTGAGGTGGGTCAGACTCACCTGTGGTACAAGACTGGCTTCAGGATTTCTCAGAGGTTAAGATTTTTCTGTTGAACTGCTGACAGACTACAACAATACTCCTTTTAAAGACTATTTCCTCCCCTCTTCAGTCCCTTCTGAATTCACCTGAATCATTTTCTTCTCATCACCACACTAAAACTGCACAAGTCAAGTCACTGAAGAACCAGCTGTCAAATGATCAATTCAGTTTTCATCTCAATTTCCGTTAGCATATTTTCCAATTCTTCTTCTGAAGCTTGGTTACTGGGACATCCCTCCTCCTTTTTTCTAGCTGTCATTCCAAAAGCAGTCCTTTCGCAGGATTTATTACACAATCATTATTTTAAATATAATTACACATTTTAAAATATAATTAACTTGGCCGGCTCTGCAGCTCACTAGGCCAATCCTCCGCCTGCAGCACCGGCACCCTGGGTTCTAGTCCCGGTCGGGGTGCCAGATTCTGTCCCAGTTGCTCCTTTTCCAGGCCAGCTCTCTGCTGTGACCCAGTAAGGCAGTGGAGGATGGCCCAGGTGCTTGGGCCCTGCACCCGCATGGGAGACCAGGAGGAAGCACCTGGCTCCTGGCTTCAGATCAGCACGGTGCGCTGGCCATAGCGGCCATTTTGGGGGTGAACCAACGGAAGGCAAACCTTTCTCTCTCTCTCACTGTCTAACTCTAAAAAAAAAAAAAAAGGAACATAACCCTATGTCAAACATTCTAATTTGACAAAAAGTGATACCAGACAAACTTAAAGACACAGATTATCAATAAGAATAATAAAAAAAAATCTCTGGAACATATGCAAGTGCATATGCTCCTTATAGAAAGTGGATCACAGAAGAAATCAAAAGAGAAATTAAAAAAATTTCTGGAAATGAATGAAGACAATAACCACATATCAAAATTTATGAGATACAGCAAAAGAAGTGTTAAGAGGAAAGTTTATAGCGATTGGTGCCTAAATCAAGGAACTGGAAAGTCACAAAAAATGAGTTATCGATGCATATCAAGGATCTAGAGAAACAGCAAAATTAAACCCAAAATTAGTAGGAGGAAAAATATCTAAAATTAGAGAATAAACAAAACTGAAACAAACAAACAAAAAGATCAGCAAAATGAAGAACTGCTTTTTAAACAAAACTGATACACCACTGGCCCAATTAACCAAAAAATGAAAAAAAAGAGGAAAAAGACCTAAATCAATAAAATTACAGATGAAAAAGTCAAGGTAACAACTGATACCACAGACATAAAGAGAACCATCAGAAATTACTACAAAGAGCTGTATATCAACAATTCAGGAAATCTGGACAAATGGACAGATTCCTGGACACATATAACCTACCTAAATTGAGCCATGAAGACACAGAAAACCTGAACAGAACAATAATCAAGATGGAAACTGAATCAGTAATAAAGACCCTCCTAGCAAAGAAAAGCCCAGGACCAGATGCCTTCACTGCTGAATACTACCAGACATTTAAAGAAGAATTAACTCCAATTCTTCTCAAGCTATTCAAAACAATTGTCAGGGAAGGAAGCCTCCTAAACTCTCAGCATCACCTTAATTCTGAAAACTGAAACAGATACAACAGAGAAAGAGAACTACAGGCCAACTACCCTGATGAACATAGATGCAAAAATCCTCAGCAAAATACTAGACAATTGAATCCAACAACATATCAGAAAGATAATTTGCCCAGATCAAGTGGGATTTATCCCTGGTACACAAGGATGGTTTAATATTTGTAAATCAATTAACGTCACATGAACAAACTGAAGGACAAAAAACATATGATTATCTCAAGAGATGCAGAGAAAACATTTGTCAAAATACAACATCCTTTCATGACAAAAACTTTAAGCAAATTGAGTACAGAAGGAACATTCCTCAACACAAATTCAAGGCAATTTATGACAAACCCATGGCCAGTGTCCTACTGAATGGGGAAAAGTTGGAAGCATTCCCACTAAGATCCAGAACCAGACAAGGATGCCCACTCTCACCACTGCTATTCAATACAGTCCTGGAAGTTTTAGCCAGAGCCATTAGGCAAGAAAAAGAAATCAAAGGGATAAAAATTAGGAAGCAAGAAGAAAAACTATCCTGATTCTATAAATAGGGGATCCAAAAGACTCCATTAAGCGCCTATTGGAACTCAAAGAAGAGTTTGGTAAAGCGGCAGGATATGAAATCAACACACAGAAATCAATAGCCTTTGAATACACAGACAATGCCATGGCTGAAAAAGAATTTCCAAGATCAATCCCATTCACAATGGCTACAAAAATCAAATACTTTGGAGTAAATATAACCAAAGACATCAAAGACTTCTATGATGAGAATCACAAAACATTAAAGAAATAGAAGACACCAAAACAACGGAAAAATTTCCAAGTTCATGGAGTCAATATCATCAAAATATCCATACTTCTGAAAGCAATTTACAGATTCAGTGCAATACTAATCAAAATACCAAGGACATTCTCCTCAGATATAGAAAACATGATGCTGAAATGCATATGGAAACACAGGAGACCCCGAATAGCTAAAGCAATCTTATGCAATAAAAACAAAGCCAGAGGCATTACAGTACCACATTTCAAGATATACTATAAGGCAGTTATAATTAAAACAGCTTACAATCAAAACAGCTTATAATCAAAACTGTTACAAAAATAGATGGAAATGCCAGAAATCAACCCATGCATCTAGAACCAATTTATCTTTGACAAAGGAGCTAAAATCAATCCCTGGAGCAAGGACAGTCTCTTTAACAAATGGTGCTGGGAAAACTGGATCTCCATATGTAGAAGTATGAAGCAAGACCCTTACCTTACACCTTACACAAAAGTCCACTCAAATCACTTAAAGACCCAAATTTATGGCCCAATACCATCAAAGTATTAGAGAACATTGGGGAAACCCTGCAAGACACTGGTATAGGCAAAGAGTCCTTGGAAAAGACCCCAGAGGCACAGGCAATCAAGGCCAAAATTGACAAGTGGGATTATTACAACAGTTGAGAAGCTTCTGTACAGCAAAATAAACACTCAGCAAAGTGAAAGAGGCAACCAACAGAATGGGAGAAATTATTTGCAAACTATGCAACTGATAAATTACCAGAATACATAAAGAGATGAAGAAACTCAACAACAATACAAAACACAGTGAAGAAATGGGCAAAGGACTTAAACAGGCATTGTTTGAAAGAGGAAATCCAAATGGCCAACAGACACATGAAGAAATGCTCAGGATTACTAGTCATCAGGGAAATGCAAATCAAAACCACAATGAGGTTTCACCTCACTCCTGTTGGAATAACTTTCACACAGAAGTCAACAAGGAGGAAATCTGAATATAGACCTTTCATATGACCCAGCCATTCTACTCCTGGAAATTTACTGGGAAATGTAATCAGCTTAGGAGAGTTGTTTGTATTCCCATGTTTATTCAGCTCAATTCACAGTAGCTAAGAAATGGAATCAACCCAAATGTCCATCAACTGAAAACTGGGTAAAGAAATTATGGGACATGTACACCATGGAATACTGAAAGACAGAAAAAGGAAGGAAGGAAGGGAGGGATGCAGGGGGGAGAGGGAGGGAGGGAGGGAGGGAGGGAGGGATGATATCATTTGCAACAAAATGGATGCAACTGGAAAACATTACACTTAGTGAAATAAGCCAGTCCCAAAAAGACAAATACCATATGGTCTCCCTGTTCTGTGATAACTAATAGAGCACCTAAAAGGTAATCTATAGATGTGAAATTGGCACTTTGAGATGCAAAAACTTTGAACAGGCCTTATCTTGACTGTTGTGGAAGTTGTTTTTTTTTTTTTTAATATTTGTTGAACTCTTTACTTAGTATAGTTAATCTTATGTGTATAGAGTTAATCAAAAATAGATCTTAGTGAAAAATAAGAATGAAGAATAGGAGAGGGAGGAGCAAGAAGGGTGGCATCGCGGGTACGGTGGGAAAAATCACAGTATTTCTAAAGTGTATTTATGAAATGCATGAAATTTCTATACTTTCAATAAAAGGTTTCTGGAGGAAAAAGAAATTCTATGCTGGGGGCCAGTGTTTTGCCATAGCAGATTAAGCCTCCTTTGTAGCACTGGCATCCCATATGAATGCTGGTTCAAGACCCAGCTACTCTACTTCCAATCCTGCTCCCTGCTAATGTGCCTGGGAAAGCAGTGGAACAAGGCCCAAGCATGTGGGAAACTTGGAAGCTCTGGGCTCCTGGCTTCTGCCTGGCACAGCCCGAACCATTGCAGCCAACTGGAGAATGAACCAGCAGATGGAAGATCTCTCTCTCCTTCTCTTCCCTAACTGTGCCTTTCAAATAATTTTTTTCATAAAAAGGGGAAAAAATTCCACCTAAGATTTAAAAGTTCTTTTCAGGCCTACTTACCTTATAGGACTCTGCTTATCAATATGTCTATATAATTGTCCATATCGATGGAGGATTGGTTCCAAGTCCCCTGCATATACCAAAATCCAGATGCTTAAATTCTTTTTGTGAAACAGTATTTACATATAATCTATGTACAACCTTCTATATATCTTAAATCACCTCTAGATTACTTCTTTTAAAAAAGATTTAAAGAGAGTGAGAGGGGTCTCCCATCCACTGATACACTTCCCAAATGGCCACAACGGCTGGAGCTGTGCCGGTCTAAAGCCAGGAGTCAGGAGCTTCCGTCAGGACTCCCACACAGATACAGGAGCCCAAGGACTTGGGCCATCTCCCACTGCTTCCCAGGCCATGGCATAGAGCTGGATGGGAAGAGGAGCAGCTGGAGGCTTAGCCTGATGCACCACAACACTGGCTCTCTCGAGTGAGTTTTAATGTGTTTCTCTAATGGTTAATGATATTGATCACCTTTTGTGCCACTATTTCTAATACCTAATGCAATGCAATTGTTACCTCCATAGTTGTACTTCTGAATTCTTTGGCAACTCATATAACTCCATTTCATTCGGGGTGGTTTCTGGAGATCTGTCCCTCTAAATGTGCCATGTGTCCAGTTGTCTTGCAGGTCTTATTTTTTGTTAGGATTCCAGCACTTCTCCAATTTTATGGCCTGGTTTTATACAGAGAAAGATTTCTCCAATCTGCTTGGCTAGAGACCCTGGAGGCCTCTGAGGCTTTTTCATGCAATGCACATTCTCTACTATCCTATGTGAGCGAACTGAGATTTGCCAGTGTGTACTCAGGAGCTCCCCCTGGTGTTTGTGATATGGTAGCCTCGCTGGTGCTGTAGTAATTGCTGTGCTAGAGCTTCCCCTAGTGTCCATCTGCGGTACCACAGGCTTCAGTGCGCTCGAATGTCTTAACTTCACACCCTGTTCCTGTCAGTGCTTGGTTTGAAGCAGGACACAAACCGGTCCCAAGGGCAGGACACATGTTCTACTTCTTTCTCTTCCCAGGGAGAAGACCAAAGTTGGGAGCCTTCCTCCCAACGATGCCACGCATGGAAGGTGTGGTGGCAGCAGGAGGCTCTGACAGAGTCTTCTGAATTTTCCTGCCTGACTTCAGTGAGGTGGGTCAGACTCACCTGTGGTACAAGACTGGCTTCAGGATTTCTCAGAGGTTAAGATTTTTCTGTTGAACTGCTGACAGACTACAACAATACTCCTTTTAAAGACTATTTCCTCCCCTCTTCAGTCCCTTCTGAATTCACCTGAATCATTTTCTTCTCATCACCACACTAAAACTGCACAAGTCAAGTCACTGAAGAACCAGCTGTCAAATGATCAGTTCAGTTTTCATCTCAATTTCCGTTAGCATATTTTCCAATTCTTCTTCTGAAGCTTGGTTACTGGGACATCCCTCCTCCTTTTTTCTAGCTGTCATTCCAAAAGCAGTCCTTTCGCAGGATTTATTACACAATCATTATTTTAAATATAATTACACATTTTAAAATATAATTAACTTGGCCGGCTCTGCAGCTCACTAGGCCAATCCTCCGCCTGCAGCACCGGCACCCTGGGTTCTAGTCCCGGTCGGGGTGCCAGATTCTGTCCCAGTTGCTCCTTTTCCAGGCCAGCTCTCTGCTGTGACCCAGTAAGGCAGTGGAGGATGGCCCAGGTGCTTGGGCCCTGCACCCGCATGGGAGACCAGGAGGAAGCACCTGGCTCCTGGCTTCAGATCAGCACGGTGCGCTGGCCATAGCGGCCATTTTGGGGGTGAACCAACGGAAGGCAAACCTTTCTCTCTCTCTCACTGTCTAACTCTAAAAAAAAAAAAAAAGGAACATAACCCTATGTCAAACATTCTAATTTGACAAAAAGTGATACCAGACAAACTTAAAGACACAGATTATCAATAAGAATAATAAAAAAAAATCTCTGGAACATATGCAAGTGCATATGCTCCTTATAGAAAGTGGATCACAGAAGAAATCAAAAGAGAAATTAAAAAAATTTCTGGAAATGAATGAAGACAATAACCACATATCAAAATTTATGAGATACAGCAAAAGAAGTGTTAAGAGGAAAGTTTATAGCGATTGGTGCCTAAATCAAGGAACTGGAAAGTCACAAAAAATGAGTTATCGATGCATATCAAGGATCTAGAGAAACAGCAAAATTAAACCCAAAATTAGTAGGAGGAAAAATATCTAAAATTAGAGAATAAACAAAACTGAAACAAACAAACAAAAAGATCAGCAAAATGAAGAACTGCTTTTTAAACAAAACTGATACACCACTGGCCCAATTAACCAAAAAATGAAAAAAAAGAGGAAAAAGACCTAAATCAATAAAATTACAGATGAAAAAGTCAAGGTAACAACTGATACCACAGACATAAAGAGAACCATCAGAAATTACTACAAAGAGCTGTATATCAACAATTCAGGAAATCTGGACAAATGGACAGATTCCTGGACACATATAACCTACCTAAATTGAGCCATGAAGACACAGAAAACCTGAACAGAACAATAATCAAGATGGAAACTGAATCAGTAATAAAGACCCTCCTAGCAAAGAAAAGCCCAGGACCAGATGCCTTCACTGCTGAATACTACCAGACATTTAAAGAAGAATTAACTCCAATTCTTCTCAAGCTATTCAAAACAATTGTCAGGGAAGGAAGCCTCCTAAACTCTCAGCATCACCTTAATTCTGAAAACTGAAACAGATACAACAGAGAAAGAGAACTACAGGCCAACTACCCTGATGAACATAGATGCAAAAATCCTCAGCAAAATACTAGACAATTGAATCCAACAACATATCAGAAAGATAATTTGCCCAGATCAAGTGGGATTTATCCCTGGTACACAAGGATGGTTTAATATTTGTAAATCAATTAACGTCACATGAACAAACTGAAGGACAAAAAACATATGATTATCTCAAGAGATGCAGAGAAAACATTTGTCAAAATACAACATCCTTTCATGACAAAAACTTTAAGCAAATTGAGTACAGAAGGAACATTCCTCAACACAAATTCAAGGCAATTTATGACAAACCCATGGCCAGTGTCCTACTGAATGGGGAAAAGTTGGAAGCATTCCCACTAAGATCCAGAACCAGACAAGGATGCCCACTCTCACCACTGCTATTCAATACAGTCCTGGAAGTTTTAGCCAGAGCCATTAGGCAAGAAAAAGAAATCAAAGGGATAAAAATTAGGAAGCAAGAAGAAAAACTATCCTGATTCTATAAATAGGGGATCCAAAAGACTCCATTAAGCGCCTATTGGAACTCAAAGAAGAGTTTGGTAAAGCGGCAGGATATGAAATCAACACACAGAAATCAATAGCCTTTGAATACACAGACAATGCCATGGCTGAAAAAGAATTTCCAAGATCAATCCCATTCACAATGGCTACAAAAATCAAATACTTTGGAGTAAATATAACCAAAGACATCAAAGACTTCTATGATGAGAATCACAAAACATTAAAGAAATAGAAGACACCAAAACAACGGAAAAATTTCCAAGTTCATGGAGTCAATATCATCAAAATATCCATACTTCTGAAAGCAATTTACAGATTCAGTGCAATACTAATCAAAATACCAAGGACATTCTCCTCAGATATAGAAAACATGATGCTGAAATGCATATGGAAACACAGGAGACCCCGAATAGCTAAAGCAATCTTATGCAATAAAAACAAAGCCAGAGGCATTACAGTACCACATTTCAAGATATACTATAAGGCAGTTATAATTAAAACAGCTTACAATCAAAACAGCTTATAATCAAAACTGTTACAAAAATAGATGGAAATGCCAGAAATCAACCCATGCATCTAGAACCAATTTATCTTTGACAAAGGAGCTAAAATCAATCCCTGGAGCAAGGACAGTCTCTTTAACAAATGGTGCTGGGAAAACTGGATCTCCATATGTAGAAGTATGAAGCAAGACCCTTACCTTACACCTTACACAAAAGTCCACTCAAATCACTTAAAGACCCAAATTTATGGCCCAATACCATCAAAGTATTAGAGAACATTGGGGAAACCCTGCAAGACACTGGTATAGGCAAAGAGTCCTTGGAAAAGACCCCAGAGGCACAGGCAATCAAGGCCAAAATTGACAAGTGGGATTATTACAACAGTTGAGAAGCTTCTGTACAGCAAAATAAACACTCAGCAAAGTGAAAGAGGCAACCAACAGAATGGGAGAAATTATTTGCAAACTATGCAACTGATAAATTACCAGAATACATAAAGAGATGAAGAAACTCAACAACAATACAAAACACAGTGAAGAAATGGGCAAAGGACTTAAACAGGCATTGTTTGAAAGAGGAAATCCAAATGGCCAACAGACACATGAAGAAATGCTCAGGATTACTAGTCATCAGGGAAATGCAAATCAAAACCACAATGAGGTTTCACCTCACTCCTGTTGGAATAACTTTCACACAGAAGTCAACAAGGAGGAAATCTGAATATAGACCTTTCATATGACCCAGCCATTCTACTCCTGGAAATTTACTGGGAAATGTAATCAGCTTAGGAGAGTTGTTTGTATTCCCATGTTTATTCAGCTCAATTCACAGTAGCTAAGAAATGGAATCAACCCAAATGTCCATCAACTGAAAACTGGGTAAAGAAATTATGGGACATGTACACCATGGAATACTGAAAGACAGAAAAAGGAAGGAAGGAAGGGAGGGATGCAGGGGGGAGAGGGAGGGAGGGAGGGAGTGATGATATCATTTGCAACAAAATGGATGCAACTGGAAAACATTACACTTAGTGAAATAAGCCAGTCCCAAAAAGACAAATACCATATGGTCTCCCTGTTCTGTGATAACTAATAGAGCACCTAAAAGGTAATCTATAGATGTGAAATTGGCACTTTGAGATGCAAAAACTTTGAACAGGCCTTATCTTGACTGTTGTGGAAGTTATTTTTTTTTTTAATATTTGTTGAACTCTATACTTAGTATAGTTAATCTTATGTGTATAGAGTTAATCAAAAATAGATCTTAGTGAAAAATAAGAATGAAGAATAGGAGAGGGAGGAGCAAGAAGGGTGGCATCGCGGGTACGGTGGGAAAAATCACAGTATTTCTAAAGTGTATTTATGAAATGCATGAAATTTCTATACTTTCAATAAAAGGTTTCTGGAGGAAAAAGAAATTCTATGCTGGGGGCCAGTGTTTTGCCATAGCAGATTAAGCCTCCTTTGTAGCACTGGCATCCCATATGAATGCTGGTTCAAGACCCAGCTACTCTACTTCCAATCCTGCTCCCTGCTAATGTGCCTGGAAAAGCAGTGGAACAAGGCCCAAGCATGTGGGAAACTTGGAAGCTCTGGGCTCCTGGCTTCTGCCTGGCACAGCCCGAACCATTGCAGCCAACTGGAGAATGAACCAGCAGATGGAAGATCTCTCTCTCCTTCTCTTCCCTAACTGTGCCTTTCAAATAATTTTTTTCATAAAAAGGGGAAAAAATTCCACCTAAGATTTAAAAGTTCTTTTCAGGCCTACTTACCTTATAGGACTCTGCTTATCAATATGTCTATATAATTGTCCATATCGATGGAGGATTGGTTCCAAGTCCCCTGCATATACCAAAACCCACATGCTTAAATTCTTTTTGTGAAACAGTATTTACATATAATCTATGTACAACCTTCTATATATTTTAAATCACCTCTAGATTACTTCTTTTAAAAAAGATTTAAAGAGAGTGAGAGGGGTCTCCCATCCACTGATACACTTCCCAAATGGCCACAACGGCTGGAGCTGTGCCGGTCTAAAGCCAGGAGTCAGGAGCTTCCGTCAGGACTCCCACACAGATACAGGAGCCCAAGGACTTGGGCCATCTCCCACTGCTTCCCAGGCCATGGCATAGAGCTGGATGGGAAGAGGAGCAGCTGGAGGCTTAGCCTGATGCACCACAACACTGGCTCTCTCGAGTGAGTTTTAATGTGTTTCTCTAATGGTTAATGATATTGATCACCTTTTGTGCCACTATTTCTAATACCTAATGCAATGCAATTGTTACCTCCATAGTTGTACTTCTGAATTCTTTGGCAACTCATATAACTCCATTTCATTTGGGGTGGTTTCTGGAGATCTGTCCCTCTAAATGTGCCATGTGTCCAGTTGTCTTGCATGTCTTATTTTTTGTTAGGATTCCAGCACTTCTCCAATTTTATGGCCTGGTTTTATACAGAGAAAGATTTCTCCAATCTGCTTGGCTAGAGACCCTGGAGGCCTCTGAGGCTTTTTCATGCAATGCACATTCTCTACCATCCTATGTGAGCGAACTGAGATTTGCCAGTGTGTACTCAGGAGCTCCCCCTGGGTTTGTGATATGGTAGCCTCGCTGGTGCTGTAGTAATTGCTGTGCTAGAGCTTCCCCTAGTGTCCATCTGCGGTACCACAGGCTTCAGTGCGCTCGAATGTCTTAACTTCACACCCTGTTCCTGTCAGTGCTTGGTTTGAAGCAGGACACAAACCGGTCCCAAGGGCAGGACACATGTTCTACTTCTTTCTCTTCCCAGGGAGAAGACAATCTGGGACATGCTCAATCGGAACTGCCCCAAATGATAGAGTTAGAAGTGTGCCAGGGGATTCCAATACATCCCCATCAAGGTGGCATGTACCAAAGCCATCTCATTAATCCAGGTGACCAATTTCAGCTCACAAGTGATCACACGGATAGGTCTAAGAGTAGAAGGGTTCACACAAACAAGACTAGTGTCTGCTAATACTAACATTTTAGAATGAAAAAGGGAGAGAATGATCCAACATGGGAAGCGAGATACACAGCAGACTCATAGAATGGCAGATGTCCTAAACAGCACTCTGGCCTCAGAATCAGCCCTTAAGGCATTCGGATCTGGCTCAAGAGCCCATGAGAATATTTTAGGCATGGAAAGCTAAGGCACTCTGAAAAACAACAAAAAAAGAAGACCTAAATGAAAGATCTCTGCGAGTGAGATCCCAGTGGAAAGAACGGGGCCATCAAAGAAGGAGGTACCTTTCTCTGAAGGGAGGAGGGAACCTCCACTTTGACTATGACCCTGTCGGATTAAGATCAAAGTCGGCGAACCCTAAACGCTTCCATAGCCTCGGCAACTCATGACTAGAGCCTGGGGAGATTACTGACGCCATAAACAAGAGTGTCAAATTGTTAAATCAATTTCAGGAGTCACTGTGTACTTATGTCTCATGAGGGATCCGTCCTTAATATGTTATCCAATGTGAAATAACGCTATTACTAGTAATGAAACAGTATTTTTTTCACTTTGTGTTTCTGTGTGGGTGCAAACTGATGAAATCCTTACATACTATAATATTAAATTGATCTTCTGTGTATAAAGATAATTGCAAATGATTAAAAAATCTTGGTGTTAAATTGGAAATTGCATAGATAATTAACCAATTCTTTAAAAAAAAGATCATGTAGGATCTCTTTCTTTAATGTACTGTACATCGTGAATTAATACTATAACTAGTACTCCAACAATAATTTCAGTTTATGTCTCAATGTGAGGGCAAACTGTTGAAATCTTTACATAATATGTTCTAAACTGATCTTCTGTGTATAAAGAGAATTGAAAATGAATCTTGATGTGAACAGAAAGGGAGAGGGAGCGGGAGAGGGGAGGGTAGCGGGAGGGAGGGAAGTTGTGAGGGGGGGAGCCATTGTAATCCATAAGCTGTACTTTGGAAATTTATATTCTTTAAATAAAAGCAAAAAAAAAAAAAAAAAGATTTAAAGAGAGTGAGAGGGGTCTCCCATCCACTGATACACTTCCCAAATGGCCACAACGGCTGGAGCTGTGCCGGTCTAAAGCCAGGAGTCAGGAGCTTCCGTCAGGACTCCCACACAGATACAGGAGCCCAAGGACTTGGGCCATCTCCCACTGCTTCCCAGGCCATGGCATAGAGCTGGATGGGAAGAGGAGCAGCTGGAGGCTTAGCCTGATGCACCACAACACTGGCTCTCTCGAGTGAGTTTTAATGTGTTTCTCTAATGGTTAATGATATTGATCACCTTTTGTGCCACTATTTCTAATACCTAATGCAATGCAATTGTTACCTCCATAGTTGTACTTCTGAATTCTTTGGCAACTCATATAACTCCATTTCATTCGGGGTGGTTTCTGGAGATCTGTCCCTCTAAATGTGCCATGTGTCCAGTTGTCTTGCATGTCTTATTTTTTGTTAGGATTCCAGCACTTCTCCAATTTTATGGCCTGGTTTTATACAGAGAAAGATTTCTCCAATCTGCTTGGCTAGAGACCCTGGAGGCCTCTGAGGCTTTTTCATGCAATGCACATTCTCTACCATCCTATGTGAGCGAACTGAGATTTGCCAGTGTGTACTCAGGAGCTCCCCCTGGGTTTGTGATATGGTAGCCTCGCTGGTGCTGTAGTAATTGCTGTGCTAGAGCTTCCCCTAGTGTCCATCTGCGGTACCACAGGCTTCAGTGCGCTCGAATGTCTTAACTTCACACCCTGTTCCTGTCAGTGCTTGGTTTGAAGCAGGACACAAACCGGTCCCAAGGGCAGGACACATGTTCTACTTCTTTCTCTTCCCAGGGAGAAGACCAAAGTTGGGAGCCTTCCTCCCAACGATGCCACGCATGGAAGGTGTGGTGGCAGCAGGAGGCTCTGACAGAGTCTTCTGAATTTTCCTGCCTGACTTCAGTGAGGTGGGTCAGACTCACCTGTGGTACAAGACTGGCTTCAGGATTTCTCAGAGGTTAAGATTTTTCTGTTGAACTGCTGACAGACTACAACAATACTCCTTTTAAAGACTATTTCCTCCCCTCTTCAGTCCCTTCTGAATTCACCTGAATCATTTTCTTCTCATCACCACACTAAAACTGCACAAGTCAAGTCACTGAAGAACCAGCTGTCAAATGATCAGTTCAGTTTTCATCTCAATTTCCGTTAGCATATTTTCCAATTCTTCTTCTGAAGCTTGGTTACTGGGACATCCCTCCTCCTTTTTTCTAGCTGTCATTCCAAAAGCAGTCCTTTCGCAGGATTTATTACACAATCATTATTTTAAATATAATTACACATTTTAAAATATAATTAACTTGGCCGGCTCTGCAGCTCACTAGGCCAATCCTCCGCCTGCAGCACCGGCACCCTGGGTTCTAGTCCCGGTCGGGGTGCCAGATTCTGTCCCAGTTGCTCCTTTTCCAGGCCAGCTCTCTGCTGTGACCCAGTAAGGCAGTGGAGGATGGCCCAGGTGCTTGGGCCCTGCACCCACATTGGAGACCAGAAGCACCTGGCTCCTGGCTTCGGATTGGTGCGGTGCGCCGGCTGCAGCACGACAGCTGCAGTGGCCATTGGAGGGGTGAACCAATGGAAAAAGGAAGACCTTTCTCTCTGTCTCTCCCTCTCACTGTCCACTCTGCCTGTCAAAAAATATATAATTAACTTATTGGGGCAGCACTGTGGTATAGCAGGTGAAGTCGCCGCCTGCAGTGCCAGAATCCCATATGGGCGCAGGTTTGCTCATATTCACCAATCTGGCAATAAATGAAGTTGGCTTTGCCTTGAGGATATACTGAAAATCTGGGTGGGCATTTGGCACAGTGGTAAGATGCGGCTCAGGAAGCCAGCACTCCATTTAAAGTGCTGCTTTTGAATCCTGGCTGCAGATCCACAACAGCTTCCTGCTAATATACACCCCGACAGGTAGCAGTGGTGAAAGACAACTCGAGCAGCTGGCTTGCCACCACCCACGTGGGAGAGTTCTCAGCTACTGGCTTCACCCTGGTCTAGACCTGCCAGTTGCACATATTTAGAGCGAGCCCACAGAGGGAAGACCTGTCTGTCTTTTAAGCAAAATGAAAATGAAAAAATGCTCATAATGCGTGTTTCTACTGTTACCTCTCTAAGCCACTGTTTCTATGTTAATGCAGAATCATTCCAATTTGTCTTTAAGAATTGCTCCCTAAAAGCCTACTCTTCAAATAGCGACCAGTGATAACATGTAGAACTATGCCACTTAGCCATGCATACCCTTCCAAGTATCCTGTCAAACTATTAAAAGTGAAGATCTTAACAATTTTCCATACAGTCCTACAATTTCATATCCCCAGATACCTTCTGAAACCCGTTTCTGATCAGTCTCTTTTTCCCTCATTTGGCCAGTCTTTTGCTGTCTCAACTATCCTTGGAGAATTTACTGTCAGTATTCCATCTGCAAGAATGGTTTTCTTCCTTTTCCATGTGGCTACCCAGATATCTTCAGAACTCTCTTCATGCTATCCCTTACAAGGATCTCTCCTGACAAAATTAAGTAGAATGGGCAACAGTGATTCTGAAAGATGAGGACATAGGACTCATTGTGAATCAAGGACTTCCAAGTTTTAGAAGATACTACTTTCTAACCCAGACTGGCTGTCATCTAATGAGATGTGCTCCCAACACTGTTTCTTCCTGTTGCAGGAAGACCAATTCTAGTGACCTCTGTCTCAGCCAATTCCTTCAGGAAGCAGACTCCAGCTGAAGTCATCACTGTAAGAGCTGACAGCCATTAGCACTTCAGATAGTATATGCAAAAGGAGACAGGAATTTTTTTCTTTTTTGACAGGCAGAGTGGACAGTGAGAGAGAGAGAGACAGAGAGAAAGGTCTTCCTTTGCAGTTGGTTCACCCTCCAATTGCCCCTGCGGTCGACGCGCTGAAGCCGGCGCACTGCGCTGATCCAAAGGCAGGAGCCAGGTGCTTATCCTGGTCTCCCACGGAGTGCAGGGCCCAAGGACCTGCGCCATCCTCCACTGCACTCCCTGGCCATAGCAGAGAACTGGACTGGAAGAGGGGCAACCGGGACAGAATCCGGTGCCCGACCAGGGCTAGAACCCGGTGTGCCAGCACCACAAGGCAGAGGATTAGCTTGTTGAGCTATGGTGCCAGTTGGGAATGGTTTGACACACGTAGGTTACCCCAAAGTGCAAAGGTGTCAAGCTGATGCTCGGGTTCATCCAAGTGGTTCGAGCAGGCATAAAAGTCCAATAGTCTGCTTCCTGAGAGTGGATGGGAGTTGTCTACACTTGCATGTATTATCTATATTGATCTCTGCATCCCAGGGCAAAGAACACAGGTACCTTTGTGTAGCATCGCAGGCAATTCAATGTTTCAGATCATTCACCTTGCCACTACCGTCCTACACATACTGGGAACCACTCCTCCCAATCCTTAGCCTAGTACCTGGGATGCTGACCACTAGACATTTGGTTTCTTCCACCTAGTGCAGTGTGAACACGAACTGTATGTTTATCCTAACACAGTCATGTCATATACTCACTTCTGAGAAATATAAGTCTTGTGCTCTCCTTTGATGTTATATCAAACAGAACATACAGCAGCAGTGGTAATTCTAATGATTTCTCAAGCTACACATGTTCCTGTCTTCCAGGCTGACATTCTCTGATTCAGCAGGAGACTGTTTATAACATCACCTACTTGCTAACTCCTGACAGTCACTGGACTATGTTATCTACAAATTCAAGTGAACTAAACATATCAGACAGAACTAGGAAAGTGTTTTAAAGCAGAGTAAAGGGTCTCATGGGGCCGGTGCTGCGGTGCAGCGTGTAAAGGTGACATCTATTGTGTCGGCATCCCATATGGGTGCTGGTTTGAGTCCCAGCTGCTCCACTTCCGAAGCAGCTCTCTGCAATGGCCTAGGAGAGCAGAAGATGGCCCAAGTCCTTGGGCCCCTGCGTCCACGTGGGAGACCTGGAAGAAGCTCCTGGCTCCTGATCAGCACAGCTCCAGCTGCTGGGGCCATTTGGGGAGTGAAAAAATGGATAGAAGACCTTTTTGTCTCTGCTCCTGCCACTCTGTAACTCTGCCTTTCAAATAATAAACTAAATGAATCTTTTTTTACAAAAGAAATGGGTCTCCAAAAAGTTCACAGAAACTATATTATGCAGAAAAACAACAACAAAAAAAAATAAAAATAAAAAAAACTATGACACCAGCATTGTGGGATACAAGGTTAAGCCTCCGCCTGCAGAGATGGCATTCAACATTGGCTCCAGTTCAAATCCTGGCTACTCCACTTCCGATCCAGCTCCCTGCTAATGCACTTATAAAAGTCACGGAAAATGGCCAAGTACTAATCCCCTGCATCCACATGGGAGACCTGGAAGACAGAATCTGGCACCCGCATGGGAGACCAGGAGAAGCTCCTGGCTTTGGATCAGCGCAGCTCGCTGGCCGTAGCGGCCATTTGGGGGGGGTGAACCAATGGAAGGAAGACCTTTCTCAGTGTCTCTCTCTCTCACCGTCTAACTTTGCCTGTCAAAAAACAAACAAAAAAGAAGAACTGCTCTTAAAGAGTCAAAAGATACTTGCGGCCGGCGCCGCAGCTCAGTAGGCCAATCCTCTGCCTGTGGCGCCGGCACCCCAAGTTCTAGTCCCGGTTGGGGCACCGGATTCTGTCTCAGTTGCTCCTCTACCATCCAGCTCTCTGCTGTGGCCTGGGAGTGCAGTGCAGGATGGTCCAAGGCCTTGGGCCCTGCACCCACATGGGAGACCAGGAGAAGCACCTTATTCCTGGCTTCGGATCAGTGTGGTGCGCTGGCCGCAGCGGCCATTGGAGTGTGAACCAATGGAAAAGGAAGATCTTTCTCTCTCAATCTCACTGTCCACTCTGCCTGTCCAAAAAAAAAAAAAAAAAAAAAAGATTTACCCTTTTGGGGCCAGTGCTGTGGCTTAGAGGGTAAGGCCACTGGCTGCAGTTCCGGCATCCCACATGGGCACTGGTTCGAGTCCCAGATGCACCACTTCTGATCTAGCTCTCTGCTATCGCCTGGAAAAGCCGAGGAATATGGTCCAAGTCCTTGGGCCTCTGTACCATCACGGGAGACCTGGGAGAAGCTCCTGGTTCCGGAATGGCATAGCTGCAGTCATTTAGGGAGTGAGTGAACTAGTATATGAAAGACCTCTCTTCTCTTTGCCTGATAAATAAATCTTTAATAAATTAATGAATAATTTTAATAAAGATCCCATGTTCAATTTAAAAAAAAGTACCCTCTCACTTTTTACATAAAGCTATCACCAAGGGCAGCACACTAACATTTAAACATTATCTGTCACTAGAGAGTATTTTAGGCATGGAAAGCCAAGATACTCTGGAAAGAAAAAAAAAGAAGACCTAAATGAAAGATCTCTGCGAGTGCGATCCCATTGGAAGGAACGGGGCCACCAAAGAAGGAGGTGCTTTTCTCCGAAGGGAGGAGAGGACCTCCACTTTGACTATGACCCTGTCGGAATAAGTTCGAAGTCAGCAAACCCTAAAGGCTTCCATAGCCTTGGCAACTCATAACTAGAGCCTAGGGAGATTACTGATGCCATAAACAAGAGTGTCAAATTGTTAAATCAACAACAGGAGTCACTGTGTACTTATGTCCCATGTGGGATCTGTCCTTAATGTGCTGTCCAATGTGAAGTAATGCTATAACTAGTACTGAAACAGTATTTTACACTTTGTGTTTCTGTGTGGGTGTAAACTGATGAAATCTTTATTTAATATATACTGAATCGATCTTCTGTATATAAGGATAATTGAAAATAAATTTATTGTGAATGGAATGGGAGAGGGAGCGGGAGATGGGGGGGTGTGAGTGGAGGGAAATTATGGGGGGGAGGGAAGCCATTGTAATCCATAAACTGTAATTTGGAAATTTATATTTACTAAATAAAAATTTTTAAAAAAGTCTTCTCTCACGTCATATTTGAAACACATACCATGCTGTGATGCCTTGTGGATCACTGATGACTCTCTTTGCACAAGCTACCGCTTGAGTGATGTCATCTCGCAACAAATCTGAAAAAGAGGTGGCGAGAAATGAAAACAACTTGCACAGCAATTTCATTTTATATTTAGGGTTAGCCATGGCCGGTGCCGCGGCTCACTTGGCTAATCCTCTGCCTGTGGCGCTGGCACCCCAGGTTCTAGTCCCGTTTTAAAGTTGCCTTTTTGTTGTTTAAAGATGTGTTTGAAAGTTATGGAAAGAGGTAAAGTCTGCCATCTGCTGGTTCATTCCCCAAATTGCTGCAACAGCTGGAGCTGAGCCAATCCAAAGTCAAGAGTCAGGAGCTCCTTCCAGGTCTCCCACGAGGGTGCAAGGGGTAAAGGACTTGGGCCATCTTTTACTGCTTTCCCAGGCCATAACAGAGCTGGATCAGAAGTGGAGCAGGTGGGACTCAAACTGGAGCCATATTGGATGCCGGGGCTTTAACCCTCTGCGGCACACTGCCAGCCCCTTAAAGTTGCTTTTGTGGTTTTTACCCCTCTAGTTTCTTTGTCACCCAATAAAGTAGATTGGATAATATATTTTTAAGGATTTGTTTGTTTGAAAATCAGACTTTACACACACAGGGAAAGGCAGAGATCTTCCATCTGCTGGTTCACTCCCCAGATGGCTGTAACCAGCAGAGCTAGACTAGGCCAAAGCCAGGAGCTTCATTCAGATCTCCCATGTGGGTGGCAGGGAACAAGGACTTGGGCCATCCTCTATTGCTCTCACAGGCACATTAGCAGTGGAGCAGGCAGGACATACATTGTTGGCAGTGACTTACCTGCTGTGCCACAACGAACGCTGGCCCTATAATATTCTGCTCTCCCATAGGAGGCTCTGAGAGGTGGTGACCAGCAGAGTGGTGAGTAGAAGTTAGAATGATTTTATAATTGTAAATTTTCAGTTGTTTGCTGAATATGTCAAGCTAAACTGTCCCCCCCTTCCCACTGCTTGTTCCCTTAAGTGCTTTTTAAAGCTTAGTGATGTATGACCTGTAGGCATTAGGAATGTATCACTTTAAAATGTTCCCTTCCACAAATGTTGAACACCTACCATTCAGGATACTTTTGTGTAAGACAGGCCATAGCAGCATAGTGGCGCCCTGTTGTTTTTTTAAAAACTGGTGTAGGGTTGGGCATTGTGGCACAGGAGGTTAAGCTACCGCTTTGTATGCCTGCATCCCATATCAGAGTGCTGGGGGTTGAGTCCTGCCTCTACTTCCAATCCAGCTGCTTGCTAAGAGGTAGCAGGTGATGGTTCAAGTGCTTGGGTCCCTACCACACAGGTGGAAGAGTTCCTAGCTCCTAGCTTTGGCCTGGCCTGGCTGCAGTGGCTGGAAGACCTCTGTCACTTTGCCTTTCAAAATTAGGAAAAATGCTTAAGAAAAGTCCTATAAGTCTTGAACAGAGTCTATTTCCATAGTTTCCTAGTTTTCCCATTTGCTATTAGGCAGATTAGAGATTGGCCCTGTCTTGTTAAGGTATACCAACTTGGGCTCAGTGTATCATTGTATTGCACATCTAGTTTATCCCAGGAACACTCAGCTCATTTAAAAGTGATTTGTAGAATTGTGAAGAACACCAAAGGTAACAGTTAAGTGAATTTAGTGATGGCTAGCTTTTCCCAGCTAATGGTTGGTCTTAGTTTAACTGTTGAAGTGTTTCACATGCTCACAAATACATTAATGTGTGCGTGTGCCCGCTGAGAGACTACATATAAACTGATAGAGCAGTATGTTTTCTGTTGTCTTTCATAAGAGAGAGTATGAATGGACACTGAAAGGCAGTGTCTTTTTTTCCCTATTCAGAATACCTGGTGGTGGTTAAGAAATTCTTAATACATGTATCAAGGACAGAATATGGCCTCACTAGACTTGGTCAAGACCGGTTGATCAGTTTGCAGAGTGAAATCAAGTGACAGTTCACGTTAACAGGTATTTACACCCTTCTTAGTCTATTTTGTTCTTTCTTTCCCATGACTTTGAGTTTGGTGCCCTTCTAGGGAGTTTAGTTTCCCTATACTCCAGTCTCAGGGCTGTAAGTAATGTCTGTATACTGTCAGTTTCCAAGTCTGTATCCCTGTTTAGACCAGTTATCCCCCACACTGGAGAGTTTACTTTACCGGCCATCTCTGCTGAATGTCTAATAGGCCTCTCAAAATGCCAAGGCTGAACTCTAAACTGTTCACCCTGCCTCCGCCCAGCTCCTTCCTCAGTCAGCAGTCTTTTCCAGCAGCTAACATCGTTTCAGTTGCCAGGCCTAAACTCAGATCTTCTTGTCTCCACACTCCCCATCCAGTACATTGAAAAGTGTTTTGTCTCCACCATCACAGAATACCTAGGTCTGCTTAGTACAGTTTCCACTGCCTCTGCCCTTGGACTATGCAGTCTCAGCTGTCAAGGTTTATCTGTTCAAAATCCTACAGTGGCTCTCCGTTTCTGTCGGTGAAACCGTGGTTCTTAGGAATTTGCCCACAGATGCCTCTGGCCGCATCTCCTGGTGACTTCCCTGGTGGCCACTTCATTCCAGCTGCTCCGCCCCCTTGCCTTTCAGACAGGCCTTACGTGCCCTTGCTCTGAGCCTTTTCGGTGACATTTCCCCTGCCCGGGATGCTGTGGACAGCTGTGTACGTGTCTCAGATTTATCCCCAATGTTCTATTAAGCAGAACCTGCTTCCTCCCTGTATTCTGCTTTACTCTGTATGTGTCCCAATTATTTATTGCCTAACAATACTGTTATCCAAATATAAAGCCTCATGAAAGCAAAAGTCGTTTTATTTTGTTAAGTCCCAGGAGTCTACATCAGCGTCTGGCACACAGACCTTACGTGATACATGAGTGAATGTCCTTTAAGTGTTTACCACGTAATCTTGTTAGCTTAAACATAGTCTAAAGTCTAAGAACTAGAATTTTCATTGTGAAACCTTATGAATCTTGCCGATTGGGCTGCTTTTTTTTTTTTTTTTTTTTGGACAGATTTAGAGAGAGAGGCAGAGAAAGGTCTTCCTGTACCAAGTTGGTTCACCCTCCAATGGCCGCTGTGGCTGGTGTGCTGCGGCTGGTGCACCGCGCCTATCCGAAGCCAGGAGCCAAGTGCTTCTCCTGGTCTCCCATGTGGGTGCAGGGTCAAGGACTTGGACCACCCTCCACTGCACTCCTGGGCCACAGCAGAGAGCTGGACTGGAAGAGGGGCAACCGGGACAGAATCCAGTGCCCCGACTGGGACTGGAACTCGGGGTGCTGGCGCCACAGGCAGAGAATTAGCCTATTGAGCCACGGTGCTGGCCCCTGATGGGCCATTTTTAAGTGCACAGTTCAAGAGCTTTAAGTACATTGCCAGTATTGTACAGCCCTTGCACTGTCCATTGCTTTAAGCTTGTCAACCTCTCAAACAAACTGCTCAGTAAACAAGAGCTCCCTCTGCCCACCCTGGCCCTGCCTCTGGCAACCACTATTGCACTTCTCTCAGCTGGCTTTTTCTAGGGTTGTCATATAAATGGAGTCTAGAACAGTTGTCCGTTTGTGACCAACTTATATCGAGGTTCATCCTTAGCACAGCACATATCAGAATTTCATTTTCTTTATAGCTGAGTAATACTTAGTTTACATGGAACCACATCTTGCACTTATGTTCTGTTGGTTCACATAATATGAAGGTATGAAATCACAAAGTACTATTGGTAGAGTTTAGAAACAGCTGATTGAAGTCAATATAAGTGTACTTTTCTTATGTCAGTGAGTTTCTTAGTATTTACAGGTGGTTTATGTGGAGGACAGTTGAAGCTCTGTAGTCTTAAAAACTTGTGAAAATGTGGTCTAGGGACTATTGACATCACACTACAAGTGCAGACTGTGATGTCAGAATCTGCATTTGAACAAGGTCTCCAAGATATTTGTGTGCACATTAAAAATGAGCAAGTTGTATTTTTGACTTTTTAAATAACTATCTAGTATTTCAACTTTGGATGTACTTAGGATATATTAAAATACCTGTTATTTCAACTTAGGATATACTTAGGATATTGAACATTCAAGTTACCTCACTAGAATTTTGACCAGCATAAGGAACACTAAAGTGAATATCTTTATAATTGTAACATAAACCTCGTTTTCCAAAAATGGGCTTCTTGCGGAGATATGTTAAATTGCTCCTCCATTACCTTTACCATGGCTGAATATGACAGTGCGATAGTTCTGTACATCATTCTAAATAATGGATTTTTAAAAATATATATTATTTGAAAGAGTTAGAGAGGCTGAGCAAAGAAAGAGAGGTCTTCCACCTGCTGATTCACTCCCCAGATGACCACAATGGCTGGAGCTGTGCTGATCTGAAGCTGGGAGCCTCTTCTGGGTCTCTCATGCAGGTGGAGGGGTCCAGCAGGCACTTGGGCCATCTTCTGCTTTCTCAGGCCGTAGCAGAGAGCTACATTGGAAGTGGAGCAACTGGGACTAGAACCGGTGCCCATATAGTTTGTTGGCACTGCAGGCAGCAGCTTTACCTGCTGTGCCACAGTGGAGGCTCCGATAATGGTTTTTTTTTTTTTTTTTAAGGTATTAGTGTTGTCAGTGGAAACTGGTATCATTTTTTCTTTTTTCTTTTTTACTTTTATTTAGAATATAAATTTCCAAGGTACAACTTATGGATTACAATGGCTTCACCCCCTACCTTCCCTCCCCCCCCCCACAACCCTCTCCCTTTACCCACTCCCCCTCCCCTTTCATTCACATCCAGATTCACTTTCAATTCTCTTTGTATACAGGAGATCAGTTTAGTATATGTTAAGTAAAGATTTCAATCATTGCCCTCATATAGCAACACAAAGTGAAATACACTATTTGAGTACTTGGTATAGCATTGAATCACAATGTACAGCCCATTAAGGACAGAGATCCTGCATGATATTTAAAAAAATTGATTAATTTTTATGCAATTTCCAATTTAACACTGAGGTTTTTTTTTTCATTTTCGATTATCTTTATACAGAGAAGATCGATTCAGTATATACTGAGTAAAGATTTCATCAGTTTGCATCCACACAGAAACACAAGGTGTAAAATACTGTTTCAGTACTAGTTATAGCATTACTTCACATTGGACAGCACATTAAGGACAGATCCCACATGAGAAGTACACAGTGACTCCTGTTGTTGACTTAACAATTTGACACTCTTGTTTAAGGCGTCAGTAATCTCCCCAGGCTCTAGTCATGAGTTGCCAAGGCTATGGAAGCCTTTAAGTTCGCCGACTTCGATCTTATTACGACAGGGTCATAGTCAAAGTGGAAGTTCTTTCCTCCCTTCAGAGAAAGGTACTTCCTTCTTTGATGGCCCCGTTCTTTCCACAAGGATCGCACTCACAGAGATCTTTCATTTAGGATTTCTTCTTTTTTTTTTTTCCAGATGTCTTGGCTTTCCATGCCTAAAATATTCTCATGGGCTCTTCAGCCAGATCCGAATGCCTTAAGGGCTGATTCTGAGGCCAGAGTGCTGTTTAGGACATCCGCCATTCTATGAGTCTGCTGTGTATCCTGCTTCCCATGATGGATCATTCTCTCCCTTTTTGATTCTATCAGTTAGTATTAGCAGACACTAGTCTTGTTTGTGTGATCCCTTTGACTCTTAGACCTATCAGTGTGATCAATTGTGAACTGAAATTGATCACCTGGACTAGTGAGATAGCACTGGTGCATGCCACCTTGATGGGATTGTATTGGAATCCCCTGGCACGTTTCTAACTCCTCCATTTGGGGCAAGTCCAATCGAGCAGGTCCCAAACTGACATGAGAGAAGACTTTCTAAGCCCAAAATATGCTGTGGAGAACTGAATATGGTAGTTGAGTCTGTGCTACAGTGTATTGCCTAAATCCTTGAGGAAACAATGTACTTTAATGGACTCAGAATCTTATTCTTTCATTCCTCATTTTGGGAGATTTCTAGGTTTTCTAAGACTGTTCCATTCTACCAGTTCCTTGCTGTGTCTTGAGACCAGGTTTAGAATAAGCGAATGTGGAACATGCTTTGCACCTGCTGTTGCACAGAGCACCTCACTCAATGTTTGCACTTGGCATCCTGTGCTCTCCTGAGGGCAGAAGAGAGGCTGAAGTGGCTTGTGTGCATATTTCCCTTTAGCAAGTAGCAATGCTTCAATCAGTCTATAGTCTTCACTTTATTTACTTATCTACTTTTCTTTTATAAAAATGAACTACATAGTGTAAAATGTCATAATGTCAGATGGAACTGCATAAAACATTTTGGCTTCCTTTTCATCAGAGAAGGTGTTAATTGGAAACTTTCCCATTCCCTACCCCACGCCCATTCTTCTACATCCAAAGTTGAAGGCAGGTTATCTTACCAGATCCATCACATCTTCTGAATTGTAAAACCACTCATCCCACTTATTACAAGACCTTATTGAGTTACTACATTTAAGGGGCACAGAGACAGAGACAGAAAAGATCTTCTATGCACTCATTTAGTCTGAGATGTCCACAACAGCCAGGGCTAGGCCAGGCGGAAGCCAGGAGGCCAGAACACAGTCTTAGTTTCCCACATGGGTGGCAGAGATGCAAGTACTTGAGCCATCTTCTCTCTCTCAGGGTACGTATTAGCAGGCAGCTGGCATCAGAAAGGAAGACCAGGATTCTCATACCAGCACCAAGGTGGATGCAGACATCTGGACAAGCATCTTCAAGGCTGCACAGAAGCCTGCTCCCCCACTTAGGCCACTTTCCTCCCGTCTTCAGCAACCTAGAAAACTTGTGCTGTGCCAGGGAAGACGCCACAAAAAGGATGGTGCAGCTTGTAACATAGCATCCTCCCATCCTAGGGAGGTGAATAGCCTTCTGCCCCGGACACAGAACTCTCTTGTTTTCTTTCAATGTCCTTTTTTTTTTTTAATTATTTATTTGACAGAGTGAGACAGTGAGGGTTAGAGACAGAGAGGAGCTACACCGATCCGAAGCCAGGAGCCAGGTACTTCTTCCTGGCCTCCGACGCGGGTGCAGGCACCCAAACACTTGGGCCATCCTCCACTGCCTTTCTGGGCCACAAAGATAGCTGGACTGGAAGAGGAGCAACTGTGACCAGAACCCGGTGCCCAAATGGGATGCTGGAAGCACAGGCAAGGATTAACCAAGTGAGCCATGGCGCCAGCCCCTCCATGTTTTTTTTTTTTTTTTGACAGGCAGAGTGGACAGTGAGAGAGAGAGACAGAGAGAAAGGTCTTCCTTTTTACCGTTGGTTTATCCTCCAATGGCTGCCGCGGCCGGTGTGCTGTGGCCGGCACACCGCGCTATTCCGATGGCAGGAGCCAGGTGCTTATCCTGGTCTCCCATGGGGTGCAGGGCCCAAGGACTTGGGCCATCCTCCAATGCACTCTATGGCCACAGCAGAGAGCTGGCCTGGAAGAGGGGCAAACGGGACAGAATCCGGTGCCCAAATCAGGATTGGATCCGGTGTGTCGGCGCCGAAAGGCGGAGGATTAGCCTATTGAGCCGCGGCGCCGGCCATCCCTCCATGTCCTTTTGACTAGACCCAAGCATGCATTCACTGGGCTAGCTGCAGCACAATCTGGTCCCTCCTTAGAGAAATAAAAAACACAAAATACCAGCCATTCAATGACTTCTGAGAAAGAAGTCAGCAACAGCTTGAAGAATAATTCCTCTTGTCAACCAAAAATGTGGATTTACCCAGGTAAATATGCACATTTGACAAGAAACTGAAGATTTATTCACATACAAAATTAACCGTGATTTCTTCTCTTTGTGCTTTTTGTCATATCAAAGGTTTAATTGCAACATTGGATCTCAGTTCTTATTCAGTAAATCTCTGTCTCAGGATGAGTCAAGTTTGAAGGCATCAATATGGGTCACTTTTTAGCATCTCTCCTCATTTCAAATCAGAACATGTATTTGAAATGTAGTGCCTTGGTCTCAGCTGTGCTGTTGATAGTAGCTGAAACCAGAAGACATTTTTTAAAAGCCTTGAGGTCATCCATCCTTGCTATTTATGTCGCCTTCTTGTTTGGAACAAGAAACAAAGAAATTCACAAACACCTGTCTCAAATGAACAGGTCTTCAGCTTGCAAAGTCATTTCTTCATAGTGAAGCAAACTTGAGGAGAAAGCCCGCTTCAGCTGTTTCTTTCTTCCTGGAGAAGTAGGCAGGATAGGTGCATCCCAAGGGCAAAGGAAAAGTGTCCGTTTGCGTTCCAAATCCTAGAAGTATGTGGAGAAGACCCCACCTTTGCAGAACATGGAAAGAGACTGGATAGGAGTCAGGATTCTGCCTTTAAGATGAACACAAGGCTGGCATCATGGCTCAATAGGCTAGCCCTCCACGTTGCGGCACCGGCACACAGGGTTCTATTCCCAGTTGATGCGCCTGATTCTGTCCCGGTTACCCCTCTTCCAGGCCAGCTCTCTGCTGTGGCCCAGGAGTGCAGAGGAGGATGGCCCAAGTCTTTGTGCCCTGCACCCATATGGGAGACCAGGAGAAGCACCTGGCTCCTAGCTTCAGATCAGCGAGGTGTACTGGCCGTAGCGCGCCAGGCACAGCGGCCTTTGGAGGGTGAACCAACGGCAAAAGGAAGACCTTTTTCTCTGTCTCTCTCTGTCTACTCTGCCTGTCAAAAAAAAAAAAAAGAAATGAAAGACATAATGATTTTAATTCATTTTAAAATCCTTCAACAACAAATACATAGAGAAGAAGCAACTACTGCAAAAAAGTTAAGAACTTAAGTCAGATATATGAGGGTGGTCATTAGGCAAAGCAAGAAAGATGCTGCTTGGAAGGCTTTATCCCATACTGGATTGCCTGGTTTCAGAGACCTGACTCTGTTCCCAATCCTAGCTCCCTGCTCTCCAGAGATGGAGCAGGTGATGGCTCAGGTAGTTGGGTCCCTGCCACACACATGGCATTCTGAGATTGAGTTCTGGGCTCCTAGCTTCTGCCTGGACCACACCCAGCTGTTGTGGGTATTTAGGGAATGAGAAGTAGATAGAGATCTGTGTGTCTGTTCTTCTGCATTTAAAATAAAGTACAAAGTTGGACTTATGGGGGCCGGCGTGTGGTACAGTGGGTGATGCTGCTTGCCTATGATGCAGGGATCCCATATGGCGGCTGGTTCAAAAGTCATGGCTGTTCTACTTCTGATCTAGCATACTGCTAATGCACCTGGGAATTCAGCAAAGGATGGCTCATGTGCTCGAGCCCCTAAACCCACATGAGGACCCAGATGAAGCTCCTGTCTCCTGGCTCTGGCATGCCCAGCCCCGGATGTTGCAGTCATTTAGGGAGTGAAACAGCAGATGGAAGACTTCTCTGTCTCTCCCTCTCTCTGCATAACTCTATCTTTCAATTAAAGAAAATAAATAAATAAAAGGCTGCATTTATGGCTGTTTGTTATACTACTACCTCCAATTTTCTGTGTATTCAGAACATTTCATAGTAATACATATACAATCAAAAAAGAATGAGAAGTAGATATGAGATCTGTGTGTCTGTCCTTCTGTATTTAAAATAAAGTACAAAGTTGACTTATGGGAGCCAGCATGTGGTGCAGTGGGTTATGTTGTTTGCCTACAATGCTGGGATCCCATATGGCAGCTGGTTCAAGTTGTGGCTCCCTGCTAATTACCTGGGAAAGCAGCGGAAGAAAGCTCATGTGCTTGAGCCCCTAAACCCACATGGGGACCCGAATGTAACTCCTGGCTCCTGGCTCTGACATGCCCACCCCGGATGTTGCAGCTATTTAGGGAATGAAACAGCCAATGGAAGACCTTTCTGTCTCTCCCTCTCTCTGTTTAACTCTATCTTTCAAATAAATAAATAATTAAATGAAATAAATATTTTTAAGAAGTTGCATTAATGGCTGTTTGTTATACTACTACCTCTAAATTTCTGTGTATTCAGAACATTTCATAGTAATATACATATATATATATATATATATATATATATATATAAACAAAAAAGGAACCAAGACCAAATTACTCTTCTCCTTCCCTAAGTCAGCAGGTGGAAACCATCAGTAAGGCCATTTACAATCAGTTAACAGATCATTCCAGAAACTTGTGCATATGAAAGAGCACCAACCTTTCATAAGACCAGCTCTTTACTTTCTTACTTGGGGAATTATGAGGAGGATAATAAAACTTTCTGAGAGTTGTGATGGGAGTTTTCCTAGGTCCCTCATGAATTTGTCTTGAATCTCTACTCTTCCAAGACACCCAGAGGGGTCCTGTGCCATCACTCAAGTATTATCCTGTCTTACCACTGCAGGGTATATGGCAGGCGTTAACTGCTCCTGGGGTTTTGCCGTCGTTACACCAGTAGCGGCTATTGATCTGAAATATTCCATAATCGGTGCTTCTGTCTCCAGGGTTGTAGTTTGTAGCTTGTGTGTTATAACTGCTCTCCCATTTGGTCAAACACATCCCTGAAAAAGTAATTTTTGTAATGAACAGCAACATAAAATGACTTACAGTGTAAACAAAAAGCAATCCATCTAATTCTGTTTTATCAATGACTTGATGTGTTTAACTTATAATTGAACACTTTAGTGAAGAAAGGCCCTTAACAGAACCATTTTTGTCATGCAAACCAACTTCTGCTACTACTGCAGCAAGAGAAGGTGCTTTAAAAATATTAAAATAACAGTTTCTTCTTTGCTTTTACCTTTTCCCTGCTCCCATGGCTCAGGCAACATGCAGCCTTGAATAGAAATAGAAAGCATGAAAATTCTGAAAGCTTATTAAAGAATCGCAGTCTAACAATCTAGAGTTGTTATAACATGGATTTCTCTTAAATGAATTTCAAACAGTTACCATCATTTTATAGTAACATCAGATTAATTAAAACGTTTCCACTTTGATAATGTTATTTAAATTGCCACATAAAGCATTTTGACAGTTTTGTTCAACAGAACACAAAAAGCCCTGGGCATCGATATAAAAATCACCAATTTTGACTGGCATCCCCTGATGACAATCTCCTTAGTCTATGGCAGTGTTCCCATAACATGGGGCAAATATCAAAAGCAGTTTGTGAGAGGATTTTAGGTAGAGTAAGGGCAAACATTTTTCACTTTATTACTTTGTGTTTACTTTAATCAGTACGAGAAAGATCATAACTGTAACTAGTATTTCAAATCCACAATTTCTAAAATATTAGTGCTTAAGGAAGAAGCTTTGAAAAAGTGGATCAATTTAAAGGTGTTACAATATATGTTACAGTAAGACTCAGCCAGGGCAAATATGGTAAAGTGGTGCCTGTATAATGCAGCCTGGTCAGCATCAGCTGATGCATGTCTGCTCCATTTGTGCTCAGCTCTGAAATGCAGATGCATGTTTCTCATCACATTTGACAAGTAAAGGGAAGTTGAGTGTTGACACAGTCAGATGGAGGGTTTAACATTTTTAAGTGTAAACACTGACAGTTCCACGTGAATGTAAGATCAACTGTTCAACAGTAGGAATGAGCAAGATACACCATACAGAAAACAACCAACAAAATTAGAAAAACACAAGGAAAAAGAACAAAAGGGAAAAACTTAATTGTAGTTGGATAAATAGCAATGAAATCCACCATTAAAATAAAGTTAGTTAAAAAGGCAAGCAGGGGCTGGCGCCGGAGCTCAACAGGCTAATCCTCTGCCTTGCGGCACCAGCACACCGGGTTCTAGTCCCAGTCGGGGCACCAGATTCTATCCCGGTAGCCCCTCTTCCAGTCCAGCTCTCTGCTATGGCCCAAGTGCTTGGGTCCCTGTACCCGCAAGGGAGACCAGGAGGAATCACCTGGCTCCTGGCTTTGGATCGGCGCAGTGCACCGGCCAAGCGGCCATTTGGGGGGTGAACCAACAGAAGGAGGACCTTTTTCTCTGTCTCTCTGTCTCACTGTCTAACTCTGCCTGTCAAAAAAAAAGCAGTTTGGGGCCGGCGCCATGGCTACTTGGCTAATCCTCAGCCTGTGGCACTGGCACCCCGGGTTCTAGTCCTGGTTGGGGCACCGGTGGCTCCTGGCTTCGGATCAGCGCAGCACCAGCCATGGTGGCCATTTGGGGAGTGAACCAACAGAAGGAAAACCTTTCTCTCTCTCTTTCTCTGATTGTCTATAACTCTGTACAAAAAAAAAAAAAGCAAGCAGTTTGAATAAAAACTTCAATAATCATAGTAAATACTACTGCTGACATTTTTATGGTGAACAGATAGGAACGCAGGTTCAAGGCCTGAGTACAAGCGCCCTGATGTGGTGAGTGCGTAACAGACCCCATAGCTGCTAGGGTGTTGCTAGGAACTTGCAGTTCAGTGAAGAGAGCGCTCACCCAGAGGCTACCTGGAAGAAATTTATCTAAATTGGAAAATGATGCCTAAAAGAGCACACAGTAATCAGCTGGAAGAGTAATAAATCCCCTAACTTTGAAGCTTTATGGCATTAATTTTGGTGAAAAAGTATTTGCGGACTGTAAAATTTAACTTCTCAAATCACTCTGGACTAAAACCTAGAAACTTTTAGAACCCAACATAATTTCAACTAGAGAAAGTTCTCTAACTTTTTCTCCTAAATCTAATGTTTTAACCCTCTGTCCGATAGCAGCTTCCTATCAGTCCAAACCCTGCCCCAGAAGGCTGGGCAAAATGTATGTTTACGAAGCTTATGTTTATGTTATGAAGCTGAGATAGTGACCTGGGTATCTCTTCCCACTTCTATGATATTTCAGTAGTTTTTGAAATTTTTAGAGAATTTACACCATGTGTGGATATTAAAACACAATGTGGCACCGGCAATTAATATAAAGTGCAGTCTTACAGTGAAGATATATGCAAAGTTTCATGAAAAAGTTAACCAAAAGCACACTCACACTCTTAAATTTTTCCCACCTAGACTGACCATGTCCAGTTATAACCTGAATATAAAAAACTCAAACAATTTATTTGTATACAGCATCTAGGGGCCGGTGCTGTGGTGTAGCAGGTTAAAAAGCTGCCTGCAGTGCCAGCATTGCATATGGATGCTGGTTAGATCCTGGCTACTCTACTTTCGACCCAGCTCTCTGCTATGGCCTGGGAAAGCAGTACAAGTTGGCCCAAGTCCTTGGGCTGTTGCACCCGCCTGGGAGACATGGAAAAAGCTCCTGGCTCCTGGCTTTGGATCAGTACAGCACAGGCCAACACGGCCACCAGGGGGTGAACCAGTGGATGGATGGAAGACCTCTCTCTACCTATGCCTCTCTGTAACTGCCTTTCAAATAAATAAATCTTTTTAAAAAACACAATGTTAACATAATGTAAAAAGTAATATCACAAGGAGGACTCAAAAAGAACTACAGACTAACTAGATTGGAGTAAAAGTGGGTGTTTGGTTCAGCAGTTAAGCTGAGTTGTAGAACCCACAGCCAAGTGCCTGAATCAACACAGCTCCTCCAATTCCCACGCAGCTTCCTGCTAATGCCCACACTGGGGGCAGCACAAGCCATGATTCAAGCACTTGCATCCGGCCACCCACGTGCGAGACCTGGATGGAGTTGCAGGTCCCTGGCTCCAGCCTGGCCCTTACGGGTATTGGGGGGAGTGAACCAATACATGGGAGATCACTGTGCTTGTCTTTAAAATGTAAAGAAGTTTTTTTTTTTTTTTTAAGTGGTCGATGTCTTTTTTAGAGAAAAATCTCCTATCTGCGGTAAGAACGAACCAGGAGGGGTAAGAACCGGTTCTCAGCATCAGGAGCCAGTTGTCCTGCCTTAAAACCTGACGTGCGGGAGCCACAGCAGAGCGGTGAGGAATCAGCGTCGCCCCTCAAGGCTCACGCAGGCTCCACGCGACTCCGTGAAACGGGAAGCAGCCGCCGGTCACCGCTTCCTAGGTGCCGGGCAGGCACAAGTGTGGTTCCTCGCACGCATCACTCGTCTCGTGAACCACGGGCCCTTTCCTGACCTGTCCACGCCTGCGTGCCTCCGCGGCGCACCGCCCACCGGGGACCTGGGCGGGCAGCAGCGTCGGGGCTCCCCAGGCCCCGCTGTCGGGTCTGTGTCCTGGCGGGGATGGGGGGCGGCGGTGACGCGCCGAGCTGGGGACCGATGGACACTGCTTTTTCGCTCTCCGCCTTGAAGTCGCGGTTCAAATCCCCGGGGAGAAACGCGCGGGAGAGAGCGCCGCCCCCGGCAGGGCGGCGCGGGCGGCACTGACCTTTACTCTCCCGCCGGAGTCAGGCCCAAATTCGGCCATTCTCTTGAACATATTGTCCCACGGAAGAAGCCGCCGCTGCCAGGGAAAGAGACCGGGGCCGGCGGGGTCGCCGCTGCCCTCACAGACCCGCTCCTCCCGCGCGGGCGCAGGCGGAGGCTTTCCGGCTGAGGGAAGGCGACTCACAGCGGCTCGAGGCGCTCAGCAGCCGCCAACCCGTCCAGGCGGACGCCGTCCCTGAAGGCCATTCAGCCCCGGCGCGGGCGGAGGGCAGAGCGGGAGCAGGGCCGACGGCGACGCAGTACGCAGGCGCGCCGGGGTGGCGCGCGCACGCCGTGCACACCGCGCATGCGCCTGGGCGCTGCCCTGCCAACACCGAGGGCCGCTGTAGTTCCTCAGAGAACAAAGTGGAAGGGAGGACGCAATTAGCACACGGTTTCAGAGGGCTTGCCAGAACTAAAGGATAGGAGTTTCCACACTGAAAGAGGCCACCGTGTGCCAAGATGAGGACAGACCCACCTGGTGAACTTTGCAGAACATCGGGGACCCAGAGAAGATCCTCCACATGTCCATTATGAAGATTCTGGAATCAGAACGGCTTCAGATTGCTCAGTAGCAACAGTCTAGGGAGCAGTGAAGTGCTACCCTCGATTTTCTGAAGGAAAAACTATCCTCCAAGTTTCAGACATGCGCAGTCTAAACTAAACGTGCCTCTCAGTCACCTTTCTCAGGAAGATGCTAGAGATGTGATCCATCACAATGAGGGAATGAGCCAAGGAGGAGAACTTTGGGAAACACACTAGATACGAAACATAAGGGGAGCATAGTGAATGCCAAGAGGGTGCTGAAAGAACCCGTAATGACAGCTGTGTGCAGGCACAGACAGCCAGCTGCCCTGGCCAGATTTCCTTTTGGTCAGTAATCTCTGGGAAATTCTGTGAATTCTGTGTCAGAGGTTGGATTTGCCAGCACTCCAGCTGCATCTGAATCTGAAGAGAGATTTAATGTTCAACCTAGAGTCTGGGAGTTGAACGGATACACAGAAACCTAAAGAGATTTAAGGATCATGCAGTTACTAGCTTCAGGGAAAACAAGATCTGTGCAACAAAAGGAGCTGTGTTTATGACTACTGAGTACTGATTTAACCCCACGCGTGGCAGGACGGGCTTTGGAGAGAGTGATTTACATGATGAAGGTAGGAGAGGAGCATCTAGAGCTTCATCTTTAACTCCCATAGGTTGAGAAACCAATATCCTAAAATGGGGGAGGGGGAAGAATAATATAAACCTAATATTTATTGTTCAAAGATTTATTTATTTGAAAGAGTTACACAAAGAGCAAAGGAGAGGCAGAGAGAGAGAGAGAGAGTCTTCCATCCATTGGTTCACTACCCATTTGGTCGCAATGGTTGGAGCTGGACTGATCTGAAGCCAGGAGACAGTGTCTTCTTTCAGGTCTCCCACACGGGTGCAGGGGACCAAGGACGTGGGCAATCCTCCACTGCTTTCCCAGGCCATAGCAGAGAGCTGGATGGGAAGCGGAGTAGCCAAGACTAGAACCGGCGCCAATATGGCATGCCACCGCCACAGGCAGTGGCTTAACCCACTACACCACAGCGCTGCCCCCAAACCTAATATATAATGGCATGAAAGTAACTACAACACTGTTCATGGTAAGCTAAAAGAGAAGAAAATCACAACTGATAATTTTTAGAAATCCCAGCAAATTTTTAAAAAAGATTTATTTGTTCATTTGAAAGGCATAGTTACAAAGAGAGAGAAGAGACACACAGAGAGAGAGAGCGAGCTTCCATCCTCTGATTCACTCCCCTAAGGCCACAACAGCCAGGACTGAGCCAGGCTGCAGCCAGGGGCCAGGAGCTTCTTCCAGGTCTCCCACATGGCTGCAGTGTGCAGTGCATCTTCCACTGTTTTCCCAGGCGCATTGGCAATAGAGCTGGATCGGAAGTGGAACAGTGGGGACACGAACCAGCACCCACATGGATGCTGGTGTGGCAGGTAGTGGCTTAGGGTACTGCCCACAAGGCAGGCCCAGCCTGCCTTCTTCAGTGGACTTTTGTTGATCTCTGGCCGTTTCTCCAGTCAGCCGTTATTGGGCTATCATATAGGCCCCATCTTTGTTTATGAACTGCCATTCTCCAAGTCTCAGTACTCTACTTTGACCCATTGTTGTTCACCTCGGGGTATACTGATCTGAATTAACTCAAATTCTTTCTGAGTATATTGGCATCAGAGTGGTCCGAAAATCTTGAAGCCAAAGTACGGGCCAGCGTCAAGGCCCTCTGCTGCCCTCTCATGGCTGATCTATGAACTACACTTAGAAAAACAGTTAAAACTGGATTGCAGAAACTATTCTATGGGAATCCTGTGGGTTAAAGAGTAAGGAAAATCTTAGAGTGCTCAACACAGAAGGAATGTACTACATGAGCAATTAGGCTATTCAATCAACTTATGTTCATTCCAATCACTGCTCTTGGTGTTTGAAATAAGGTGGTGAACAAGAACCAAACACGTCTCTCTTACCTGTCAGGACAGTGGCTCTGCATGGTGTGTCAGATGTGACATGATAGAGAGCATCCAGTGGGAAGAAGGAGCAGCCCAGCGAAGGGCTTCAGAGCCTTAGTGGAGGCACCTGTTACACAGTGTGCCTGTGTTTGGAGATTGATTGATATGCTTTGAGGCTATTTATTAAGCACGGTGGATATATGTTTCTCACTGTCAGACAATTGACCATAAAACATGAAAAAGGAGAAATTCAAATCCCATGGCATGGTGTAAGATTAGAATTGCAGGTATTGGTGTGAATTTATGAATTCTGATATAAATATAAAGATATAGGAGAAATATAAATGGGGGCGAGCATTTGGCACAGCAGTTAAAATACCACTTGGGATACTCATATCCCATATTGGAGTGCCTGAATTCTAGTCCCAGCTCAGCTTCCCATTCAGCTTCCTGATAATGTGCACCCTTTAGAGGCACCAGGCAATGGCTCAAGGAGTTGGGTCCCTAACACTCATATGGGAAGCCTAGATTGAAATCCAGGCTCCTGCCTTTGGCCTGGCCCAGGCTTGCTGTTATGCGCATTTGGTGAGGAACCAGCAGACAGAAGATCGATCTCTCTGTCTCTTTTTCTGAGTCTCTGTGTCTGCCTGCCCTCTGTTTCTTGGCCTTTCAAATAAATAAAAATACAAAAATGGTTCTTAAAAAACCCCAAGGGGGCACCAGCACTGTGGCATAGTAAGTTAAGCTGCTGCCTGCAGTGCCAGCATCCCATGTGGGCACCGGTTCATGTCCTGGATGCTCCGTTTCCAGATCCAGTTGTCTGCTTTGGCCTGGGAAAGCAGTAGAAGATGGCCCAAGTGCTTGGGCCACTGCAGCCACGTGGGAGACTTGAAGAAGCTCCTGGCTTCTGATTGGCTCAGCTTTCTCTGTTGCAGCCATTTGGGGAATGAACCTGCAGAAAGAATAGCTCTTACTCTGTCTCTCCTTGCTTCTGTCTGTAACTCTGCCTCTCAAATAAATAAATAAAATATTTAAAAAACCTAAGAGGATGGGGCCAGCAATGTGGCATAGCAGGTAAAGCCACCACCTGCATTGCCAGCATCTGCTATGGTTGCCAGTTTGTTTCCTTGTCGCTCCACATCTGATCCAGCTCCCTGCTATGGCCTGGGAAAGCAGTAGAAGATGGCCCAAGTCCTTGGGCCTCTGTACCCACATAGGAGACTTGGAGGAAGCTCCAGGCTCCTCATCAGCCCAGCTCTGGCCATGAAGCCAACTGGGGAGTGAACCAGAGGATGGAAGACCTCCCTCACCCTATCTCTCTCTCTCTCTACCTCCCTCCCTCCCTCGCCTTCTCTATGTAATCTTTTCAGGTAAATAAGTCTTAAAAAAAAAAAAAAAAAAAAAACAGAGGCTCGCATTGTGGCCTAGTGGGTAAAGCCACTGCCTGCAGTACCTGCATCCCTTATGGGTGCCGGTTCGAGTTCCAGCTGCTTCACTTCCTATCCAGCTCTCTGCTAATGAGCCTGGGAAAGCAGCACAAGGTAGTCCAAAGCCTTGGGTTCCTGCTTCCACTGGGGAGACCCAAGGGAAGCTCCTGGCTCCAGGCTTCAGATCGCCCCAGCTCTGGCTGTTGCAGCTGTTTTCAGAGTGAACCAGTGTATAGAAGATCTCTCTGTCTCTCCTTCTCTCTCTCTGTAACTCTGCCTATCAAATAAAAGAAATATTTTTTTTTAAAAAAAAACCCAAATCTTTAAACATTGTTTAAATTAAAAAATATGGTGTGTGTGTGTGTGTGTATATGTGTATATATATTCTCTAGCTCTTTCAACTGACAGTGTCACCTAGGAACACCCTAATGTCCAGATCGTGTTTTTAAAATATTATTAACCACTGTAATAAGTTAGAGTTTCTTGAATAAACAGCTATTCCAGGGCTGGAGAAAGGAAAGAACAAGGCAAACCTTAGAGTACCTTGTGCCAGCAAACAACAAAGTGCTCAAAAAATGATAGACAAGTCAAAATGAAGCAGACGTCAGCTTGCAGGGCCTCACTGGGTAAATAAGGCACAGTGTGGACAGCAAAGTAATGGTGGTAGTGAATTATAACTCATTATAATTTGACTAAGACAGAACCATGGGTCCACAGTGATCTCACAAAATAAATGAAGTTGGAAACTTGATGAGCAACAGTCTCCTAGTACCTCCCTTACCAGAAACTTTACAATGGACATGACTTATAACCTCTTTTTTTTTTTTTTAATTTTTTACAGGCAGAGTGGACAGTGAGAGAGAGACAGAGAAAAAGGTCTTCCTTTTGCCATTGGTTCACCCTCCAATGGCTGCCGCGGCCAGCGTGCTGTGGCCAGTGCACCGCGCTGATCCGATAGCAGGAGCCAGGTGCTTCTACTGGTCTCCCATGGGGTAGAGGGCCCAAGCACTTGGGCCATCCTCCACTGTACTCCCTGGCCCAGCAGAGAGCTGGCCTGGAAGAGGGGCAACCGGGACAGAATCTGGTGTCCCAACCGGGACTAGAACCTGGTGTGCCGGTGCCTCAAGGCAGAGGATTAGCCTGTTGAGCCATGGCGCCGGCCAGTTACCCCATTTAAATCAAGTTATCTAAGTGAACATCATCAAATCAAAACTGCATGCCACTTAAGGCAATGAGAAGGGAATCACTTCTGTGGTATTGCTGCCAACGTTGCAAAACCTACTCTAATTAAGAGAATATCAGAAGCACCTTAGAGAAATTCTGCAGTATAACTGGTCTGTGGTCTTCAAGAATGTCTAGGTCATAAAAGCAAAGAAAGTAATAATCATTAGGAAATGACCCAGACTGAAGGAGACTAAAACATATGGCAATCAAATGCAACACATGATTTTTTGGAAAGATTTATTTTGTTTCTTTGAAAGGGTTATAGAGAGAGGCAGAGAGAGAGAGAGAGAGGTCTTCCATCTGCTGGTTCACTCCCCAGATGGCTGCAATGGTGGGAGATGCGCTGATCTGAAGCCAGGATCCAGGAGCTTCTTCTGGGAATCCCACGCGGATGCAGGTGCCAAAGACTTGGGCCATCTTCTACTGCTTTCCCAGGCCATAGCAGAGAGCTGAATCAGAAGAGGAACAGCCAGGACTCAAACTGGCACCTGTATAGGATGCTGGCACTGAAGGCCAGGGTGTAACCTGCTGTGCCACAGCGCTGGCCCCTCTCTGAAGGGGTTTGTAAGGAAAGTGATCTACAACCAGTAAGAACTGTGTCCCTCAGTACTTAGTGAGTCCTACCTCTTGGGCAAAGCCAGTGTGTGCTCACTGTGACATAGGTAAATGCTGACTAGAACTGGCTCCTTGAAAGTCACTGGGCCTGTGTCCCCTAGGCTTATGTTATTCATCTTCTGCCCTGAATGAACTTACAAGTAACCTTTCTATAGATCCTGTTTATTTCCACCAGTCATATGTGGATGCCAAATGTGGGGCTCAGAGAACACTCACGACTCCTTGGAGGCCTATTCAGATAGGCTCTTGGTATGAGCCTCAGCCCTTCATGGTCCTCCAACCCTAAAATTCTCCCCTGAATGGGATGCTAAGCCCTCCTGGGTCTCCAGAATCTCTTGTTGGGTCAGTGGTTCCCCAGGTTTATTCTTGGCCCATTTTTCTGGTCTCTCTTGCTGAGAACATTTGAGGAATACATTTTTCAGCACCTGGTGTTGTGCCTTTAAGAGGCCTCTCCTCCTTGATCCTACCCACTGGCTATTTCAAATTCTAAAGAACAAAGAAAAAAAAAAAGAACAAGGAGATAAACTTCGTTCTGGTGCATCAGCTGGCTTTATGTTTAATAACTGGCATTTTTTACTTGCAAGTATTCGAGTAAATGGGAAAGTCTTAGAAAAGATTATTTAAGTCTTATATTTCCAAAACATGGAACATTCAATACTCTGAAACTAGTTTTTCTTAGGTTGAAATCGGGAAAGGCACTTAGAGCAACCATATCCCATGTCAGAGTGCCTGGTTCAAGTTCTGGGTACTCTGTGGTTCTGATCCAGTTTCCTGCTGTTACTGGCTAGACAGGCAGACAGGTAGGTCTGCTGAGCTAGAGGTACCAGCAAACCACCATACCCTGTGCCCATGTGTGATTCTATCCGCCTACTTGTCAATCAAAATGCCCCCTTTCCCAGGATGCATCTGCTTTATCTGGGACCAGGGGGGATGATGCCATGAAAATATGGATATTGAACTCCACGGGGAACTTTTGGAGGTACCATATATATCCCAGGAGCTCCACACTGAGAGGCTGATAAAGGAGACCAGCAACTGGCAGAGGATCTCTCTTCCACCGCAGACCATGACTGCAGGGACTGGCAGGTGCCCTCTCTGTCCCCACCCCTTCTCCTTTGGGGCAAATCTTTCGGCTCACTGCCTACCCACAATGGGAGTTTTTCTGTGTGGGGCACCACATGCTAATTGTGTGTGTGGTAGCTTTCTCACCTTTTGAATAAAATTTACCTTATTTGAGTCAGTACTTAGAATGCATATATTTGTGCATGACAAGGACCTGGAGTAAAAACCAAATAAATCCCCCCACTCACCCACATCACCGCTAATGCCTCTGGCATGGAGGATTGTCCCAGGGCACTTGTCAGACTGGGAAAATCCCTAGCTAAGGGTAGTGCAAATTTCCCAGCTCCACCAAGACTTGCAAATTACCTACCTGGAAAAACCTGCTGGACCACAAGAAAACTCTCCCTAAGAAGAGACTGCTATTACAAGTATATACCTCAGATTATGGCCCATCTTGCAGCCATTAGCCTCTGCATGCCTGCCTGCCTGCCTGCCTGCCTGCCTGCCTGTTGTTCTCATTCAGATTCAGTGAATTTAACTCTCTCCACTCTATCTGACTGCTCTGGTGAATTCTTTGAACACCCATGGTGCTGGCCTCAATCAGTCACATCCTGCAACATTTTGATGGCGCCTACAGGGACATTTCCTCTGATCACTGGGAGCCAACCTTCAGAGTGTGGTGGGATATATAGTGGCAGCTTGTCTGGGTGAACCCACAGCTGCTGTGAGACCCTGATCACGGTCAGTCCTTCTTTACCCTTGACCTGGTCCTTGAGGAACAGCTTACCCCTGTTAGACCAACTGCTGATTCCTGGCCAGGGCAAATGCCTGGTGGAATTTGAAGGCCCCTGTTCAAGGACACCCAGAACCCATTGCCCTTGGGGTTGAGGACTGAACTTCTATCTGTTCCATCTTTTTTTTTTTTTTTTATCTTATAAATGCTTGTATATATCAAAACTCATACTGATCAATGAGTTCTGGGCTGCAAAAGAGGATTTATTTTTTGCACCTGTATATCCACTAGTTGAAACACACACAAGTGTAAGGTGCCAGGGCTGTGGCGCAGTGGGTTAAAGCCTCAGCCTGCAGCACCGGCATCCCATATGGGCACCGGTTCTATTCTCGGCTGCTCTTCTTCCGATCCAGCTCCCTGCAATGGCCTTGGATAGCAGTAGAAGATGGCCCAAGTTCTTGGGCCCTTGCAGCCATATGGGAGACCCAGAAGAATGTCCTGGCTCCTGGCTTCGGATCAGCTTAGCTCTGGCCGTTGCGGTCATTTGGGGTTGTAAACCAGTGGAATAGAAGATCTCTCTCTGTAACTCTTTCAAATAAATAAAATAATTCTTTAAAAAAACATACAAAAGTGCAGTTCTCTGTTCCATCTTAATGGGTTCCCTTTGTCCTTTACAAAAGCCGAATGTCTGCCATCCCCTGGTAACCATTTTTGGCTGACCACCTCATCTGGAATGATCCTAGGGCTGAAGGACTTGATGTCTCAAGGATGCGTACAGTTTTTGCTCCTTCCTCCAGATCTGGGTTGGCTACCAGCAGGAGAGAACCTTCTTGAGAAGGCAGCACTGGGCCTTCTTCCAGACAATAGAAGCACCGCTGACTCCCTGCAGTGGGCATGATGCCCCATTAAGCACACACCTGCTTTTCACCCATCATCTGGACCGTGTCATCTCTTTGCTGGACTGTTTTTGAAGAATGGGACAATCACATTCCATACCTCATGATTCACCTCGAGATATATCCTTATTGGGATCAGTTTGATCACATTCCATGCCTCATGATTCACCTCGAGATGCATCCTTATTGGGATCAGTTTGATCTCCAGAAGTATCTAATTTTCCCTTGTAACACTGACTGGCCCCAATATGAATTTCCGGAATAGGAGGCCTGGCCCTTGAATGAAATCTGAACTCTGACACCCTTCTTTGGCTTGATCTCTTCTGTTGGAATTTTTTTTTTTTAATTTGACAGGCAGAGTTAGACAGAGGGAGAGACAGAGAGAAAGGTCTTTCTACCGTTGGTTCACTCCCCAAATGGTCGCTACAGCTGGAACTATGCCGATCAGAAGCCAGGAGCCAGCTGATTCTTCCTGGTCTCCCATGTGGGTGCAGGGGCCCAAGCACTTGGGCCATCCTCCACTTCCTTCCCGGGCCACAGCAGAGATCTGGACTGGAAGAGAAGCAACCGGGACTAAAACAGAGTGCCCATAAGGGATGCTGGCGCTACAGGCAGAGGATTAACATAGTGAGCTATGGTGCCAGGCCCTTCTGTTGTAATCTCTAGTAAGATAATCTCTTGTGTCCTGTGCTGTCTTTGCTGAGATGTAAATATTTGGGAAAGCTGAATCTTAAAAGAGTTAAGATTTTGATGAAAAAGAGCCCAGAGTCCTTTCAAAGATCTTTGTTGCTGCCCTTACCATCAGAGACGAGGCTATAAGGGGATACAAGTTTTGTAAAATCCTTCTGGTGCTTTCTATACTGTTGTATGCAATGCACATAACTGGTTCTCTTACTCAATTGCTAAGTTTTATAATTTTAACCTTGGCTATTTTAAATATTTTGTCATTTACAGTTCTGATTCTTCCCTGAAAACAGCTGCAACATTTGCAATCAGATTCAAGGGGAAGACTCTAACAAATTCTTAAACACAGGTTTGCATGACAGCTTTAAAATCAGTGGGCTGGCTGGTGCAGCAGCTCACTAGGCTAATCCTCCACCTGTTGGTTCTATTCCTGGGTGGGGCACCAGTTCTGTCCCGGTTGCTCCTCTTCCAGTCCAGCTCTCTGCTGTGGCCCAGGAGTGCAGTGGAGGATGGCCCAAGTGCTCGGGCTCTGCACCTGCATGGGAGACCAGGAGGAAGCTCCTGGCTCCTGGCTATGGATTGGCACAACGTGCCGGCTGTAGTGGCCATTTAGGGGGGTGAACCAACGGAAGGAAGACCTTTCTCTCTGTTTCTCTCTCTCACTGTCTAACTCTGCCTGTCAAAAAAATCAGTGGACTACAAAAGGAGTTCTAGAACTTCGGGACAATAAACCCACAAACTGGTAAATCAAAGAAAATGCTATTGGAGATCAAATAAGAATTAGTTACATGAGACTTAATGAATTAATGAGACTTGTAGATTTCTATGTTTTTATTAAAACATTGCTGGAGGTATAGCACTTTAAGCCACCACTTTTTTTTTTCTTTTTTTTTTTTTTTGACAGGCAGAGTGGACAGTGAGAGAGAGAGACAGAGAGAAAGGTCTTCCTTTTGCCGTTGGTTCACCCTCCAATGGCCGCCGCGGTCGGTGCGCTGCGGCCGGCGCACCGCGCTCCTCCGATGGCAGGAGCCAGGAGCCAGGTGCTTTTCCTGGTCTCCCCATGGGGTGCAGGGCCCAAGCACCTGGGCCATCCTCCACTGCACTCCTGGGCCACAGCAGAGGGCTGGCCTGGAAGAGGGGTAACCGGGACAGAATCCGGCGCCCCGACCGGGACTAGAACCCGGTGTGCCGGTGCCGCAAGGCGGAGGATTAGCCTGTTGAGCCACGGCGCCGGCCTTTTTTTTTTTTTTTTTTTTTGACAGGCAGAGTGGACAGTGAGAGAGAGAGACAGAGAGAAAAGTATTCCTTCCGTTGGTTCACCCACCTATGGCCGCTGTGGCTGGTGCGCTGTTGCCGGCCCAGCCCCTGCTGTTGTGGCCATTTGGGGGAGTGAATCAGTGGATCAAGGACCTCTTTCTCTGTTATCTTCCCCTCTTTATATATTTTTTAAAAATATTTATTTATTTATTTACTTGAAAGTCAGAGTTGCACACACACACACACAGAGAGAGAGAGAGAGAGGCAGAGAAAGAGAGAGGGGTCTTTCACCCATTGGTTCACTCTCCAGTTGACCACAACGGCTAAAGCTATACCAATCTGAAGCCAGGAGCCAGGTCTCCCACATGGGTACAGGGGCCCAAGGACTTGGGCCATCTACTGCTTTCCCAAGCCATAGCAGAGAGCTGGATGAGAAGTAGAGCAGCCGGGACTTGAATGGGCACCCATATGGGATGCTGGCACTGGAGGATGGTGGCCTTACCTGCTATGCCACAGCACTGGGCCCCTCCTCTGTAATTCTTTCAAATAAATAAATAAATCTTAAAAAATTATTTATTTATTTTGAAAGTCAGAATTAAAGAGGAAGAAACAGAGAGGTATCTCCCACCCGTTGGCTCATTCCCCAGAAGGTCACAATGGCCAGGGCTGGGCCAGCCCCAAGACAGGAGACAGGAGCTTCCTCCAGGTCTCCCATGTAGGTATAAGGGTCCACACACTTGGGCCATCTGCTGTTGCTCATCCCAGGCCATTAGCAGGGAGCTGGATGGGAAGTAGAGCGGCTGAGACATGAGCTGGTGTCCATATGGGGTGCTGGCTTCACAGGTGGTAGCTTTACCCACTATGCAACAACGCCAGCCCCAAGCCACTGACCTTTATTATCTAGTATATAGTGTGACCAAACTGAATTATAGAAAAAGATGAATTTTTTAACCTAATATTTTGTTGTTGTTGTTGGATATAGGGCCTTAAGATTACGGAGAGGGAGCCGGTGCTGTGGTGCAGCGGGGTAAAGCCCCAGCTTGCAGTGCTGGCATCCCATGTGGATCCCGGTTCTAACCCCTGAATGCCACAGTGGCGTGCCTGGGTGTGAGACCCAGCCCCACTCCCAGTTCTAGCTTCCTGCTATGCACATCCTAGGATGCAGCAGGTCATGGTTCAACTGGTTGGGTCCCTGCCACCCACAATGCACACCTGGACTGAGTTATTGCTTCCCAGCTTTGGCCTGCTCCTACCCCAGTGGTTGTAGGCATCTGAGGAGTGAACTGGTGGATGGGAGACCTCTGTGTGTTCATCTATCTCTGCCCCTTTCCTTTCAAATAAAATAAGTAAATAAATATTTTTAACAAAGAAAGACAAAGGTATGCATTGCAAAGCCTTTAATGATAATATACTTTTTTACAGCATGCATAATTTCACACCTGTGGTTAATCAGCAATCATTTCAGTACCTGTGAGCTCAACTGACTCAGATTTAGTTATAATGCACAAATCTAAATAAAGCTAAGAAACAGCAACTGCTCATCTAACCCCTCCACAATAGCAAGATGCATCTAAATGTTCTTTAAGGGGCTAAAACAGATCAATATTTAACTGGACATTCTTTTTGTAAAAATGTAAAAATGAAACCTTTCCAAGAAAATATTCAAACCAAAGGTCACATACACCTTATGAAAACAAAATTCTTAACCCAGGCAGTATGACTACTCTTTAACAGCTGTGTATCACCCACTGAAGAGGGGTCACTGTCCCTGTGTTGGAGGTGCCTGACAGGAGGCATCGGGGCCCACGCAGCTGGAATTCTGCCCTAGACACATGTGTTACGAGACTGTCTTCTTTAATATTTTAATCCAAAACTGAGGAAGACTTGTATTATTCAAGAGTAAGTCTGGGTTATTTCTCTGATTAAGAACTGAGTGCACTGGCGATGTATTTGGTAGCTAAGAAGAAAGGCCATATTTTGCTCCTGCTTCTGGGACAATGTTAGTTTGTTTGAAAAGGCAACACTGGCTACTGAAAAAGAGACAAGATGAGCAGAAGAAGAAAATTCTGCAGTTACACTCCACAGCCCTGAATATACGGAGTGAGATCTTGGTTTTGACAATGATTTCTCCATGCCACCCTGTAGAGAAGGCAAAACAAGTGAAGGGGTTAATTATGTCTTCATGGCAAAATACAAGTACAGACTTCAAACATTTTGGGGGAACAACACCTCATGAATGAAAACAACATAGAAAAGGAGAGGGATGGCCAAGTGCAGCTGCTGCACCATGCGAGCTTCCACCTCATGGGAAGAACATTAGCCTTGACCTCTGCGAGCTTTCGTGTTCATCTTGAAGACAGAATTCTGACTCCTATCAGTCTCTTTCCCTGTTCTGCAAAGGTGGGTCTTCTCCACATACTTCCAGGATTTGGAACGCAAACGGACACTTTTCTTTTGCCCTTGGGATGCACCTATCCTGCCTACTTCTCCAGGAAGAAAGAAACAGCTGAAGCGGGCTTTCTCCTCAAGTTTGCTTCACTATGAAGAAATGACTTTGCAAGCTGAAGACCTGTTCATTTGAGACAGGTGTTTGTGAATTTCTTTGCTTCTTGTTCCAAACAAGAAGGCGACATAAATAGCAACGATGGATGACCTCAGGGCTTTCAAAAAATGTCTTCTGGTTTCAGCTACTATCAACAGCACAGCTGAGACCATGGCACTACATTTCAACTACATGTTCTAATTTGAAATGAGGAGAGATGCTAAAAAGTGACACATATTGATGCCTTCAATCTTGACTCATCCTGAGACAGAGATTTACTGACTAAGAACTGAGGTCCAATGTTGCAATTAAACCTTTGATGTGACAAAAAAGCATAAAGACAAGAAATCACGGTAATTTTGTATGTGAATAAATCTTCAGTTTCTTGTCAAATGTGCATATTTACCTGGGTAAATCCACATTTTTGGTTGACAAGAGGAATTATTCTTCAAGCTGTTGCTGACTTCTTTCTCAGAAGTCATTGGATGGTTGGTATTTTGTATTTTTCATTTCTCTAAGGAGGGACCAGATTGTGCTGCAGCTAGCCCAGTGAATGCATGCTTGGGTCTAGTCAAAAGGACATGGAAAGAAAACAAGAGAGTTCTGCGTCTGGGGCAGAGGGCTATTCACCTCCCTAGGATGGGAGGATGCTCTGTTACAAACTGCACCGTCCTTTTTGTGGCGTCTTCCCTGGAACAGCGCAAGTTTTCTAGGTTGCTGAAGATGGGAGGAAAGTGGCCTAAGTTGGGGGTAGGGGCAGGCTTCTGTGCAGCCATGAATATGCTTGTCCAGATGTCTGCATCCACCTTGGTGCTGGTGTGAGAATCCTGGTCCTCTCTTCTGATGCCAGCTGCCTGCTAATGCGCACCCTGGGAGGGGGAAGCTGATGGCTCAAGTACTTGCATCTCTGCCACCCATGTGGGGAACTAAGACTGTGTTCTGGCCTCCTGGATTTGGACTGGCCCAGCCCCGGCTATTGTGGCCATGTCAGACTGAATCAGTGCATAGAAGATCTTTCCTGTCTCTGTCTCTGTGCCCCTTAAATATAGTAACTCAATAAAGTTTTGTAAAAGTGGGATGAGTGGTTTTACAATTCAGAAGATGTGATGGATCTGGTAAGATAACCTGCCTTTGACTTTGGATGTAGAAGAATAGGCATGGGGTAGGGAATAGGAACGTTTCCAAATAACACCTTCTCTGATGAAAAGGAAGCCAAAATGTTTTATGCAGTTCCATCTGACATTAGACATTTTACACTATGTAGTTCATTTTTATAAAAGAAAAGGAGACAAATAAATAAATAAAGTGAAGACCACAGACAGACTGAGGCATTGCTACTTGCTAAAGGGAAATACGCACACAAGGCACTTCAGCCTCCCTTCTGCCCTCAAGAGAGCTCAGGATGCCAAGTGCAAACACTGAGTGGGGTGCTCTATGCAACAGCAGGTGCAAAGCATGTTCCACATTCGCTTATTCTAAACCTAATCTCAAGACATGGCAAGGAACTGGCAGAATGTGGACAGTCTTAGAAACCCTAGAAACCCCCCAGAATGAGGAATGAAAGAATGAGATTCTGAGTCCATTAAAGTACATTATTTCTTCAAAGATTTAGGCAATACACTGTAGCACAGACTCAAAACTACCATATTCAGTTCTCCACAGCATATTTTGGGCTTAGAAAGTCTTCTCTCACGTATATATGAAACACATACCATGCTCTGATGCCTTGTGGATCGCTGACGACCCTCTTTGCACAAGCTACAGCTTGAGTGATGTCATCTTGCAACAAATCTGAAAAAGAGGTGGTGAGAAATGAAAACAACTTGCACAGCAATTTCATTTTACATTTAGGGTTAGCCAGTTTTATTCTGGTAGGCTGAGGAAAGAATATTAAGAAATTATTTTTCAAGAGTCCATTAGGCAGTAATGGTGTGGAAAAACTCTCTTCACCCTTTTCTGTCTGGCAGCAAGTAAAGCATTTTGTCTCATTTACAATGAAGCTCTGGAATTAAAACGATTTGGAAGGTCCACTGCATACTAGACACTGCAGGAAAAGCATGCCTAGTAATTTTTTACTCAGTAATTCTATTATTGCAACTTCATCATAAAGAACTAATAAGACATATCCAAAGGTGTTTGCATGAAGATGTTCACAGCAATTATTAAGTGAAAAACTGGAAACAACCTAAGTGCTTAATAGTAAGAAGTAGATAAACACATCACAGAATATTAAAGAGTGAAATTCTACTCATCCTTTAAAATGACAATAGAGATTTGTATTTGTTGATATGGAGATAATTTTGTGTGAGAAGTAAACTGTATAGCAGTCTATATAATACAATTGAATTTTTGTAAAAATTTACATTGCTGTCATGTTTATATATGGGTACACATATATACATGATATAATTTTATTTTAAGGTTTATTTATTTATTTGAAAGGCAGAGTTACAAAGAGAGAAAGAGGGAGAGACAGAGATATCTTCCATCCACTGGTTCACTCCCCAAATGGTCGCAACAGCCAAAGCTGGGCCAATCCAAAACCAGGAGCCAGATGCTAATTCCAGGTCTCCCATTTGGGTGCAAGGGCCCAAGCACTAGGGCCATCTTCTGCTGCTTTGCCAGCACATTAGCAGGGAGCTGAATCGGAAGTGGAACAGCTGGGATCACTGCAGACGACGGCTTTACCTGCTACACCTCAGTGCCAGTCCCTGTAATTTTACTTGCATGTACATGATTGATGTACATTCTGGAAGAATATATACCAAAAGTGACAATGGTCAGACATCTCTGGTAGTAAGGTTATATTACGGTTGCTATTTTTTCCCAATTTGTATTTTCTAATTTTTATTTAATGACTACATGCTACATACTACATACTACAATGCAAAATACATTTGAAGGTAAATTAACTAGATTATTAAAGAATATGCTAAAATTAATCTTCTTGATGTGGGTGTTGTGTGGTACAGCAGGTCAAATTGCTGCTTGAGACACCAACAACCCCTTTTAGAGAACTTGTTTAGGTCCTGGCTGCTTCATTCTGACCCAGTTCCCTGTCAATGTGCCTGGGAAGGCAGCAGACAGAGGCCATATCTGGGTTCCTACCACCCATTTGGGAGACCAAATGGAGTTCCTGGCTCCCGGCTTTGGCCTGGCCAAGTGCTGGCTGTTGTATAATGATTATGTATGAACTGTGGTTTTTAGAGATACAAACTAAAGAATTTAGAAATCAAAGACCTAATGTTTTTAATTCATTTTAAAATCCTTCAACAAAAAATACATAGAGAAGAAGCAACTATTGCAAAAAGTTAAGAATTTAAGTCAGATATATGAGGGCGGTCATTAGGCAAAGCAAGAAAGGTGCTGCTTGAAAGCCTGCATCCCATACTGGATTACTGGGTTCAGAGTCCTGACTCTGCTCCCAATCCTAGCTCCCTGCTATCTGGAGATGGAGCGGGTGATGGCTCCTGTAGCTGGGTCCCTGTCACACATATGGCAGGCTGAGATCGAGTTCTGGGCTCCTAGCTTCTGCCTGGCCCACACCCAGCTGTTGTGGGTATTTTAGGGAATGAGAAGTAGATATGAGATCTGTGTGTCTGTCCATCAGTATTTAAAATAAATAAATAAATAAAGTATGAAGTTGGACTTATGGGGGCCAAAGTGTGGTACAGTAGGTGATGCTGCTTGCCTATGATGCTGGGATCCCATATGGCGGCTGGTTCAAGTCATGGCTGTTCTACTTCTGATCCAGCTCCCTGCTAATGTACCTGGGAAAGCAGCGGAAGAAGGCTCATGTGCTTGAGCCCCTACACCCACCCGGATGAAGCTCCTGGCTCCTGGCTCTGGCATGCCTAGCCCCAGCTGTTGCAGTCATTTAGGGAGTGAAACAGCAGATGGATGACCTCTCTCTCTCTCCACTCTCTGCATAACTCTATCTTTAAAATAAAGATAATAAATAAATAAAAAGCTGCATTTATGGCTGTTATACTACTACTTCCAAAAATCTGTGTATTCAGAACATTTCATAGTAATACATATACAATCAAAAAAGGAACCAAGACCAAATTACTCCTCTCCTACCCCTAGTCAGCAGGAGGAAAGCTTCAGTAAGGCCATTTACAATCAGTTAACAGATCCTTCCTGAAACGTGTGCATATGAAAGAGCACCAAGCTTTCAAAAGACCAGCTCTTTACTTTCTTACTTGGGGAATTATGAGGAGGATAACAAAACTTTCTGAGAGTTGTGATGGGAGTTTTCCTAGGTCCCTCATGAATTTGTCTTGAATCTCTACTCTTCCAAGACACCCAGAGGGGTCCTGTGCCATCACTCAAGTATTATCCTGTCTTACCACTGCAGGGTATATGGCAGGCGTTAACTGCTCCTGGGGTTTTGCCGTCATTACACCAGTAGCGGCTATTGATCTGAAATATTCCATAATCGGTGCTTCTGTCTCCAGGGTTGTAGTTTGTAGCTCGTGTGTTATAACTGCTCTCCCATTTGGTCAAACACATCCCTGAAAAAGTAATTTTTGTAATGAACAGAAACATAAAATGACTTACAGTGTAAACAAAAAGCAATCCATCTAATTCTGTTTTATCAATGACTTGATGTGTTTAACTTATAAATGAACACTTTAGTGAAGAAAGGCCCTTAACAGAACCATTTTTGTCATGCAAACCAACTTCTGCTACTACTGCAGCAAGAGAAGGTGCTTTAAAAATATTAAAATAACAGTTTCTTCTTTGCTTTTACCTTTTCCCTGCTCCCATGGCTCAGGCAACATGCAGCCTTGAATAGAAAAATCATCAGAGTAGATAGGCTCAGGTCTATCTGAGTCTAACAGCAATTTGGATATTCCTTTCTTTGAAGTGGGCCCATGAGTCGCTGTAAAATCTACCATGAAGATGCTAACTGTGCTAATATGGGCAGTTTGAGTCTTCATGATTCCTGGTCTCTCTTCACAGGCCAGGGGAGAGATATGGGGGCCCAACATGATCTCTATCAAAGGCACTGGGGAATGGGCTGGGATTCGGTGTCGGGAAGTTGGAAGAAGTAGAGACTTACAGTTTGCCAAGCTGATTCCCTTGTAGCCATCCAATCCAAGTTTTTTCATAGTTCTGGCCAACTCACACCTTTCATAGATCTTGCCCTGGACAGTGGTGGAAAGGAGGAGAAGCCCCAGGATCAGGAGCGCCTTCATGTTGACTGGGAAGCAGGACCTCTATGCTGACAGGAGAGAGGCAGCCCCACTATTTAACCTCTTTCAACTTCCTTCTTCCCCAAGTGGTTTGAAGGCTCCACCCTTTGTGTGGAAAACATGCTTGATTTTCTGATTCACTGACTTGAAAGGATTTTTTTTTTTAAATGTTTGAAGAGAAACTAGCCTCCGCACTCAAAGCTTTTTTTGTGTGTGTGTGTGGGGGGCAGGTGGAGCTCAATCCAAGCATGGCTTCCCAATGTTCAGCTGGTTTTCTACTTTAGACTGCGTGTATATATTTTATTATTATAGAACACTGTTTCACAGTTACAAACAAGGGTCATGTGAACAACTTTCCTAACTCCTTTTCCATAGTGCCTGGCCTCCCAGTTTTATGTCAGAATGGAATAGGTCACTTTTTTAAAAAAAGATTCATTTATTTATTTGAAAGGCAGAGTTACAGAGAGGCAAAAGCAGAGAGAGAGAAAGGTTTTCCGGTTGTTGGTTCACTCTCCAGATGGCCACAATGGCCAGGCTAGGTTGATCCAAATACTGGAGCCAGGAGCTTCTTCCAGGTCTCCCACATGGGCAAAAGGATCAAGGACTTGGGCCATCTTCCACTGCTTTCCCAGTCAATGGCAGACAGCTGGATCAGAAGTACAGCAGTCAGGACCCGAACCAGTGCCCATATGGGATGCTGGCACTGCAGGCTGCACCTTTACTTGCTACACCACTGTGCTGGCCCCCAAAGAGATCATTTTAAGGCAATAGGACTTTATTCAACTAAGTGTTACCTTTTAAAATACCCATCTGAGGAGGCTTTGCACATTTTTTTGGCTTGTAAGTAATTTTTTTAATATTTTATTTATTTATTTGAGAAGTAGAGTTAGACAGTGAGAGGGAGAGAGAGAGAGAGAAAGGTCTTCCTTCCATTGGTTCACCCCCTAAGTAGCCGCAATGGCTGGAGCTGTGCCGATCCAGAGTCAGGAGCCAGTTGCCTCTTCTAAGTCTCCCATGTAGGTGAAGGGGCCCAAGCACTTGGACCATCTTCTGTTGCTTTCCCAGGCCACAGCAGAGAGCAAGATTGGAAGTGGAGCAGCTGGGACCAGAACCGGCGCCCATATGGGATGCCGGCGCCACAGGTGGAGGATTAACCTACTGTGCCATGGTGCCAGCCCCAGCTTGTAAGCAATTTATTTTTAAATTATAAGATTTGTAGGCCTGTGCCACAGCACACTAGGCTAATCCTCTGCTTGTGGCGCTGGCTCCCTGGGTTCTAGTCCCAATTGGGGCGCCGAATTCTGTCCCGGTTGCTCCTCTTCCAGTCCAGCTCTCTGCTATGGCCCAGGAAGGCAGTGGAGGATGGCCCAAGGACGTGGGTCCTGCACCTGCATGGGAGACAAGGAGAAGCACCTGGCTCCTGGCTTTGGATTGGCGCGACAGCCATTGCGGCCATTTGGGGGGTGAACCTACAGAAGGAAGACCTTTCTCTCAGTCTCTCTCTCTCTCTCACTGTCTAACTCTGCCTGTCAAAAAAATATTTATAATGATTTGATTACTCAAAATAGCATATTGGAAATCAAAGCACATCAATAGACAAAAGAAAGTTTAGTTTTTTGACTATCAGTACTGAAGCCATCCTTATCAGTATCTGACATCCAACCATGTCTCCTGTAAAAAGAGGAGTAATCTCACATGTTTCACTTCCAGGCTTAGTTCCTAGTTTTCAAATTTTAGGAAGTGTATTGTAATTTACTTCAAATCCCATTACACTTAGTGTTTAGATTGCAACAGCAGCAGATTTCACATGGAACAAGGGCACAGCTTTTAGCCACATACAGAAATTATATACCACATTCAGGACAGTAGAGTACACTATATTAACAAGCACAAGGAGTTTAGTAAACTTAATGCTGGGTTGCTATTTCTTTCCCTCTAAACTGAACCAGCTGAGCTTCTGAGCAGACAGATTGCTGCTGTGGATAGTCAGACTGCTGTGGGGGCTCAGGGAAGGGACATGAAGGTTGCTGGGGTCCTGGGTGATACGCTGGAGGAAACGGCACGTTATACCAGCTGTGGGTGTAAGGATTATAGCCCATGGGCATGGACGTTTGGCAACATCCAGGATATCCTGGATGCGGTGGATGCTGGGCCTGTGGAAGAGGGCTGAGCCAGGGGTTTATGTGACAGCTGGTGCAAGATCCCAGTTCCTACAGGAGCCAGATTAATAGCTATTTTGGAAGAGGGGTGCCAAGTTTTACAATGAGCTACTGCTGAAATCCTGGTCAAGTTCCAGAACAAATGCAATCATACAGTATTTGCATGGAAGACAGGAAGAGGGGAACTCTTCAAGGATTTGCCACAAAGCACTGTCTGAGAACCTAGCGCTCCTTCAGCCCCACACTTGCCTATCAGTGTTCTCCAGCTGGAGGACACGCACCAGCTCCCTGACCCCAGCACCAAGAAACCTGCTGCCTTCCAAGCCCAGGCCCCGGCCTCCACCACCTGTGCTTGCAGCGAGTAGTGCTCCTTCTGCACATTTGTAAAAGCGATGCAATCAGCACTCCAGAGGAACTGTGCTTCCAGATCAACCTATGAAGACAGATTCTGAGCCACACAAGAATACCATCACTTCACAGCTACCCTTAGTTTTCATCAGCGACAATCTCTTTCTCTTTGGCCTTTACAGACTGTCAGTATTGGCTATGACTGCTGGACCCTGTCCAAACACCAAGTATCACTCTATGTATTAGGCCAGGCCTAATTTTGAAACACTGAGACAGATTTTTCAGGACCCAAAGAGACAAAAAAGGAGCTAAAAGAGTTCATCTCTAGTCTCTTACATATACTTCTACACTCAAGGTCAAAGAACATCCAGTTATTACCTATGCTGTTTTCAGCCTCTGACAATGAGATTAGCTCTTCTTTTCAAATGTTTGAAGTGTTATAGTCTTCTAATTTCTTAGAGTGGAATAAACAAATATTTGGAAACTGAGAGCATGACAGTATGTAACTATTGAAGGAGGTGTTTTCAGTCCCTTTAACTCTGAGAACAAAGGGCCTCTAAAAGGCCTGAACGCCATGGAAGAGAAACACCCACTAGACTTATCTGCGTGGCGGCACTGAGCTATTACTCGTATTGATTAGGTTAGTTTGGTGGGGGTGATGTGCACATCTGGAGCACCCCTGAGCTATCCTTTGTTCTGTGTTGATACATTTCTTATCTGTTCTCAGGGATATCCTCCCTAATGTTAGCCAGTAACCTTTTCCATAGCTGCTTTCCAGATCTCCTTGTCCCTGAAGATGAAGACAACAATCCTCAACCAGTAAGAAATTTAAAGTCCCCCACTTTTCCTAAATCCCATCTTTTTAGGCCAAGCCAATGTGTGCTCACTGTGTGATACATAAATCATAAATTCTCACTAGAATCAACCACTTTAGAACACTGCCCAAGTCTCACTGAAAGTCACTGGGCTTCTGCCCTGACTACACCTTAAATTCATCCTTTTACAGGTCTTGCTTATTTCCATCAACAGTATTTAAGTGCCCAACGTGGGACCCAGAGAAGACTCAGGACCCCTGGAGGTCCAGATTAGCACTTGGTACCAGCATGGGACGCTTGCACTCCTCTGACCTAAGCTTCTCCCCTGGGTGGAACGCTAACTACTCCTGGGCCTCCAGACATCCCTTCTGGTCATTGATGTCCAAGGTTTATTTCTGGCCCATTTTTTCCTTTTTCCTTTTGTCCTTCTTGCTCAGATTTTTCAGTATCTTAAGTCACACATCTAAGAGGCCCCTCCTTCTTGATCCTATCTATTGGCTATTTCAAAAACTAAACAACAAAGAGATCAACTTCTTTCTGGTGTGTATGCAAATATTCAAATAAATAAAAACATTTTATTAAAGGTGATTTAAGTCTTACACTCCCAAATTGGGAAATATTTAATATTGTAAAATTAGTTTTTCTTCGGTAAACATTGGAAAGGCACTTGGGATGACTGCACCCCATGTGGGCATGCCCAGTCTGAGTCCCAGATACTCCATGCTTCTTATTTAAATCCAGCTTCTTGCTAATGCCCCTGGGAGGCAGTGGATGACGGCTCCAGTACTTGGTTCCCAGCTGCCCATGTGGGATACCTGGATGGAATTCCTGGCTTAATTATGGCCTAACCTTGGTTGTTACAGGCGTTTGGAGAATGAACCAACAGATGGAAGATCTTTTTCTCCCTCTTTAACCCCACCCAGCAATTTGCCTTTCAAATAAATAAATCTTTTCTTAAAAAATTAGAAAGACTAGACTCTTGAACAAAATACATAGAATAAGAAAGCTAGTTTGACTGGTACTTTTAAGCAAAAAAAAAAAGAGGATGATAAGTTCATCTCATTACATGAAGCAAGTAAGAAAATCTTTGGACTGTTACAGAACTTAAATGGGCCACTGGAGCTGCAACAGGAAAACCAAGCACATTGAACCTGCACACCCACTTGGTCTACATGCACTTCCTCCCTGTCCTTCCTCCCCCTAGTTTCCTCATACTCTGGATCTCAACTCTCCTAACCTCCCTGCACCTGAACCTTTGCCTGTAATTAATGAAAGGAAGGACCCTAGATGAAGGGACAAATCTTGTAACTGCATCTTTTAGAACCAAACCCACTGGATGTGGGGAACTACCTACTACCTATGTTCCCGGGACGAAAAGAGTTAAAAGCCTTAGTCTCAGGATTTCATGATCCAATTCAAGACATACTATGATCTACAAAAGAATTTAAAATTACTTCTCAAAGGAATTACTCTCAAGAAGTCTTGACATAGGCCCCAACCCTAGGACAAGCCTGTTAGTTATGGTAGCCAACAGTTATGATGTGGACAGGCAGGTAGCTAGGGAATGAGAAGCAGAGGACTGCACACATGAGCAGCCCAAACCCCAACTCCTTTTGTGAGTGACAGTTAGCAGGCTGGAAGCATCAGTGTGACTGCAGGTTCAGAAAACCCATTCCCCATCATGCACTGGAGCCTCGCTTCCCATGGTGCATAAGCTGCCATGACGCCTTCCTAGAGAGAGCACTGTGTGCTCCAGCCCTCCATGGAGACACCATAATACTTCTGAGAGCCCCAATAAAGCGACATCAAAGCTAGTGGTGCTCAAGTCCTGCCCAAACCCCAGCACTATTGAATACTGACCTGCCCTGGGCACCATCCCCTAGCCTATAAAAGGATGACCTGCTGGTGGGGGCAGCAGCCCTTCCCTCCTCCCAAAGACAGGTTGCCCGGACTCACATCTGAGCATGTGCTATCTCTTTCAATAAATCTTCCTCTCCTCTATACCACTGCATCTCCTCTTCCATTTCTGTTTTTTTAAAAAATATTTATTTATTTATATTTTGAAAGGCAAAGTTACAGAGAGAGAGAGAGAGAGAGAGAGAGAGAAAGAAAGGGGCAGAGAGAGATCATCTATCCATTGGTTCACTCCCCAAATGACTGCAATGGCCAGGGCTGGGCCAAGTCAAAACCAGGAGCCAGGAGCTTCAACTCCCAACTGAGTAGCAGGGGCCCAAGGACCTGGGCCATCTTGTGCTCTTCGCCTGGTGCATTAGCAGCGAACTGGATCAGAAATGGAGCAGATGGAACTCAGGACAGCTCATATGGGAAGCTGGTGTTGCAGGCAGTGGCTTAACCCACTGCCCACAACGCTAGGCCCTGCTCCCTGAATTCTTTTCTCACGTGGAGGCAAAAATGTGGAGCAAGCCCAGCTGGGGACTGAGTTCCCCACAACAATTAGACCTTACAGGTCAAGAACATGCCCTAGCATGAGGGTGACCTCAGTGGCTCCCACTGAAACCACGGACTTCCCATACACTGCATAACACACTAACAGCTGACAATAGTCATGTGCCTACCTATTGCACAGTAACATAATACTTGTTTGAGATTAAGAAAAAATCTGCTGCCATGTCTTTCCAGAACCCCTGATACGACTAGACCTAACTTGTGGAGGCAAGATTGTAAACGGAGCCTGTGCAGATTGACTCAGACTGATCTGAGAGTTACCTAGTGCTTCGTTATCATGTTAAGTGACACACATGCTATGATGTTTCTACAGCCATGTTTAACCATGCGATGTGAGGGCATGATTTATCAAGGTGCATGCTTTAAGGACTTTCCTTACCCTTTACCTCTGCACCTGTCACGTTCTGTCACACTGCTGTGCTCAGTTACACTCCATTTACTCTAACTCATAAATTCCCTAACCCCATTTTGAATGGAAGATTGAAGGGGTTTGACATGATATGCTCATTTCAATAGTCCTATAATAATAATTAATAATAATAAATGTTCCCTTTCTCAGATGAATTCAGTTTTTATAATAGTAATAATGTGTGCAAATAGGAGGACTTGTGGTTCAACAACAGCACCCTTTGTAAATGTATAACATTTCCACCGTGTGTATTACCTCCTGTCCTCTGGGGTGGAGGAACAAGTTCTGTTAGCAAAAATAAAAAATTGTGAATTGCCCTTGCCGTGGCTCACTAGGCTAATCCTCTGCCTTGCAGCTCTGGCACACCGGGTTCTAGTCCCGGTCTGGGCACTGGATTCTGTCCCAGTTGCCCCTCTTCCAGGCCAGCTCTCTGCTGTGGCCCGGGAGTGCAGTAGAGGATGGCCCAAGTGCTTGGGCCCTGCACCCCATGGGAGACCAGGAGAAGCACCTGGCTCCTGCTATCGGATCAGCGCGGTGCGCCTACTGCAGTGTGCCAGCCTCAGCAGCCATTGGAGGGTGAACCAACGGCAAAGGAAGACCTTTCTCTCTGTCTCTCTCTCACTGTCCACTCTGCCTGTCAAAAAAAAAAAATTGCTAATTGAGTCTTTGCACAGTGAGCTCCTGGGAGATGAAGACACCAAAGACCACAGACTGAACCCTGGGGACCATGGGGCTGGCCTTTTACAGCTGTTAAGAGGCTGCTCGGAACTCCCACATTCCATTTAAGAGTTCCTTTAGAGGTGAGAGTTCCTCCAGCACTTCTGATTCCAGCTTCCAGCTACTGTGCACGCTTGCACACAGTGGTGACAGCTCAAGTACTTGGGTCCCTGTCACCCATGTGGGAGATCTGAAGTTGAGTTCTGGCTCCTGGTTTCAGCCTGGCCCAGTCCTGGCTGTTGTGGGCATTTGGGGGAGGAATCCGCCGATGGAATATCCCCCGCCCCGTATCTCCATCTTTTGGCCTTTCCAAAAAATATCCCTGGAGATTTTGTGCTTTGGAAAAGAAACCAAATAAAGGAGTCCCCACAGCCTTGATGGAAAGGACCCTATCAAGTACTTCTTACCAGCTCCTGCACTGCCAAACTGAGAGGAGTCAATCACCGGACACACACTCCACACTACAAGCATGCAGCTGATTCGACACCTAAACCAATGAGGACTGTGAAAGCCATCTCTGACTTGTCTTTTACAAACATTAGAAGAGCCAAACAGGATAACTGATGACCACACACTTTTCTTTACTTTTTACCTGTATGTTGTTATATGATATCTCCACTGACCCTGAATGTCTTAACTTAGCCACTGAAGACTTTCCTTTGGAAATCCAGCATGATCCTTGATATATGCTCTTATAGGGTTCTGATAATGATTAGAATTGTATTTAAACTTTATCATATATTCATACATATTTCCTTTGATTAATGCTCTATGTCTTCTAGAGATACCACCCTCAAACCTCCTCATGATGTAATCAGTGTAGAAGTGGCTTGGCCTAGGGTCAGCATTGTGGTGTAGCAGGTAACGCCACCACCTGGGACAACCACACCCCATGTGGGCACTGGTTGAGTCCTGGCTTTTCCACTGCCAATCCAGCTTGCTGTTCCTGTGCCTGGGAAAGCAGTGGAAGATGGCCCAAGTGTTTGGACCCCTGCACTCATGTGGGAGACCCAGAAGTTCCTGGTTCCTGGCTTCTGGCTTCAACCTGGCCCAGCTCTGCCCATTGCAGTCATTTGGGGAGTGAAACAGCAGATGGGGGATCTCTTTGTCTCTGTTTCTCCCTCTCTCTGTGTAACTCTGCTTTCAAAGAAAAACAAATCTTGAAAAAAAAAAAAAAAAAAGAATGGCTTGGCCTGATGAAATGTTAACGATACAAACTAAGACAACAACAGTACTACACACCTCTAATGAGGTCACAGGGTCTGAATGGCGGGAGATAACAGAACCTCTGAACCCCACAAAAGAAGGATGGGAAGATCTGAGATGATGAACCACAGACTCCGGGCTGGATGAAGGCACAGTTAAAGGCAGGGATAGGACACCACAAAGGAAACATGCAAATGAAGTGAAAGTCTGCATGCTGAGCAGGAAGCCATCCCTAGCTCTCCACCTGCCCCCACTGAGCTTCACCACAACTGGCTGCCAGAATGACCTCCCTGGCAGGAGCCAGCAGCACTCCTTTGTGGGGTGCCTGCCTGAACCAGAAGAAACGGCCCCCAGGGACAAATATTTAGGGCCCACAATGAAATTTATTTATTTATTTATGTATTTATTTTTTACTTGAGAGTCAGAATCATACAGACAGAGGAGAAGCAGAGAGAGAGAGAGAGAGAGAGAGAGAGTCTTCCATCCAATGATTTACTCCTCAAATGGCCGCAACAGCCTGAGCTGCACTGATTGGAAGCCAGGAGCCAGGAGCTTCTTCCGGGTCTCCCACACAGGTGCAGGGGCCCAAACACTTGGGCCATCTTCTACTGCTATCCCAGGCCATAGCAGAGAGCTGGATTGGAAGAGGAGCAGCTGGGACTAGAACTGGCTCCCATATGGGATGCTGGGGCTTCAGACTAAGGCGTTAACCCGCTGAGACACAGTGCCAGCCCCTGAACACTATAGACTTGATGATAACTGCTAATGTGGATGACAGATCCAATTAAATAGAGAAGAAGAAATAATGACAACACAAAATAAAATACAAACTATAATGGATATATCAAAGAGAAAAGACAGGGCCCGGTCTTGTGGCATAGTGGGTTAAGCCTCTGCCTGTGATGCCTGCATTCCATATGGGTCTTGGCTTGACCCCAGCTGTTCTCCTTCCCATCCAGTTCCCTGTTAATGTGCCTGGGAAAGCAGCAGAAGATGGCCCAAGTACTTGGCCCAAGTACTGCACCCATGTGGCAGGCTGGGAAGAAGTTCTGGGCTTCTGGCTTTGGCCCGGCCCAGCCCCAGCTGTAAAAGCCATTTGGAGAGTGAACCCGCAGAGGGAAGATCTCTGTCTCTCCTGCTCTCACTATAACTCTGCCTTTCAAGCAAATAAAAAAATAATAAATCTTTAAAAAAAGAGAGACAAGAGAAATATCGTGTCCATAGAACAAGCAAGTATGTTATAATACAGAGATCATTAGAGAATTTAGAAAGCAGCACTATGGGAAAGCACTTGGTGCAGTGGTTAAAATGCCCTTTGCCAGGCCTGTGTCCCCTGTCAGGGTGCCTTGCTTGAGTCAGTCGCAGCTCTGCTTTTGCTCCAGCTCCCTGCTAATACACATCCTTGCCAAGGCTCATCACAAGGCTCCCTGCCACTCATGTGGGAGACCTGGATGGAGTTCCAGGCTCCTGGCTTCTGCCTGGCCCAAACCTGGCTGTTGTGGACATATGGGGGAGTGAACCAGCAGATGTTACATCTCTATCTATCTGTCTTTTAAATCAAGGAAAATGAAGAAGTTTTAAAAGGAGCCCTTGGTATTTAAAAATATGACATTAATAACCCATTTAATAGAAGAATTAACACATGCCCTGGATCCCACTTATTGTGGTGCCAGAGGCAATGATAAAGGCCTCTCGGATGGATGGCACATAGAGCCATGCAGGTGCAGGGCCCAAGCACTTGGGCCATCCTCCACTGCCTTCCCAGGCCACAGCAGAGAGCTGGACTGGAAGGGGAGCAACCAAGACTAGAACCTGGTGCCCATCCTTTTTATTTTAAACAGCATTCTCCGGAAGTCTCATATAGTTGGTTACCTAATTCCCTCTCTTACTTGACTTGAAGAGCTTTTTATGTATCTCCCTTTCCCATGACACCTAACCCTGTACTTGGCACATGGTAGGTCTCTAATAAGCACTTATCAGAGTGACTACCATGGCTGAATTGGAGGCATAAGGAAATGTAAGCTGTGGATAACACTCTATCTCACAACTGCAATCATGGGTCTTTTTTTAATCATCAGAGCACAAATCCCCTAACAGGGAAGACTCAGTGTTTCACCAATCCTGACTTCATTCACTTTTCAACAAAAACTAAGCACTGACTAGACCAGTCTGCGCCAGGTGCAGGGGGTTCCAAGACATCAGAGGGAGCAAGGAAGACGGGGTGGTCCTGGATGAGAGTCAGGCCCATTTAAGTAGTTGAAAAGTTAGTGCAAAGAAAACCAGGGACCTGGAGGGCGTTGAGGGTAGGTGGGCAGCGTCCTAGACTGAGGAGGCAGGATGAGCAAAGGCAGGGAGCAAGGGGAGTGGGCCTCTCCTGGAGAAGTCACTGAAGGGAGTTTTGAAAGAGAACACTTCTGTAAAGTTACACTCGTGGAGATGTGCTTCAAGTGTAGACACAGTTTAGCAAAAGCTACCGTGACTTCAGAGCTCCTGTGTTTCTTTCCACATGCCTTTTATTGTGGCTGTCTTTGCCAGGTGGCAAGCTGAGTGGGAAACACTGTTTGACAGTATTCTTTAGAGCTGTTTTGACTGTCTGCTAGGCAAACACCGGAACTCAGGCCGTTGGAGGAACTAAGAAGATCTTATCCTTGCCCTCAGAGAACTTATGGCGTAGTAAACCATGCTGACTGACAGCACATAATTCTTTTTTTTATTAATTAATTATTTTTACTTTTATTTAGAATATAAATTTCCAAGGTACAACTTGTGTATTACAATGGCTTCCCCACCCATACCTCCCCCCCACCCGCTACCCTCCTTACCTACTCCCTCTCCCCTTTCATTCACATCCAGATTCATTTTCAATTCTCTTTGTATACAGGAGCTCAGTTTAGTATGTGTTAAGAAAAGATTTTAAACCATTTGCCCTCACATAAGTGTGACAGGTACTACAATCTGGAGAATGCAATGCGTATGGGAGAACTCAGCAGAGAGCAACTTGTGTAGAAGTTTCCAGCTGAGACCTGAATGAATGAGCTGTGGTTCTCCAAATGAGTAAGGAAACTGGGGGAGAGAGAGGCTGAAACAGCAGGTTCGAAAACCCAGAGGCCACGAGGCAGGAAGAGTCGATGTAGACACTCAAAGAACAGCTAGGATGTCTGGGGAATAAAAACAGCAAAGAAAACCAGGGGATGGGTAGGGCCAGACCCTGATGCTTGGGAGCTTTAGGATGTAGACAAAGGGAGACTATTCCTGAGTATTTAAATGGGAAAGTAACAGGATCAAATCTTTTTTTTTTTAAGTCACCCTAGATGGGATGCAGGAAGAGCTGCTGGAGACCTGAGAATCCAGATGGCAGGGGAAGGTGGGAAGTGGTAAGAACCAGGAGGCATTAGGAAATACTCAGGAGGCTAAAAAAGCACAGATGTGGTGTCTACCCAGACTATTTGGAGGTTTGTCTAACACCAGGCAATGCCGTTGAATACCTAAGGGCTACTTTAAAACTAATTTCCTAGGGGTTGAACACATGACAAAATAATTCTGGAGGCCTTTCCACTTCTTTGTATTTCTTCAACACTCTTATTTCTGTAATCCTTCAGCATCCAGGGCCAAAGCAACTGCAACTTTGGCTGCATTTCACTTCCCATTTTCTACCTTATAAACAAACACTTTCCTGCCCACTTTGCTCAAGTTACAAAATGCTTTTCTTAATTTGCGCAATAACTGAAAATTCAACATTGAGAAATCATAATGAAATTGTTAACTAGTGTTTCAAATATGTGATGACATGCAGCCTGGTTTGCAAAGACATGCATATGTTCCCATTTTGTTCCTCTCCCCAGAAGAACATTCTGATTTCATTTCTGTATTAAGTGTGATCTTTGGATTTAGGTTCCGTATTTTGACTCATGTCAGGGCAACTAGATTTTCATGAAATTCCCTCTCACTAAGCCTGACAGCTAGAATTAAACCCATAAATGAGCTCTGGTACCACTGTAAAATGTTGGAGGAAGAGGGAAGAAATTGTCACCAAGAAAGGGGAGTGGGCTCATAAACTGGGTTGTATTTTTCCCTCCCTTGACAAACAAGCATTTCATTATAACTCTTAGCAAGCAAATAAAATGCTTATTGTATTGTTAAAAATTTATATGTACATTAAATTGAAAATGGTGCAGTTTCCTCTTTTGGAATCACTCTAAGTTATTTTGCATGCGGCTACATTATTTTAAAAAAAAAATGGCTGGGGAACCAGCGCTATGGCACAGTAGGCTAAGCCTCCACCTGTAATGCCAGCATCCCATGTGGGTGCTGGTTTGCGTCCTGGCTGCTCCTCTTCCGATAGAGCTCTCTGTTAATGGCCTAGGAAAGCATGCAAGATGGCACAAGTGCTTTGGAGACCTGGAAGAAGCTCCTGGCTTGGGATCGGTCCAGCTCTGGCCATTGCAGCCATCTGGGGAGTCAACCAGCAGATGGTTGACTATCTCTCCTTGTCTGTAACTCTGCCTCTCAAATAAATACATAAATCTTAAAAAAAAAAAAGATTTACTTCATTTATTTGAAAAACAGAATTACAAGAGAACAGAGATGGAAAGATCTTCCATGTGCTGGCTCACTCCCCAAATGGCTACAATGGCCAGGGATGGGCCAGGCCAAGCCAGGAGCTCCATTTGGCCTCCCATATGGGTGGCAAGAGCCAAGCACTTGAACCATCTTTTGCTGCTTTCCCAGGTGCATTAGCCAGAAGCTGGGTCAGAAGCAGAGCAGCTGGGATGCGAACCATCATTGCAGACAGTAGCTTAACCTGCTGAAACACAAGGCTGGCCTCGGCAGCTACACTACTTTACTCTTCATCCTCCCCCAAAGAGCACACCTCTGTGAAGTATTTGAAACAGTCTGTTTCCAACCCGCCATCATCACTGCATTTACACACAGGTCTTGTCATAAAGTCAGCTTATTGTAAAGATGATGAGGGCTAGGCCGGCGCTGTGGCTCAATAGGCTAATCCTCCGCCTTGCAGCGCTGGCACACCGGGTTCTAGTCCCGGTCTGGGCACTGGATTCTGTCCCGGTTGCCCCTCTTCCAGGCCAGCTCTCTGCTGTGGGCCGGGAAGGCAGTGGAGGATGGCCCAAGTCCTTGGGCCCTACACCCTATGGGAGACCAGGAGAAGTACCTGGCTCCTGCCATCGGATCAGCGCGGTGCGCCGACTGCAGTGCGCTGGCCGCGGCAGCCATTGGAGGGTGAACCAACGCAAAGGAAGTCCTTTCTCTCTGTCTCTCCCTCTCACTGTCCACTCTACCTGTCAAAAAAAAAAAAAAAAAAAAAAAAGAAGATTTGGGCTGGTGACAGAGTCTCACACATCTATCTTGGAAAACAGCTTATTTGATGACTCAAACATGTTCAACTAAAGAATCAGTAGGGACTGGTGCTGTGGCATAGCAGGTAAAGCCGCCGCCTGCAGTGCTAGCATCCCATGTGGGCGCCAGTTCGAGTCACGGCTGCTTCACTTCCAATCCAGCTCTCTGCTATGGCCTGGGAAAGCAGTACAAGATGGTCCAAGTCCTTGGGCCCCTGCACCTGTGTGGGAAACTAGGAAGAAGCTCTTATCTCTTGGCTTCAGATCTGCACAGCTTCAGCCATTGCAGCCAATTAGGGAATGAACCAGCAGATCGAAGACCCCTCCACCACCCCGTGTAACTCTGACTTTCAAATAAATAAATTTTTTTAAAGTCAGTAGATTAAAAATGTATAGAATGATAAACTCCAATCTGCTTTATAATTGATTTTTTTAAAAAAAATGTATTTACTTAAGAGACAGTGTGAGAGAGAGAGACAGACACAAAAGAAATTGCTTCCATCCATTGGTTTTCCCCCCCAAATGGCTGCAATGGCTGGGCCTGGGCCAAGAACTTCTTCTGGGTCTCCCACGTGGGTGCAGGGGCCCAAGGACTTGGGCCATCTTCTACTGCTTTCCCAGGCCACAGCAGAGAGCTGGATCGGAAGTGAAGCAGCCAAGACTCAAACTGGCACCCATATGGGATGCTGGTGCCCCAGGCAGAGGCTTAGCCCACTGTGCCACAGCTCCAACCCTAAACATGGACATTTTTTTTTTTTTTACTTTTTTTTTTTTTTTTTTTTTGACAGGCAGAGTGGACAGTGAGAGAGAGAGACAGAGAGAAAGGTCTTCCTTTTGCCGTTGGTTCACCCTCCAATGGCCGCCGCGGATGGCGCGCTGCGGCCGGCGCACCGCGCACCTCCGATGGCAGGAGCCAGGAGCCAGGTGCTTTTTCCTGGTCTCCCCATGGGGTGCAGGGCCCAAGCACCTGGGCCATCCTCCACTGCACTCCCGGGCCACAGCAGAGGGCTGGCCTGGAAGAGGGGCAACCGGGACAGAATCCGGCGCCCCGACCGGGACTAGAACCCGGTGTGCCGGCGCCGAAAGGCGGAGGATTAGCCTGTTGAGCCACGGCGCCGGCCTAAACATGGACATTTTTAACAACTGGGAAGTAAAGATATTTTTAAGCTTCTCCCCTAAGTGTACTATCTTCTAAAAGAGAAAAGCTGGGGCTGGTGTTGTGGTTTAGCCTGTGACACCAGCCTCCCATATGAGCACTGGTTCAAGTCCTGGCCACTCCACTTCTGATCCAGCTCTCTGCTAATGCTCCTGGAAAGTCAGTGGATGATAGCCCAAGTCCTTGGACCTTGCCACTCACATGGGAAACCAGGATGGAGTTCAGGGCTCTTGGTTTTGGTCTGGTCCTGTCCTGGCCATTGTGGCTCTTTGGGTAGTTAATCAGTGGATGGAAAATCTTTCTAACTGCCTTTAAAACAAGTATTTTTTAAAAGAAAGGTTTACACATGTATACATACATGACTACCAATTTTTGTAAAAAAGAAAAACAGTGGGAATACAGCAAACCTAAAGCCATAAAGATTACATTTAAAATTAAAATATCTCCCCTAAATTTAAAATCTCTCTCAATCAGACTGCAAGTCATATATCCTCTGTGGACTTTGGAGTGTGGATTGTTTCAGACCTGAATTTGCTGACTGGACCACCAACAAGGCCTTCTACCTCGTCTCCTCACCTCCAGTCTCTCCCTCTGACCCACTCTACACCCTGAGCACGCCATCTCTGAGCTCAGAGGACTCAGCACTTAGAGCACGTACATGTCAATCACACGTCATCTATGATTGACATTTATTATCACAAATGCGTACCTGCCACCATGTGCTCTTTGAGGACTTACGCTCCTTGAAGCCTTGTCCTCCGCCTTCCCACTGAGGTGCGCAGTCACTTGTGTAAAGTCACGGTATCAAAAATGCACTCTACCTGCCATGGAAGTGTTGCTCTTGTCTCCTGACCACCATGTGTTAAAACAGGATTCGGACATTACAAGTAATGAAATGAAGTAACACGAACGAACAAACAAAAACCAACCACAAACTGCTGAAGGACATCCTTCTTGAACATTAGAAAATCATTACAAAAGACAGCTTGGAGTTTCAAAAAAAAGAATAATTTTAGAAACTTTTTAATTTCAAAATAGTCTGATTTACAAAACAGAAATTGTGAAGCAGTACAAAGTGCCCATATACCCACACTCAGATTCCCCGTGAACACATTAATATGATGTATTTGCCATAATCAATAAACCATGTCCAGCTTCCTGGTTTTTTTAGAATTAAGCAACAAGTCTTCAATATCATAAAGCTGTTAATAATAGTAAAGTAGTGCTCACATTTTACTCTTTTTAAATATGTCACAGAATTCAAATCACAACTTGGATTCTCAATAATTGAAGTGTTCCACCTTGCACAGTAAGGGTTTATCCATTTTAAGATAAAAATCCCTCCAGACACGCGTCCTCAAGTCCTCCATACTGCCATCCCTCCACTTACTCAGTAGGGGAGCTGGCTGTCCTGGAAATGACACAGTGATTGTCTTTGTCTTTAAAGATGTTTACATAGCCATTGCTGCCCCACTCTGGACCCCAGCTGTTCTTCACAAGCCAATGTTTAGTGATATTTGGATGTGTTCCTTCAAAGCCACAGCAGCCAACCAGCAGGATACCATGATCCAGAGCTTTGCTGCCACAGCCTGGATCATAATCAATGCCTGGTTTATAGAACTGAGCTTCCTCTAGCATTAGCAGCTTGTAGAGTGTATTTGTCACATTCAATAAACCACATCTCTATTCTTCCAAACTCTTTCCATTCCTTCCACTCTTCCCCACCTCTAATCATCAACCTTCTGTGCTCCGATTGAGGTATTTTATTGTTTTTAAAATAGATTTACTTATTTGAAAGTCAGAGTTACAGAGATAGAGGCAGATAGAGAGAAAGAGATCTTCTATCCACTAGTTCACTCTCCAAATGGCTGCAGTGGCCAGGGCTGGGACAAGCTAGACCCAGGAGCTCTTCCCAGGTGTCCCACATGGGTGGCAGGGGCCCTGTCACTTGGGCCATCTTCTGCTGCATTTCCAGGCCATTAGCAAGGAGCTGGATCAGAGGTGGACCACCTGGGCCAGTACTGCGGCATACCAGGTAAAGCTACCACCTGCAGTGCCAGCATCCCATATGGGTGTTGGTTCGAGTCCCGGGTGCTCCTATTACAATGCAGCTCTCTGCTATGCCTGGGAAAGCAGCAGAAGATGGCCAAATGGCATCCCTGCGCCCGTGTGGGAGACCCGGAAGAAGCTCCTGAATCCTGGCTTTGGATCAGCGCAGCTCTGGCTGTAGCAGCCATTTGGGGAGTGAACCAGTGGATGGAAGACCTCTCTCTGCCTCTGCCTCTCTGTAACTCTCTGCCTTTTCAGTAATAAATAAATCTTAAAAAACAAAAAAAACATGAAGACGTGAGCTCTACTCTGGCCATTGCTGCCATTTGGGGAGTGTACCAGTGGATAGAAGACCTCTCTCTCTCTCTCTCTCTCTCTCTCTCTCACTCTGTCTCTGCTCTCTGTAATTCTGCCTTCCAAATAAATAAATCTTTTTTAAAAAAGTAAAGTTCACAAGGGCAAAACAATAATCCATACTGTCAAGGAATTATGTGTAATTTTATTATAGAAAAGACTACAGTGTAATATTTGGTTATAAAGTTTAAGGATGCAGCCATTCATAATTCAATAAATAATAAAAGTTGGTTGAATATTTTTAATGGAAGAGGTGCTAAACTGGTGTGAAGTATGCCAAAGTCAGAAAGGATGGCTGTTTGCTTCTACAGGACAGGCAAACAACCATAATCCAATAAGATGTTGTCTTATTGCTGATGTATAGTGTGCTGATGGAGCAGAGAGAGAACCTAAGTCTATTCAGAAGAGACAGTGAAGGCCTCACAGGATTCCAGCTGACTGAGAACTAGAGGCAGAACAGGATTCTGTTTGGCGAGCAGCGGAGGTAGAAGACTTATGGTAGAAACTTCAAGTACTCCTGCATGTTTGGTTGTGTGTCCTTCCAGGCATAGAGAGGACCATACTTCCTCACTCTTGAGTAGTCTGGCAGAGCTATGTAACTAGTTCTGCTCAATGAACTGTGGATAAAATCTCATTTTTTGGAACTGATGTTGCGGCACAGTGGGTAAAGCTGCTGCCTGTGACGCTGGCAACCCATATGGGCACAGGTTCGAGTCCTGGCTGCTCCACTTCCCATCCCGCTCTCTGCTAGTGTGCCTGGGAAGGCAGTGGAAGATGGCTCAAGTCCTTGAGCCCCTGCACCCATGTGGGAGACCCAGAAGTTTCTGGCTCCTGGCTTCAGCCTGGCCCAGCTGCAGTCATTGCAGCCATTTGGGGAGTGAATCAGCAGATGGAAGCTCTCTCTCTCTCTCTGTAAGACTACCTTTCAAATAAATAAATCTTAAAAAATAAACTAGAAATGTCATTTCTGAAGCATTTAATTGCTGCTGCAAAACACTGCAGTGCTCTTACCCTGCCTTGGCAGCTGATAAAGGTAAATGTTTCAGAAGGTGTAGCTGCCTGGGGCTGGCATTGTGGTACAGTGGGTTAAACCACCACATGTGACTCTGTTAGCCCATATCAAAGTGCTGGTTTGAGTACTGGCTGCTCCGCTTCTGATCTAGCTTCTTGTTAATGCACCTTGGAAGGCAGCAGATGGTCCAAGTGCTCAGGTCTCTGCTATTCACGTGGGAGATCAGGATGGAGTTCCTGGTTCCTGGTTTCAACCTGGCTCAACCCTGGCTGTTGTAGGCACTGGGGAGTGAATCAGCAGATTGATTGTCTCTCTCTCTCTCTCTCTCTCTGCTTTCAAATGATTTACATATTTATATAATTAAATTTATATTTTATTTATTTATTTCAAGGAAGGTGTATGTAAATGCTTGATGGTGGAACTTCTGGCAGCTTGAATCTCTGAATGACTATATGGGATACAGCCATTTGTTGAACTGTGCTAAACATTCTGGAATGAACAAGGGAAAAATGTGTGTTGAGTCATTGAAATCTTGACATTGCTTTCTTATTTCACCTTTCCAGACAGGTTAACAAACTCAAAAATGAAGAGGAGGGGGGAGAAGAGACATGTCTGAATTTTCAGTACTTTACATGGATGCCTGCCCTCAAGGAAGAGCATAATGAAACTAAGTCAATTTAGCATGTGGCTGAGCTACATCCAGCTGTGCTGTGTTTTTAGACAGATTCAGTTCACCACCAGCTTCATGTGTCAATGAAAATGGGAAGAGGACTTTCACTTCGGCACAGCCTGGGTTCTGAGAACTAACAAGACCCTAGAGATCCCCTGGTGGTTCCCAGCCCCACCTGAGTCATGCTGTGGGGGAGTGTCTTCCTGCTAGGGAGATTTGTCCTTCAGCCTGACCTCAGTTTCTGAGTCTGATGGGCTCTTGCAGCCTCGCTGCTGTGAGGAGTCCTGATCCACTTCTGGCTAGGACAGTGGGACCCTGGAGGGCCTCGGATGTTCTGCTCTGTTGCTCTGCCTCCAGAGAGCGCTACAAAGCTGAGGTGCCACACACTTCAGGAGGCATTGCTCCCAGCTCTTTCCTTCTCTTCCCAACTTCTCTGTCCACTCTCCCTGAGTAAACCACTTTCACCCCTGGGAGACAGTGAACGAATGGATGCAGACCTGCCTTGTGGCTGGTGTCCCTGGCATGCATTCCGTCACACTAACCCATGTGTGGCCATGAACTGTCGATGAAAACTTGGCGAATTTCTCTTTGTCCATCTATTAATTCTTTCTCCTGCTATTTCGCAAGTGATGAGAACAGCTGTGAGGCAATTCGCTCCCAGAAAGGGCTCATTACTTTCCAGAGTTTGTGGTTCCTTTCTTCCTCGGTTTCTTTGCATCTTCAGCTCTCTTGTGTCTTCCAGACTGGTGGTTTCTATCATCATCCAGCATTTGTCAATCCCATTCTCACATCAGCAGCTCCTGGAAGATTTTTCTCTTGTCTTTTTGAGTGAGTAATCCAGGCCTTGGTTCCTCTCAACCATAGTCACATCCTGGTGGACCTTACCTTGGAAAGGCTCAGAGCCAGTAGGAGGGAGACCTTCCAGATTCTGCTGTGGCAGGGGCAGAATTAGGAAATAGTAGTATGGAAGGGTCTAGCTTTTTGGGGGACAGATATCTCTGTTCTGGGGCTGGAAGACAGGGAGCCCCAATCCAGATATCAGCATCCTGGTGAAAGAGAAAGTATAAAGAAAACCTATGCCCCATGACAGGCTGCCAAGGGTAAACTACATATTTCAACAACAACTGAGTCCAGGCTGGTGAAAGGACAGTCTGGGGGCCAGTGTTGTGGTATAGAGAGTTAAGCTGCTGGGATGCTGGTTATTTATAACAGTCATTAAATATCATAGAATCACATAGAAAAAAAAAATATATATATATATTGTGCACAAATATATGTAAGCACAGAGATGATAATAACTGGTAAAATTATATAAGCCTTATAGATTATACCAACATAATTTCTTAACTTTGATATTATACTATGGAAGTGTAAGAGGTTATCACTGGGGAGTCAGAAAAACTTGATCATGGGACCAGTGCTGTGGCGCAGCGGGTTAATATCCTGGCCTGAAGTGCTGGCATCCCATATGGGCACCAGTTCTAGTCCTGGCTGCTCCACTCCCGATCCAGCTCTCTGCTATAGCCTGGGATAGCAGTAGAGGATGGCCCAAGTCCTTGGGCCCCTGTACCTGTATGGAAGATCCAGAAGCAGCTCCTGGCTCCTGGCTTCAGATCAGCGCAGTTCTGGCAGTTGCAGCCAATTGGAGAGTAAACCATCGGATGGAAGACCTCTCTCTCTGCCTCTCATCTCTCTGTGCAACTCTGACTCTCAAGCAAAAAAAAAAAAAAAATGTTGATCATGTTCCAATAATATTCAATGGAAGATTCCAGAAATAAACAATTCAGTACTTTTAAATTGGGTACCATTCTGAAGAGTGTGATGAAATCTCATACTGTTTTGGTTTTTTCTACCCAGGATGTGACCCATCCCTCTATCCAGTGTATCCACACTGTATATGCTACCTGTCTCTTAGTCACTTAGTCAACTCAGTTATCAGATCAAATGTTGTGATACTGCAGCGCTTGTGCTTAAGTAATTCTTACAGAGTAGCCTAATGTTATGTCATTATGCTTGTTATTCGCACTTCATTTCATCATGTGAGCATTCTATCATTTTATATCATCACAGGAAGAAGAAAGGTGAGTTTAGCACAATTAAATATTTTTAGAGAGACCACATTCACATAACTTTTATGACAATAAACTGTTATAGTTATTCTATTATTTGTTGTTAATCTTGTTCTGTGCTTAGTTTATAAATTAAACTTTAGGATATGTACACATGTATAGGAAAAATATATAGGTAGGTTTTATGGCCCTTATTTTACTGCTTTTTTACAAAGTGAAGGCCTATGGCAATCCTGCATAGAATAGGTCTACCAGTCCCATTTTCCCAATGGTTTGTGATCACTTCATGTCCCTGTGTCCCATGTCCCATTTAGGTAACTCTCAGATCATTTCAAGCTTTTTCATTTTACTATGGTGATCTGAGATTAGACTTTACCACTGTAATTGTACTGGGGTGCCATTAACTGCATGCATAGAAGATGGTAAATTTCACAAGACACATCTCTTGCTTTAAATATTAAAAAGGGTTAAACTGGGGCTGGTGCTGTGGTGTAGAAGGTAAAGCTGTCACCTGCAGTGCCTGCATCCTATATAGGTGCTGGCTCAAGTCCCAGCTGTTCCATTTTCAATCTAGCTCCCTGCTAATGGCCTGGGAAAGCAGTGGAACATGGCCCAAGTGCTTGGGCCCTTGCACCCATGTGGGAGACCCAAAAGAAGTTCATAACTCCTGACTTTGGATCAGCCCTGCTCCAGCCACTGCAGCCATTTGGGGGGTGAACCAGAGGATGGAATACCCCCCCCCATAACTCTGCTTCTGAATTAAATAAGATAAATCTTTTTTAAAAAGGATTAAATTTAGTGAAGAAATCATGTTGAAAGCTGACACAGACTAAAATCTATGCCTCTTGCTCCAAACAGCAAGCTTTCAATGCAAAGAAAAAGTTCTTCAAGAAATTAAAAGATGCTATCCCAGTGAACACAGGAATGATAAGAAAGCATAAAACTTATGAAAGCATACTGCTGATAGGAAGAAAGTCTTAGTGGTCTAGATAGACAACCAAACCAACCACAACATGCCTTTAAGTTAAGGCTTATTCCAGAGCAAGGCTTGGACTGTCCTTAATTTCATGGGGGCTGAGACAGGTGGGGGTAGCTGCAGAAGAAAAGTCTGAAGTTAGCAGAGCTTGAATCATGAGGTTTAAGAAAAGACACCGTCTCACAACTTCAAAGTGCAAAGTGGAGCAGCAAGTGCTGATGTATAACAGGCAGCAGGTTATGCGCAAGATCTGGCTAAGATCACTGATGGCAGTGGTTGCTTTAAACAGATCTCAGTGTTGATGAAACAGCCTCCTACTGGAAGAAGACGCCACCTAGGACTTTCATGGCTGGAGAGAAGTCAGACCTGGCTTGAAGGCTCCCAAAGACAGACTGACTCTCTTGTTAGGGGCTAAAGCAGTTGGTGACTTTAGCTTAAAGTCAATGTTCACCTACCATTACAGATGTCATGGAGTCCTTAAGAATTATAGTAACTCTATTCTCGCGCTATATAAATGGAACAACAGAGCCTGTATGACAGCACATTTGCTTACAGAGGTGGGGAACCTTTTTACTGCCAGGGACCATTTGCATCTTTATAACATTAGTCGTGGCCGGCGCTATGGCTCAACAGGCTAATCCTCCGCCTTGCGGCGCCAGCACACCGGGTTCTAGTCCCGGTCAGGGCGCCGGATTCTGTGTCGGTTGCCCCTCTTCCAAGCCAGCCCTCTGCGGTGGCCCAGGAGTGCAGTGGAGGATGGCCCATGTGCTTGGGCCCTGCACCCCATGGGAGACCAGGAGGAAGCACCTGGCTCCTGGCTCCTGCCATCGGATGAGTGCGGTGCGCCGGCCGCAGCGCGCCGACCGCGGCAGCCATTGGAGAGTGAACCAACGGCAATGGAAGACCTTTCTCTCTGTCTCTCTCTCTCACTGTCCACTCTGCCTGTCAAAAATAAATAAATAAATAAATAAAAACATTAGTCGTTGGCCATATAAAATTATCAACTTGAAAATTAGTCTGCTTGGGGTCTGGCACTGTGGGATAGCGGTTAAGGCTGCCACCTGCAGGGCTGGCATCTCACATAGGCACTGGTTGGAGTCCCGGCTGCTCCACTTCCCATTCAGCTATCTGCCATGGCCTGGGAAAGCAGTGGAGGGTGGCCCAAGCCCTTGAGCCCCTGCACCCACGTGGGAGACCCGAAAGAGAATCATGGCTCCCGGCTTCAGATTGGCACAGCTCCAGCCATAGCAGCCAACTAGGGAGTGAACCAGAGGAGGGAGGACTCACTCTCTCTCTCCCCCTCTCTCTCTCTCTCTGCCTCTCATTCTCTCTCTGTAATTCTGACTTTCAAGTAAATAAATAAATCTTTAAAATTAAACTGCTACAGATTTATTGAATTTTGGCCCAGCAGTGGCCGTTGCAGCCATTTGGGGAGTGAACCAGCGGAAACAAAGTTCTCTGTCTCTCCCTCTGTAACTCTCCCTCTCAAATAAATAAATCATTAAAAAAAAGAAATGGAAAATTATATTCAAAATTATACTCCAAGAAGTTCATGGGAAAATGGAATTAAAGGTAGTTTATTTTGGTGCCAATTATGTTAAAGCCATGTACAGTTTTTATAGTACACATTTCCAGATTATTTGAAGCCCCTTGATATATCTACAATCCCAACTCAAACTATGGGGCTCATTCTAATTTCCACCCTTCCTGTAGTTTTCTCATTGTTAGGCAATGAGAAACCAGACTTCCACTTTCCTCTGTCATATTTGATCACCTCCATTTGCAACACCATCACCTTCTCTCTCTCCATGCTTGGGCTCTGACAGCCCACACTAGCTCAGCCCCCTGCAATGATGCCCTCCTTGCCCAATAGACTATGGCAACTCACACTCATTCTTCCCCTTCCCCAGGCTCTGACATCCATGCCAACCTGCACCCAATCCCAGACACGTGGGCTGCACTACACCACAAGACTACTTCTCTGTCGATACCAGGGGCTCTAGCCCACTTGGACTCTGACTTCACTCCCAGCCCAGGCTACCCTTCCTCATGGGCCCTCCTCATCCCCTTTGGGCTCTGACAGCTTTGGTATGACTGTCCTGTGAAGGCAGCCTCATCACCAGGTTTGGACCCTTCCACCACATGCTGGGCTAGCTTCCCACGTGGACTTCCTCTACATTTTCTTTAGGTGAGGTAGGGAACCCTATTCTACTCTCTAAAAATCTTTTTTGCAACTGGTATTATTCTGCCAGCAGATGGCAGACACCTCTCTGCCACCCTCTCCCTCCCTCTATAATTCAGCCTTTCAAATGAATAAAAACATTAATGCCATTTCCATTTCTTAAGACATAAAGATTAAATTCTCCGTGCTCTATGTAGCCATGTGTATTCATCCTTTTTTCATTCCTTTACCTAAAATACCCAAGAGGAGCTTCCTGGGAAGGAAAAGGTTTACTTCAGCCAAGTTTGGATATCAAGGTCAGGATGGGGTGGTCCCATAGAGCATCTCTGGTGGAAGCTAGCCATGGCAGTGTGGAGGAGTGATCACATGGTGAGCCAGGAAGCCAGGGAACAACTAGACTTGAACTCAAGTCATCAGCCTTGTTGTGAGAACCACCCTCTGCAGGTACGACCTCAGTGACAAAACGGCCTCTCATCAGAGCCACCTCTTAGATGCTTTGTAACAAGATCAAGTCTCCACTCTTCACCATCAACTGTTAAGACATTAAACATCCACATGAGTTTCAGGGAGACAAGCTCTACTCAAACATAACATTGAGTCAGTGGAAGTACCACCTACAAAGCTGAGTGGTATTTGGACATAATTACCCTTCATTCTGTGACACACAAAGGATTTAAGGAGGATTTCCCTGGGGCCTGAATGGTGTTACGACAGAAGTTTACAGCTATGACTTGCCCTGTGCTGGCACTGAACAGCAGATCAGAAGTGACAGAATCACCTAAGTCCTCGTTAGTCAATGTCTATGTTTGTAATACACATCTGGATCCCTCTGAAATATAGAACCCAGAGCAGTTCCCCATTTTGTCTGGGTCAAAAGGGGGCATTGATATTTGCTTACACTTCTCATCTTTTCTGCGAAATGATTTTCTGGTTACTTTGATGTCAAGTTTTGCTGCTCTTACACATACTTGCTTTAGTGCCTTTGTATAGGTACAGTGCATTTTAGACCATATAGGCTTTCCAGGAATGGCTACCCAACTCTCCTTCCCTACGGCTGCAGCAGCACTCTGACCACACCTGGTTTCCACACTACTCACATATTTGGGCACTTGAGGATTTTGGTTTGAAACCTAATCTTGTTTGAATTCTATGGAAGACATGTTCACATCCTAACCACCTAGTATCTCTTATTTGGAACCAGGTTCATTGCGGATCTAACTGGTTTAGGATGAGGTCAGACTGGACTGGGACCCTCATTCTATACGAATAGTGTCCTTCTAAGAAGTAGTCATGGGAAGTCAGAGACAGACAAAGAGGGGCATATGATGACAAAGGCAGAACTGGAATTGGGTGACTTCAAGCCAAAGAATATGAAGACTGCCAGCCAATCATTCAAAGATAGGAAGAGGACAGGAAGGACTTCATTACAGTTTTCACAGGGAACACCTGCTGCTTGTATATTGATTTTGAACTTCTAGGTCCCAGATCTGAGAAACCAGGACTTCCTGTTGTTGTGGGGGTACTTTGTTATGGCAGCACCAGGAAACTAATATACAAGGTGTTTTACTGTCCTTATTGCTTTCATGTGGTTTCTGGGAGGTGAGGCCTTAGATCTGAACACTCACCAAATTCACACTGTTCACTATTTCCCATGTTGACAACAGAATTCTGTCAATGGAATCGCCTACATGATTGCACATACGGAACAGGTTTCCATTCCATCTCCACACAAAGGATTCCGAACAGATAAGTATATTCAAAGAGTATTTTCACATAAGGGGCCAAATGAATGTCTCCATATCACCAGTGTTTGTTCAATATATACGGCCTTTGAGTTACTGTTTGTGTCTTGTTTGCATCTTAGAAATGGGCACTGTAAACAGATACATACCACCTTATGGTAAAAGTTCATTACACCTTCCCTTCCCATACGAGGACACAAACTTACTATATCACAAAAATGGGGCTCTACGTTGTTAAGCATGAAGACCTCAATGTAGCCATTATTCCAGAACTCTCTATATTTTTACAATTCCCTGCCTAAAGGGCTCACTGGAGGATGAACATCTTTTAATGATATGTACTTTTTGAGGCTTCAATTTTTTTTTTAATTTGAAACACAGAGGTAATTTGGCAAGCTCATTTGCTCAAATGCCTGCAAAGCTTTGGAGGCTGGACCTTGGAGTTGAGACCTAATTCCAGATCTCCCACCTAGGTGGCAGGTACCCAGTTCCTTGGGCCATCACCACTGCTTCCCAGGTCTGCATCTGCAGTGTCTGGAATTTGGAGGCAGAGCTGGGAATCAAACTCAGGGTCCTACGATATGGGACACAGGCATTGTAACCACTAGGCCAAATGACCACCTAGGACTTCAACTTTGTATCAGTAAAGGTGGGAAGATGGCCTTTGAAAAGTGGCTTAGTCATTCTGACTACAACATTATGACAGTTGGCTTGTGCAATGTCCCAAACATCCATTGCTTAATAGGGACATCCCCGTCTGATTTTGTTTTTCTTTACAATAATACTCGTATCATTCAGGTAAAAACACATAGAATTTTATCATCTGAACAATTTTAACTGCTCAGTAGCGATAAGTATATTCACATAATTGTGAAATAGATCTCTAAAACATTTATCTTGCAAAACTGAAACCCTATACCCACTTGTATACACACCTGTATATTATTCACGATTATGATGCTACTGTTCTGACCTTTATTATGTTAGAGTAAATTCCTCAAATACCCAATTTTTGCAGCCATATTCATCAGAGATACTGGTCTATAGTTTTCTTGCGTTCTCGGTTTTGGATCAGGGTAATGCTGGCCACGTAAAATGCACTTGGTAGTGTTACCGCCTCTCCAATTCTGTGAATAAGTCTAAGGAGGAGTCCTGCTAATTTTATTTGAAAGTCAAACACAGAGGAAGAGAAAGAATCTTTCATCTTCATTTCACTCCCCAAACACCTGCAATAGTCAGGGTTAGGACAAGCCAAAGCCTGGAGACAAGAACTCAATACAAGTCTCCCAAGTACATGGCAGGGACTCAACTATTTGAACCATCATCTGCTGCCTCCCAGGGCGTAGTAGGAGTTAGTTCAGAAGTTGAGTGTAGTTTGTTCTTTTCTAGTTCTGTGAGGTGTGAAGCTAGGTTGCTGGTTTGAAAAAAAAAAAACAAAAAACTTTTATTTAAATTAATATACTCCTGAATTGTACTTTTATTGCATTCCACAAGCTTGGTATGTTGTGGTTCTATTTTCTTTGGTTTCCAGGTATTTTTTCAATTCTCTTTTGTGGTTTTTCCTTTGACTCATTAAAGCTTAAAAGTGTACTGTTGGGCTGACGCCATGGCTCACTTGGTTAATCCTCCACCTGAGGCACCAGCATCCCATATGAATGCTGGGTTCTAGTCCTGGTCGCTCCTTTTCTAGTCCAGCTCTTTACTGTGCCCAGGGAGGGCAGTGGAGGATGGCCCAAGTGCTTGGGCCCTGCACCTGCATGGGAGACCAGGAGGAAGCACCAGGCTCCCGTCTTCGGATTGGTGCAGCACCGGCCATGGTGGCCATTTGGGGAATGAACCAAAGGAAGGAAGACCTTTCTCTCTCTCTCCCTCTCACTGTAACTCTACCTGTCAATTAAATTTTTTTTAAAAAAAGTGCACTGTTTAGGGGCTGGCACTGTAGCATAATGAGTAAAGCCGTGGTCTTAAGTGCCGGCATGCCGTATGGGCACCAGTTCGAGTCCTGGCTGCTCCAATTTCGATCCAGCTCTCTGCTGTGTCCTGGGAAAGCAGTAGAAGATGGCCCAAGTGCTTGGGCCCCTGCACCCGTGTGGGAGACCCAGAAGAAGCTCCTGGCTCCTGGCTTCAGATCGGCGCAGCTCTGGCCATTGTGGACATCTGGGGACTGAACCAGCAGATGAAAGACCTCTCTCTCTCTCTCTGCCTCTCCTTCTCTGTGTAACTCTGACTTTCAAGTAAATAAATCAATCTTTTTTTTTTTTTTAAAGTGCACTGTTTAATTCTCACACGTTTGTGGACTTTCCTCTTTTCGTTCTGCTGTTGATTTGGGTTTTCACGTTTGGCGAGATGTTTTTTGATTTCAATCTTCTTAAATTTGTGAGGGCTTTCCTTATGGCCCAACATGCAGTCTCTCTTGGAGAATGCTCCATATACAGAATGTGGATTCTGCTGTTGTTAGGTGCAGTGTTCCGTGTGTGAAAAGGCTTGTTATGGGCAACTGGTCCATATGGCGTCCTCTATTCCTTAATGATCCTGTCTGGTAATGTACACACCCAGAGGAGTACTGATGCCTCCTACTATGGTGTTGCAGCTAATTTCTGATTTCATTTCCTTTATATATTTGAGAGCTCTAATGCTAAGTGCACATATGATTGCTGAATGTGTTCCTAGTGAATTGGCCCTTTTATCATCATATAATGTCAGTTGCTGTCTTAAATTCTATTGTATCTGATATTCAGAATGGCCACTCTTGCTTTCTTTAGGTTTCCATTTACATGGCCTGTTTTTTCCAACTTCTCACATTTAGCTTGTTTATGTCCTTAGATATAGGTGGTCTCTTCTAGACAGCATATTTAGTGATCCACTACATAATGCTTTTTTTAAAAACAGATTTTTTTTTTTATTTGACAGGTAGAGCTATAGACAGTGAGAGAGAGAGACAGAGAGAAAGGTCTTCCTTCCGTTGGTTCACCCCCTAAATGGCTGCTACAGCTGGTGATGCGCCGGTCCAAAGATGGGAGCCAGGTGCTTCTTCCTGGTCTCCCATGCGGATGCAGGGGCCCAAGTACTTGGGCCATTCTCCACTGCCCTCCCAGGCCACAGCAGAGAGCTGGACTGGAAGAAGAGCAACTGGGATAGAACCCAGTGCCCATTAGGGATGCCAGTACCGTAGGTGGAGGATTAATCAACTGAGCCATAGCACTGGCCCCCTACATAATGTTTTGGTTAACAAATGCATAAGTGACAGTTGTCTCATAAGATTATTTCTATCACTTAGTGATATTGTACCTTAATTCATGAACATACTCTATGTTTGTACAACTAAAAAACTGCCTAATGATGTATTTCTCAAAACTTATCCCGCCAGGTACACAATTGTGAATACTCAGATTTTTTTTTCATTAACCAATTTTTGAGTTCCAGTTGGTTCACATAAATCATGTACATTTAAAATACTGACAGTGGACTATTGCAATTTTGTTGTGTTCTGTATGTGTGGTAGCTTTTATGTTCCTCCTTTCTTCCCATGCTGTCGTCTACAAAACACAACAGAAGCCATGCTTTGATGTCCCTTTAATTTTCCTTTGTGTATATTCTTTAGATATTCTGTGGTTACCAGTGCAATTACATTAAGCATCTTCAAGTTATAACAAATCAATTTTAAACTGGTAACAATTTAAACTTCATTTGTGTATAAAACCACTCCTTATACCTCTGCCCACTCTTCACTTGTTACTAATGACACAAATCATGTATTTCTATGAGTACCCATTAACATAAGCTTATAATTACTTATGATGCTTTTGGCTGGTGCCACGGCTCAATAGGCTAATCCTCCACCTTGCGGCACTGGCATACCGGGTTCTAGTCCCAGTCGGGGTGCCGGATTCTGTCCCGGTTGCCCCTCTTAAATGGCAGCTCTCTGCTATGGCCTGGGAGTACAGTGGAGGATGGCCTAAGTGCTTGGGCCCTGCACCCACATGGGAGACCAGGAGAAGCACCTGGCACCTGGCTTCGGATCAGCGCAATGCGCCGCCGCAGCGGCCATTGGAAGGTGAACCAACGGCAAAAAGGAAGACCTTTCTCTCTGTCTCTCTCTTGCTCTATCCACTCTGCCTGTCCAAAAAAAAATTTTTTTCTTATGATGCTTTTGTTTTAAAAATTCTACCCAGTTGAAAAAGATATTCCATACTAACAGAAGCAAAAAAAAAATTAATAAAAAAAATTAAAAAAAAGACAGTGTAGCCATCCTAATATCAGACAAAATAGACTTCAACACAAAAACTTTAAAACAAACAAAGAAGGGTACTATGTAATGATTAAAGGGATCAATTCATCAGGAAGATGTGACTATAAACATATATGTACCTAATTACAGGGCACTTGGCTATTTAAAAGAAATGTTAATGATTCTGAAGGGAGACAAAGACTCCAAAACAATAGTAACGGTGGACTTCAATACTCCACTTTCAGCAATGGACAGATCAACCAGACAGAAAATCAGCAAGGAAACTACAGTTAATTGACACTATAGAAAAATGGACCTAACAGATATTTACAGAACATTTCATCCTATAGTTACAGAATAAACATTCTTCTCATGAGTGCATGGAAGTTTCTCTAGGATAGAACACATGCTAGACCATAAAGAAAGTCTCAGCAAATTAAAAAAATCAAAATTATACCATGCATCTTCTCTAACAAAAATGGAATGAAGCTGGAAATCAACAACTCAAGAATCTCTGGGGCCAGCGCAGCGGTTCACTTGGCTAATCCTCCACCTGCAGCGCCGTCACCCCGGGTTCTAGTCCCGGTTGGGGCGCCGGTTCTGTCCTGGTTGCTCCTCTTCCAGTCCAACTCTCTGCTGTGGCCTGGGAGGGTAGTGGAGGATGGCCCAAGTGCTTGGGCCCTGCACCCGCATGGGAGACCAGGAGGAAGCACCTGGCTCCTGGCTTCAGATCAGCACGGTGCGCTGGCCATATAGGCCATTTTGGGGGTGAACCAACGGAAGGAAAACCTTTCTCTCTCTCTCACTGTCTAACTCCGCCTGTCAAAAAAAAAAAAAAGGAACTTAACCCCATGTCAAACATTCTAATTTGACACAAAATGATACCAGACCAACTTAAAGACAGACACAGATTATCAATAAGAATAATAAAAAGAATCTCTGGAACATATGCAAACTCATGAAGACTGAACAACATGCTCCTGAAAGAAAGTGGATCAAAGAAGAAATCAAAAGAGAAATAAAGAAAATTTCTGGAAATGAATGAAGACAATAACCACATATCAAAATTTATGAGATACAGCAAAAGAAGTGTTAAGAGGAAAGTTTATAGTGATTGGTGCCTAAATCAAAGAACTGGAAAGTCACCAAAAAATGAGTTATCAATGCATATCAAGGATCTAGAGAAACAGCAAATTAAACCCAAAATTAGTAGGAGGAAAAATATCTAAAATTAGAGAATAAACAAAACTGAAACAAACAAACAAAAAGATCAGCAAAATGAAGAACTGGTTTTTAAACAAAACTGATACACCACTGGCCCAATTAACCAAAAAATGAAAAAAAAGAGGAAAAAGACCTAAATCAATAAAACTACAGATGAAAAAGTCAAGGTAACAACTGATACCACAGACATAAAGAGAACCATCAGAAATTACTACAAAGAGCTGTATATCAACAATTCAGGAAATCTGGACAAATGGACAGATTCCTGGACACATATAACCTACCTAAATTGAGCCATGAAGACACAGAAAACCTGAACAGAACAATAATCAAGATGGAAACTGAATCAGTAATAAAGACCTTCCTAGCAAAGAAAAGCCCAGGACCAGATGCCTTCACTGCTGAATACTACCAGACATTTAAAGAAGAATTAACTCCAATTCTTCTCAAGCTATTCAAAACAATTGACAGGGAAGGAAGCCTCCTAAACTTTCAGCATCACCTTAATTCTGAAAACTGAAACAGATATAACAGAGAAAGAGAACTACAGGCCAACTACCCTGATGAACATAGATGCAAAAATCCTCAGCAAAATACTAGACAATTGAATCCAACAATATATCAGAAAGATAATTTGCCCAGATCAAGTGGGATTTATCCCTGGTACACAAGGATGGTTTAATATTTGTAAATCAATTAACGTCACATGAACAAACTGAAGGACAAAAAACATATGATTATCTCAAGAGATGCAGAGAAAACATTTGTCAAAATACAACATCCTTTCATGACAAAAACTTTAAGCAAATTGAGTACAGAAGGAACATTCCTCAACACAAATTCAAGGCAATTTATGACAAACCCATGGCCAGTGTCCTACTGAATGGGGAAAAGTTGGAAGCATTCCCACTAAGATCCAGAACCAGACAAGGATGCCCACTCTCACCACTGCTATTCAATACATCCTGGAAGTTTTAGCCAGAGCCATTAGGCAAGAAAAAGAAATCAAAGGGATAAAAATTAGGAAGCAAGAAGAAAAACTATCCTGATTCTATAAATAGGGGATCCTAAGACTCCATTAAGCACCTATTGGAACTCAAAGAAGAGTTTGGTAAAGCGGCAGGATATGAAATCAACACACAGAAATCAATAGCCTTTGAATACACAGACAATGCCATGGCTGAGAAAGAATTTCCAAGATCAATCCCATTCACAATGGCTACAAAAATCAAATACTTTGGAGTAAATATAACCAAAGACATCAAAGACTTCTATGATGAGAATCACAAAACATTAAAGAAATAGAAGACACCAAAACAATGGAAAAATCTTCCATGTTCGTGGAATCAATATCATCAAAATATCCATACTTCTGAAAGCAATTTACAGATTCAATGCAATACTAATCAAAATACCAAGGACATTCTCCTCAGATATAGAAAACATGATGCTGAAATTCATATGGAAACACAGGAGACCCCGAATAGCTAAAGCAATCTTATGCAATAAAAACAAAGCCAGAGGCATTACAGTACCACATTTCAAGATATACTATAAGGCAGTTATAAGTAAAACAGCTTACAATCAAAACAGCTTATAATCAAAACTGTTACAAAAATAGATGGAAATGCCAGAAATCAACCCATGCATCTAGAACCAATTTATCTTTGACAAAGGAGCTAAAATCAATCCCTGGAGCAAGGACAGTCTCTTTAACAGATGGTGCTGGGAAAACTGGATCTCCATATGTAGAAGTATGAAGCAAGACCCTTACCTTACACCTTACACAAAAGTCCACTCAAATCACTTAAAGACCCAAATTTATGGCCCAATACCATCAAAGTATTAGAGAACATTGGGGAAACCCTGCAAGACACTGGTATAGGCAAAGAGTCCTTGGAAAAGACCCCAGAGGCACAGGCAATCAAGGCCAAAATTGACAAGTGGGATTATTACAACAGTTGAGAAGCTTCTGTACAGCAAAATAAACACTCAGCAAAGTGAAAGAGGCAACCAACAGAATGGGAGAAATTATTTGCAAACTATGCAACTGATAAATTACCAGAATACATAAAGAGATGAAGAAACTCAACAACAATACAAAACACAGTGAAGAAATGGGCAAAGGACTTAAACAGGCATTGTTTGAAAGAGGAAATCCAAATGGCCAACAGACACATGAAGAAATGCTCAGGATTACTAGTCATCAGGGAAATGCAAATCAAAACCACAATGAGGTTTCACCTCACTCCTGTTGGAATAACTTTCACACAGAAGTCAACAAGGAGGAAATCTGAATATAGACCTTTCATATGACCCAGCCATTCCACTCCTGGGAATTTACTGGGAAATGTAATCGGCTTAGGAGAGTTGTTTGTATTCCCATGTTTATTCAGCTCAATTCACAGTAGCTAAGAAATGGAATCAACCCAAATGTCCATCAACTGAAAACTGGGTAAAGAAATTATGGGACATGTACACCATGGAATACTGAAAGGCAGAAAAAGGAAGGAAGGAAGGGAGGGAGGCAGGAAGTGGGGAGGGAGTAGAGAGTGAAAGAGGGAGGGAGGGAACGGTCATGTCATTTGCAACAAAATGGATGCAACTGGAAAACATTACACTTAGTGAAATAAGCCAGTCCCAAAAAGACAAATACCATATGGTCTCCCTGTTCTGTGATAACTAATAGAGCACCTAAAAGGTAATCTATAGATGTGAAATTGGCACTTTGAGATGCAAAAACTTTGAACAGGCCTTATCTTGACTGTTGTGGAAGTTGTTTTTTTTTTTTTTTTAATATTTGTTGAACTCTTTACTTAGTATAGTTAATCTTATGTGTATAGAGTTAATCAAAAATAGATCTTAGTGAAAAATAAGAATGAAGAATAGGAGAGGGAGGAGCAAGAAGGGTGGCATCGCGGGTACGGTGGGAAAAATCACAGTATTTCTAAAGTGTATTTATGAAATGCATGAAATTTCTATACTTTCAATAAAAGGTTTCTGGAGGAAAAAGAAATTCTATGCTGGGGGCCAGTGTTTTGCCATAGCAGATTAAGCCTCCTTTGTAGCACTGGCATCCCATATGAATGCTGGTTCAAGACCCAGCTACTCTACTTCCAATCCTGCTCCCTGCTAATGTGCCTGGGAAAGCAGTGGAACAAGGCCCAAGCATGTGGGAAACTTGGAAGCTCTGGGCTCCTGGCTTCTGCCTGGCACAGCCCGAACCATTGCAGCCAACTGGAGAATGAACCAGCAGATGGAAGATCTCTCTCTCCTTCTCTTCCCTAACTGTGCCTTTCAAATAATTTTTTTCATAAAAAGGGGAAAAAATTCCACCTAAGATTTAAAAGTTCTTTTCAGGCCTACTTACCTTATAGGACTCTGCTTATCAATACGTCTATCTAATTGTCCATATCGATGGAGGATTGGTTCCAAGTCCCCTGCATATACCAAAATCCACATGCTTAAATTCTTTTTGTGAAACAGTATTTACATATAATCTATGTACAACCTTCTATATATTTTAAATCACCTCTAGATTACTTCTTTTAAAAAAGATTTAAAGAGAGTGAGAGGGGTCTCCCATCCACTGATACACTTCCCAAATGGCCACAACGGCTGGAGCTGTGCCGGTCTAAAGCCAGGAGTCAGGAGCTTCCGTCAGGACTCCCACACAGATACAGGAGCCCAAGGACTTGGGCCATCTCCCACTGCTTCCCAGGCCATGGCATAGAGCTGGATGGGAAGAGGAGCAGCTGGAGGCTTAGCCTGATGCACCACAACACTGGCTCTCTCGAGTGAGTTTTAATGTGTTTCTCTAATGGTTAATGATATTGATCACCTTTTGTGCCACTATTTCTAATACCTAATGCAATGCAATTGTTACCTCCATAGTTGTACTTCTGAATTCTTTGGCAACTCATATAACTCCATTTCACTTGGGGTGGTTTCTGGAGATCTGTCCCTCTAAATGTGCCATGTGTCCAGTTGTCTTGCAGGTCTTATTTTTTGTTAGGATTCCAGCACTTCTCCAATTTTATGGCCTGGTTTTATACAGAGAAAGATTTCTCCAATCTGCTTGGCTAGAGACCCTGGAGGCCTCTGAGGCTTTTTCATGCAATGCACATTCTCTACCATCCTATGTGAGCGAACTGAGATTTGCCAGTGTGTACTCAGGAGCTCCCCCTGGGTTTGTGATATGGTAGCCTCGCTGGTGCTGTAGTAATTGCTGTGCTAGAGCTTCCCCTAGTGTCCACCTGCGGTACCACAGGCTTCAGTGCAGCACCGGCACCCTGGGTTCTAGTCCCGGTCGGGGTGCCAGATTCTGTCCCAGTTGCTCCTTTTCCAGGCCAGCTCTCTGCTGTGACCCAGTAAAGCAGTGGAGGATGGCCCAGGTCCTTGGACCCTGCACCCACATTGGAGACCAGAAGCACCTGGCTTCGGATTGGTGCGGTGCGCCGGCTGCAGCACGCCAGCCGCAGTGGCCACTGGGGGGTGAACCAATGGAAAAAGGAAGACCTTTCTCTCTGTCTCTCCCTCTCACTGTCCACTCTGCCTGTCAAAAAATATATAATTAACTTATTGGGGCAGCACTGTGGTGTAGCAGGTGAAGTCGCCGCCTGCAGTGCCGGAATCCCATATGGGCGCAGGTTTGCTCATATTCACGAATCTGGCAATAAATGAAGTTGGCTTTGCCTTGAGGATATACTGAAAATCTGGGTGAGCATTAGGCACAGTGGTAAGATGCTGCTCGGGAAGCCAGCACTCCATTTAAAGTGCCTGCTTTTGAATCCTGGCTGCAGATCCACAACAGCTTCCTGCTAATATACACCCCGACAGGTAGCAGTGGTGAAAGACAACTCGAGAAGCTGGCTTGCCGCCACCCACGTGGGAGAGTTCTCAGCTACTGGCTTCACCCTGGTCTAGACCTGCCAGTTGCACATATTTAGAGCGAGCCCACAGAGGGAAGACCTGTCTGTCTTTTAAGCAAAATGAAAATGAAAAAATGCTCAAAATGCGTGTTTCTACTGTTACCTCTCTAAGCCACTGTTTCTATGTTAATGCAGAATCATTCCAATTTGTCTTTAAGAATTGCTCCCTAAAAGCCTACTCTTCAAATAGCGACCAGTGATAACATGTAGAACTATGCCACTTAGCCATGCATACCCTTCCAAGCGTCCTGTCTAACTATTAAAAGTGAAGATCTTAACAATTTTCCATACATCCTACAATTTCATATCCCCAGATACCTTCTGAAACCTGTTTCTGATCAGTCTCTTTTTCCCTCGTTCGGCCAGTCTTTTGCTGTCTCAACTACCCTTGGAGAATTTACTGTCAGTATTCCATCTGCAAGAATGGTTTTCTTCCTTTTCCATGTGGCTGCCCAGATATCTTCAGAACTCTCTTCAAGCTATCCCTTACAAGGATCTCTCCTGACAAAATTAAGTAGAATGGGCAACAGTGATTCTGAAAGATGAGGACATAGGACTCATTGTGAATCAAGGACTTCCAAGTTTTAGAAGATACTACTTTCTAACCCAGACTGGCTGTCATCTAATGAGATGTGCTCCCAACACTGTTTCTTCCTGTTGCAGGAAGACCAAGTCTAGTGACCTCTGTCTCAGCCAATTCCTTCAGGAAGCAGACTCCAGCTGAGGTCATCATTGTAAGAGCTGACAGCCATTAGCACTTCAGATAGTATATGCAAAAAAGGACGTGGGAATTTTTTTTTCCTTTTTTTTTTTTTTTTTGACAGGCAGAGTGGAGTGAGACAGAGAGAAAGGTCTTCCTTTGCTGTTGGTTCACCCTCCAATGGCCGCTGCTGCCAGTGCGTTGCGGCCGGTGCACCGCGGTGATCAAAAGGCAGGAGCCAGGTGCTTATCCTGGTCTCCCACGGAGTGCAGGGCCCAAGGACCTCCACTGCACTCCCTGGCCATAGCAGAGAACTGGACTGGAAGAGGGGCAACCGGGACAGAATCCGGTGCCCGACCAGGACTAGAACCCGGTGTGCCGGCACCATAAGGCAGAGGATTAGCTTGTTGAGCTATGGTGCCAGTTGGGAATGGTTTGACACACGTAGGTTACCCCAAAGTGCAAAGGTGTCAAGCTGATGCTCCGGTTCATTCAAGTGGTTCGAGCAGGCATAAAAGTCCAATAGTCTGCTTCCTGAGAGTGGATGGCAGTTGTCTACCCTTGCATATATTATCTGTATTGATCTCTGCATCCCAGGGCAAAGAACACAGGTACCTTTGTGTAGCATCGCAGGCAATTCAATGTTTCAGATCATTCACCTTGCCACTACCGTCCTACACATACTGGGAACCACTCCTCCCAATCCTTAGCCTAGTACCTGGGATGCTGACCACTAGACATTTGGTTTCTTCCACCTAGTGCAGTGTGAACACGAACTGTATGTTTATCCCAACAAAGTCATGTCATACACTCACTTCTGAGAAATATAAGCCTTGTGCTCTCCTTTGATGTTATATCAAACAGAACATACGGCAGCAGTGGTAATTCTAATGATTTCTCAAGCTACACATGTTCCTGTCTTCCAGGCTGACATTCTCTGATTCAGCAGGAGACTGTTTATAACATCACCTACTTGCTAACTCCTGATAGTCACTGGACTATGTTATCTACAAATTCAAGTGAACTAAACATTTCAGACAGAACTAGGAAAGTGTTTTAAAGCAGAGTAAAGGGTCTCATGGGGCCGGTGCTGCGGTGCAGCGTGTAAAGGTGACATCTATTGTGTCGGCATCCCATATGGGTGCTGGTTTGAGTCCCAGCTGCTCCACTTCCGAAGCAGCTCTCTGCTATGGCCTAGGAGAGCAGAAGAGGGCCCATGTTCTTGGGCCCCTGCGTCCATGTGGGAGACCTGGAAGAAATTCCTGGCTCCTGATCAGCACAGCTCCAGCTGCTGGGGCCATTTGGGGATCAAACCAAAGGATAGAAGACCTCTTTGTCTTTGTCCCTGCCTCTCTGTAACTCTGCCTTTCAAATAATAAACTAAATAAATCTTTATTTACAAAAGAAAAGGTCTCCAAAAAGTTTACAGATACTATATTATACAAAAAAAAAAAAAAAGAAAAACCAAAAAAATCTATGACGCTGGCATTGTGGGATTCAAGGTTAAGCCTCCACCTGCAGAGATTTCATCCAACATTGGCTCCAGTTCAAATCCTGGCTACTCCATTCTGATGCAGCTCCCTGCTAATGCACTTATAAAAGTCACGGAAAATGGCCAAGTACTAATCCCCTGCATCCACATGGGAGACCTGGAAGAAGCTGCTGGCTCATGGCTTCAGCCTGGTCCAGCCCTGGCTATTACTCATTTTGGGAATGAGTCAGCGGATAGAAGATGGATCTCTCTTTCAAATAAGTAATTCTTAAAAAATAAAAGAAATGGTTAAGAATGTTATTTATATTAGAAAAACTATGAACGCCGGCGCCACAACTCACTTGGCTAATCCTCTGCCTGCAGTGCTGGCACTCCGGGTTCTAGTGCCGATTGGGGCGCTGGATTCTGTCCCGGTTGTTCCTCTTCCAGTCCAGCTCCCTGATGTGGCCTGGGAAGGCAGTGGGAGATGGCCTTAGTGCTTGGGCCCTGCACCCACATGGGAGACCAGGAGGAAGCACCTGGCTTCTGGCTTTGGATCAGTGCAGCGCGCTGGCCATGGCAGCCATTTGGAGGGTGAACCAATGGAAGGAAGACCTTTCTAACTTTGCTTGTCAAAAAAAAAAAAAACCCACTACGCATAGTTTTCATAATTTTTGCACCAAAACATCTTTTAATTTCACTTTCCATGAACTTTTGGAAGTACTATTTACATTTCTGAAGAAATACCTAAATGAAATTTTAGGTATTTGTGTCATTTTCTGGGTATGATAGTAGCTTAAAAGTTCTAGTCTTATACAATAATGTGTTAATTTTATTGTATATGATTATTGTAAAACATACATAAGTATATTAAATATTTGCAGTCCAAAGAAAAAACCAAAGTGCTAATGATTCTAAACAAATGATGGAACTTCACAAGCCCCTATGGAACCTCCTCAGCTTTCTTTCTCTACCTTCCTACTCCTAGAACTGCCATGCTGAATTTTTTAAATGATTTCCTTACATTGCTTTCCTAGTATTTTCCCAATCTAGGATCTCTAGATACAGTCACACTTGCCCATTGGTGAGGTTTATATATATGGAGTACTGTGCGAATGACTGGCTGCTTCTGTCAAAACAGCATTAGACTTTACTGATTTTAAGGTTTTCGTTTTTTAATTTGAAAGGCAGAGCAATAGAGGGCCAGGAGAAAGAGAGAAGGATCAGTCTTCCAGGCTGATTCACTTCCAGATTGGCTGCAACAGTCAGGCCAGGTGAAAGGAGCCAGAACTCCATTCCGGTCTCCCATGTGGGTGGCAGGCGCCCCTGTCCTTGGGCCACCTTCCTAAGCTTCCCAAGCACATCAGCAAGAAGCTAGAAGTGGGGCAAGCAGCGGCTTAACCCTCTGCACAACACTGATCTCAAGATTCATTTATGTTGATGTGAATAGTCAAAATTCTTACAATGTTCAGAACTGTACCATCCTGAAAATATTTTCTACAATTTATCTACTCCATTTCTCGCTATCCATTTGTTTTTGCTATTGGAAATACTGTGGCTCCATTCTTGTAAATATCTCTTAGTGCAAAGTTTCTCTAGGGGATATATGCATATTCACTTTACCAAGTGATCCTAAACCACTTTCCAAAATGCTTGTACTGACTCTCCTTCTAGTATTTCCCATTGTGCCGTACACTAGCCAACACTTAGAACTCACTTCATTAAACATTTTCTTTTATTGCCAATCTGGTAGGTGTAAAACGGCACCTATGATTTTAATATGCACCTCCCACACTAGTAAGAAAGCAGAGTTTTACTTACTGACACATTGTTTTCTTCTGTGAAATGGGTTCACATCCTTTGCTCACTTTCCTATTTGGTTTCTTCTAGATCTGTAGTTTATTATCTATTCTTGCTATTGTCCTTTGTCAGTTATGTGTATTTCAAGTATCTTTTTTGGGGGGGCAGGCATAGTGGACAGTTGGAGAGAGAGACAAAGGTCTTCCCTTACCGTTGGTTCACCCTCCAATGGCTGCTGAGGCCGGCACGCTGAGTCCGGTGCACCACACTGATCCGAAGCCAGGAGCCAGGTGCTTCTCCTGGACTCCCATGCAGGTGCAGGGCCCAAGAACCTGGGCCATCCCTCCTCTGCCCTCTCGGGCCACAGCAGAGAGCTGGACTGGAAGAGGAGCAACCGGGAAAGAATCCGGCGCCCCGACCAGGACTAGAACCCGGAGTGCCGGCGCCACAGGGAGAGGATTAGCCAAGTGAGCCATGGTGCTGGCCAAGAGCAGTTCTTAATACATGAAAATTTATCCATCTTTCCTGTTGTTACTTGTACTTTTATGTCAAGAAATTCTTCTTCAATCCAAAGTCATAAACGTACTTCCTGTATTTGCTTCTTCAGCTAGTCTTGTCTCACTTTAAGCCCATATTTAATCCACCTCGAACTAAAATTTATGTGTAATATAAGGTAGATTCTAATATACCAGTATTTTTCTATAGTCCACGGCAATTAAAATCTACTTTTGAGGGCTGACCAGTTGTGCCATAGCCCTTTACACTTATGCCTGTGATACTGGCATCCATATGGGTGCTGGTTCAAGACCCAGCTGCTCCACTTCCAATCCAGCTCCCTGCCAGTTTGTCTGGGAAAGCAGCATAAGGCCCAAGTGCTTGGAGCCCTTCACTCACGTGGGAGACCCGGAAAAATTCCTGGCTCCTACCTGGCCCGGCCCAGCCCTGGCCGTTGTGGCCACTTGGGAAGTGAACCTGTTCTGTTTCTCCTCCACTAACAATTTTAGGCTTTCACCTGTGCTTAAAAGCAAAACCAAAACACAGCACTGAAGAGCTGAGCAAAATTAAGTCCACCGCGGAACTATCATGAGAATTCTATTCAGTATGTTGGATAATATGAACTCCATTGAGGCATAGTGGGTTAAGCTGAAGCCTGTACACCGGCTTCCACATGGGCACCAGGTCAAGTCCTGGCTCCTCCACTTCCACTCAGCTCTCTGTCAATGGCCTGGAAAAGCAGCAGATGGCAGCCAGAGCACTTGAGGCCCTATTACCCAAGTGGGAGACCCAGATGAAGCTCCTGGCTCCAGCCTGCCCAGCTCCAGCTGTTGCAACCATGTGGTGGGGGGGGAGAGGAGGGAGTCGGTGAATGGAAGCTTTATGTAACTCTGCCTCTCAAATAAACAAATATTAAAATAATTTACTCCTTACATGCTCTGAACAAATTTACAAACATTTCTCACGCAATAATCAAAATAAAAAGCATTTTGATAAGGTAACTGCTCCAGAATAATCAACATGTTACAATGTTCATTCTGTGGTGACTGTATTGTGATGACCTACAGGAACTTTGGATTACAAGATAATCTTTCACATCTTCCTTGGTTTCCATTCTTGGATATCCTTTTATCGACTGTATTGCTTAGGGCCTGAATGCATACATTCACCTGCTCCCTCCATTAGAAAACATTATTATCAAAATAGGATTTACTGGCAGGCACTGCAGCTCAATAGGCTAATCCTCCACCTGCAGCGCCAGCACACCAGGTTCTAGTCCAGATTGCTCCTCTTCCTGTCCAGCTCTCTGCTGTGGCCTGGGAGTGCAGTGGAGGGTGGTCCAAGGCCTTGGGCCCTGCACCCACATGGGAGACCAGAAGCACCTGGCTCCTGGCGTCGGATAGGCGCGGTGCACCAGCCGCAGCAGCCATTGTGGGGTGAACCAACAGAAAAGGAAGATCTTTCTCTCTGTCCACTCTGCCTGTCAAAAAAAAAAAATTTACCCTTTTGGGGCTAGCGCTGTGGCTTAGAGGGTAAAGCCACTGGCTGCAGTGCCGGCATCCCACATGGGCACTGGTTCGAGTCCCAGATGCTCCACTTCTGATCTAGCTCTCTTCTATGGCATGGAAAAGCAGAGGAATATGGTCCAAGTCCTTGGGCCTCTGCACCATCATGGGAGACCTGGGAGAAGCTCCTATTTCCGGAATGGTATAGCTGCAGTCATCTGGGGAGTGAGTGAACCAGTATGTGGAAGACCTCTCTTCTCTTTGCCTGATAAATAAATCTTTGATAAATTAATGAATACATTTTAATAAAGATACCATGTTCAATTTAAAAAAAAGTACCCTCTTTTTCCATAAACCTATCACTAGATGGCAGCACACTAACATTTAAACATTGTTCCTTAAAAAACGATACCAGTGTTCACCGACAACACTAATACCTCAAAAAAAATAAAAAAAAAAACATTAATAGAGCCTCCATATGGCACAGCAGATAAGCCGCTGCCTTCAGTGCCAGCAAACTATATGGGCACCGGTTCTAGTCCCGGTTGCTCCACTTCCAATCCAGCTCTCTGCTATGGCCTAGGAAAACAGAAGATGGCCCAAGTGCCTGGACCCCTCCACCTGCATGGGAGACCCAGAAGAGGCTCCCAGCTAGACCAGCAAAGCTCCAGCCATTGTGGTCATCTGGGGAGTGAACCAGCAGATGGAAGACCTCTCTTTCTTTGATCAGCCTCTCTAACTCTTTCAAATAAATATATTTCTAAAAAATCAATTATTTAGAATGATGTACAGAACTATGCACTGTCATATTCAGCCATGGTAAAGGTAAAGGAGGAGCAATTTAACATATCTCCGCAAGAAGCCCATTTTTGGAAAACGAGGTTTATGTTACAATTATAAAGATATTCACTTTAGTGTTCCTTATGCTGGTCAAAATTCTAGTGAGGTAACTTGAATGTTCAATATCCTAAGTATATCCTAAGTTGAAATAACAGGTGTTTCAATATATCCTAAGTACATCCAAAGTTGAAATACTAGATAGTTATTTAAAAAGTCAAAAATACAACTTGCTCATTTTTAATGTGCACACAAATATCTTGGAGACCTTGTTCAAATGCAGATTCTGACATCACAGTCTGCACTTGTAGTGTGATGTCAATAGTCCCTAGACCACATTTTCACAAGTTTTTAAGACTACAGAGCTTCAACTCTCCTCCACATAACCCACCTGTAAATACTAAGAAACTCACTGACATAAGAAAAGTACACTTATATTGACTTCAATCAGCTGTTTCTAAACTCTACCAATAGTACTTTGTGATTTCATACCTTCATATTATGTGAACCAACAGAACATAAGTGCAAGATGTGGTTCCATGTAAACTAAGTATTACTCAGCTATAAAGAAAATGAAATTCTGATATGTGCTGTGCTAAGGATGAACCTCGATATAAGTTGGTCACAAACGGACAACTGTTCTAGACTCCATTTATATGACAACCCTAGAAAAAGCCAGCTGAGAGAAGTGCAATAGTGGTTGCCAGAGGCAGGGCCAGGGTGGGCAGAGGGAGCTCTTGTTTACTGAGCAGTTTGTTTGAGAGGTTGACAAGCTTAAAGCAATGGACAGTGGCAAGGGCTGTACAATACTGGCAATGTACTTAAAGCTCTTGAACTGTGCACTTAAAAATGGCCCAATCAGGGGCCGGCACCGTGGCTCAATAGGCTAATTCTCTGCCTGTGGCGCCAGCACCCCGAGTTCCAGTCCCAGTCGGGGCACTGGATTCTGTCCCGGTTGCCCCTCTTCCAGTCCAGCTCTCTGCTGTGGCCCAGGAGTGCAGTGGAGGGTGGTCCAAGTCCTTGACCCTGCACCCACATGGGAGACCAGGAGAAGCACTTGGCTCCTGGCTTCGGATAGGCGCGGTGCACCAGCCGCAGCACACCAGCCACAGCGGCCTTTGAGGGGGAACCAACTTGGTACAGGAAGACCTTTCTCTGCTTCTCTCTCTAAATCTGTCCAAAAAAAAAACAAACAAAAAAAAAGCCCAATCGGCAAGATTCATAAGGTTTCACAATGAAAACTTCTAGTTCTTAGACTTTAGACTATGTTTAAGCTAACAAGATTACGTGGTAAACACTTAAAGGACATTCACTCATGTATCACGTAAGGTCTGTGTGCCAGACGCTGATGTAGACTCCTGGGACTTAACAAAATAAAACGACTTTTGCTTTCATGAGGCTTTATATTTGGATAACAGTATTGTTAGGCAATAAATAATTGGGACACATACTTAGTAAAGCAGAATACAGGGAGGAAGCAGGTTCTGCTTAATGGAACATTGGGGATAAATCTGAGACACGTACACAGCTGTCCACAACATCCCGGGCAGGGGAAATGTCACCGAAAAGGCTCAGAGCAAGGGCACGTAAGGCCTGTCTGAAAGGCAAGGGGGCGGAGCAGCTGGAATGAAGTGGCCACCAGGGAAGTCACCAGGAGATGCGGCCAGAGGCATCTGTGGGCAAATTCCTAAGAACCACGGTTTCACCGACAGAAACGGAGAGCCACTGTAGGATTTTCAACAGATAAAACCTTGACAGCTGAGACTGTGCATAGTCCAAGGGCAGAGGCAGTGGAAACTGTACTAAGCAGACCTAGGTATTCTGTGATGGTGGTGACAAAACACTTTTCAATGTACTGGATGGGGAGTGTGGACAAGAAGATCTGAGTTTGGGCCTGGCAACTGAAACAATGTTAGCTGCTGGAAAAGACTGCTGACTGAGGAAGGAGCTGGGCGGAGGCAGGGTGAACAGTTTAGAGTTCAGCCTTGGCATTTTGAAGGCCTATTAGACATTCAGCAGAGATGGCCGGTAAAGTAAACTCTCCAGTGTGGGGGATAACTGGTCTAAACAGGGATACAGACTTGGAAACTGACAGCATACAGACATTACTTACAGCCCTGAGACTGGAGTATAGGGAAACTAAACTCCCTAGAAGGGCACCAAACTCAAAGTCATGGGAAAGAAAGAACAAAATAGACTGAGAAAGGTGTAAATACCTGTTAACGTGAACTGTCACTTGATTTCACTCTGCAAACTGATCAACCGGTCTTGACCAAGTCTAGTGAGGCCATATTCTGTCCTTGATACATGTATTAAGAATTTCTTAACCACCACCAGGTATTCTGAATAGGGAAAAAAAGACACTGCCTTTCAGTGTCCATTCATACTCTCTCTTATGAAAGACAACAGAAAACATACTGCTCTATCAGTTTATATGTAGTCTCTCAGCGGGCACACGCACACATTAATGTATTTGTGAGCATGTGAAACACTTCAACAGTTAAACTAAGACCAACCATTAGCTGGGAAAAGCTAGCCATCACTAAATTCACTTAACTGTTACCTTCGGTGTTCTTCACAATTCTACAAATCACTTTTAAATGAGCTGAGTGTTCCTGGGATAAATTAGATGTGCAGTGATACACTGAGCCTAAGCTGGTATACCTTAACAAGATAGGGCCAATCTCTAATCTGCCTAACAGCAAATAGGAAAACTAGAAAACTATGTAAGTAGACTCTGTTCAAGTATTTATAGGACTTTTCTTAAGCATTTTTCCTAATTTTGAAAGGCAAAGTGACAGAGGTCTTCTAGCCACTGCAGCCAGGTCAGGCCAAAGCTAGGAGCTAGGAACTCTTCCACCTGTGTGGTAGGGACCCAAGCACTTGAACCATCACCTGCTACCTCTTAGCAAGCAGCTGGATTGGAAGTAGAGGCAGGACTCAACCCCCAGCACTCTGATATGGGATGCAGGCATACAAAGCGGTAGCTTAACCTCCTGTGCCACAATGCCCAACCCTACACCAGTTTTTTAAAAAACAACAGGACACCACTATGCTGCTATGGCCTGTCTTACACAAAAGTATCCTGAATGGTAGGTGTTCAACATTTGTGGAAGGGAACATTTTAAAGTGATACATTCCTAATGCCTATAGGTCATACATCACTAAGCTTTAACAAGCACTTAAGGGAGCAAACAGTGGGAAGGGGGGGGGCAGTTTAGATTGACATATTCAGCAAACAACTGAAAATTTACAATTATAAAATCATTCTAACTTCTACTCACCACTCTGCTGGTCACCACCTCTCAGACCCTCCTATGGGAGAGCAAAACATTATAGGGCCAGTGTTCGTTGTGGCACAGCAGGTTAAGTCGCTGCCAACAATGTATGTCCTGCCTGCTCCACTGCTAATGTGCCTGTGAGAGCAACAGAGGATGGCCCAAGTCCTTGTTCCCTGCCACCCACATGGGATATCTGAATGAAGCTCCTGGCTTTGGCCTAGTCTAGCTCTGCTGGTTACAGCCATCTGGGGAGTGAACCAGCAGATGGAAGATCTCTGCCTTTCTGTGTGTAAAGTCTGATTTTCAAACAAATCTTTAATAATGTTATCCAATCTACTTTATGGGGTGACAAAGAAACTAGAGGGGTAAAAAACACAAAAGCTGGCAGTGTGCCGCAGAGCGTTAAAGCCCCGGCATCCAATATGGGATCCAGTTTGAGTCCCACCTGCTCCACTTCTGATCCAGCTCTCTGTTATGGCCTTGGAAAGCAGTAAAAGATGGCCCAAGTCCTTTACCCCTTGCACTCACGTGGGAGACCTGGAAGGAGCTCCTGTCTCTTTACTTTGGATTGGCTCAGCTCCATTTGGGGGAATGAACTAGCAGATGGAAGACTCTACCTCTTTCCATAACTTTCAAATACATCGTTAAACAACAAAAAAGCAACTTTAAAACATTGGTCGGGGTCGGCGCTGTGGCATAGTGGGTTATACCACCACCTAAAGTGCCAGCATCCCATATAGGCACCAGTTTGAGACCTGGCTACTCCACTTCCAATCCAGCTCTCTGATATGGCCTGGGAAAGCAATTAAATTTGGCCCAAGTTCTTGGGCCCCTGTACCCACATGCGAGACTCAAAAGCAGCTCCTGGCTTCGGATCAGCTCAGCTCCAGCCATTGTGGCCAATTGGGGAGTGAACCAGCAGATGGAAGACCTTTCTTACTCTCTCTGTGCGACTAAAATAAATCTTAAAAAAAAAACAAAAACAAAAAAAAACAACCCACAAACCTGTAATTACCTCCACCCCCAATCCAGAATGCCGCAGGTGACTGTATTCTCCAGTTGGGCTATTCACCACTACACTGAAGTGATGAAGATAATCACCACCTTCCCTTTCCCATTGCTTGATTGATTTACCCTCTAGGACACCGACTGAGTCACTAATCTTCTCGTCATTACAGAAGTGGAGCCTAACCTTGGACAGTCTCACCATGCTTCTGCAATTTGACAGGTCAACATCATTACTTCTTGCAACTTTATTAATCTTAATTTCTATCCCAAAGATGATTAAGTATGACTGTATCAGCATTTCTACCACCCACCTAGAGTCCACAACATTCCATGTATTTGTACCAATCCTTTTCTTCTCTCCTGGGGAAGAGGTGTCTCTTTGTACCCAAAGCTACTGTCTCAACTACTGACTCCTCTGCGGCTCGCCTGCCATCTAGAAAAAAATGTATCCCTAATCATCTTTTCTGACAGTTAAATGTACTGTCCCTATAGCCAAAGACAATTAATTTGACATGTGTGGATCACTGAATACAATATTCAAAATATAGACACAGAACACAAAAGTAATATGGACATTAACAAAACCTCAACTACCATTTTGATTAAAGTATGGAAAGGCAGGGGAGGGGCCAATACTGTGACACAGCAGGTAAAGCTGCGGTGCTGGCATCCCATATGGGCATTAGTTTGAGTCCCAGCTGCTCCTCTTCCGATCCAGCTCTCTGCTGTGGCCTGGGGAAGCAGCAGATGGCAGCCCAAGTGCTTGGGCCCCTGCATCCAAATGGGAAGACCTGGAGGTAACTCCTGGTTCCAAATCAGCACAGCTCCAGCTTGTGCGGCCAAATTAGGGAGTAAACCAGCAAATTGAAGATCTTTCTCTCTCTCTGCCTCTCTAACTCTGACTTTCAAATAAATAAATCTTAAAAAGTGATTCCAGTCATGGAAGCTTCCTACTTCTCATAAATTCAATCATTTAAAATTGTCACTGTCAACAAAGTTTAAAGCTTGCAAGAAATCTGAGGAATGATGTCATACATGCACAAAAATATTTGTTGAAACAAATTTGTTACTATTTCAAAAGTATCCTATAGAGGAAGGTGTTGTGGTACAAAAGGTTAAGCTGCTGCGTGGGACACCCACAGTCTGATCAGGGTGTGGGTTTGAATCTCAGCTACTCTGCTTTCAACCCAATTTCTGCTAATGTGCCTGAGAACACAGCAGATAATGGCTCAAGTACTTGGTACTTGGTACATGGAAAATTCAAATGGGAGCTCCTGACTTTGGCCTGGCCCAGTCACAGCTATTGTGGGCATGTGGGGAGTGAACCAGCAGATGGAAGGTCTGTCTTCCCTCTCTTCTCTCACTCTGCATTTCAAATAATCTTGAAATAAAAAGACAAAATTATCACTACCTAGCAGGATGGCTCAAAGACAAAATTCAGACAACAGTCCAATTTCTGTTGTATGGCATATTGCCATAAAAATTATTCAAAATCACTCACAATAATTAACACAGAAGTGAAACAAAAGACAAACTGCAAAGTATTATCAAAACTCTTTTATTTATTTTCAATACAAGATAAATACCATGCTTGTTACTAGTGCAGTTTAGGGCCAACAATGGTCACCTAGCAAACTGCTGAACAGTCACCTAAATGCTAAAGAAAGAAAAGACAAAGTAAACATTAAAAACAAAAAATGTAATTACAAACATTTTAATAAAATGGAATAAGCTTTTTAATAGAAGCTAATATGGAAGTCTAGTTCTTATGGACATCAAAAAGATGTCTATTTGATCAAATACCTTACCTTTTGCACAGAAATCTTATTGTGAAGTCACGAGTCAATAGCTAAAATTTTAAGACTTTCTTTGGCCTTCTGATACTAGACAAATTATTTACAAACTGATTCAGTAATTCATGGATACTGGTAATATACATTTTGTTTGTCTGTTAAGGGCTTTCCATTAAAAATTATAAAAGAACTTTGTAAGGCTGCACAGGGCTGTAAACTAGTTACCTATAATATACCATGGGATGGAGAGGAAGAATAGACAGACCTTTTTTTAAGGCTAAGTCAACAATGCTTTATAGATGCATTCCTTAGAATACATTATGATTTACCCAAAGGATCCTTTCCCCTTAAATACCACCTGAGTACTACAATTTTCAAAGTAAAAAAATAAACATGAGTTTTCCATAATATTTGAAAATAACTTACAAAAAGAACACACCTTCAAAATGAAATGCTTTCACTAAATGCAGGGTCCATCCAATTATGAAATTAATGTAAAACATTTACACCCATGGTGAAGTTTTAGGATGCTCCCACATGAAAAACTCTTGGTAGTATTTACTATCTACAAATACCATTTCAAGATTTGTGTGACTTCGATTAAATTCTACCTAATATTTTAAGACTCCCATAACAAGAGATGTTAATATAACAGGAAGTCTTCAAAAACAAGTATATCTGTATGTAACCAAGGTTTACACAACCCATATAGAAAAAAACAGTAGCTGCACACTCAATAGAGTGGATGCCAAAAACCTGAAATTTTAAAGAAACATTAGTTAAAACAAACCTGAATCAATCTGAAGATACAATTGCCTGAATATTTTGAATATTCATACTCATATTGCTTCTTTCTAATGTCAAGAAAGAAGAGTATAAGAACTTTTCCCCAGAAGCCTAGACACTTTTAAACACATTTTATGGTTAAACCTACAACAAAACTTTAACCTTCAATCTTGATTTCTCTAGATTAAAAATCTCACATTACAAACACAAGGAATGCCATATGTAAGGCCACATCTTAATATATTTATAATTTTTGGTTGAATATTTATTTTAAAAATTAGTCTAAGGCTTCCAAGAGTCAAGTTGCTTAAAAAAAAAATACACCAGTGTTTTAAACTGAAGGTTAATGTTTAAAAACACACACACACACACACACACTGTAAGAACAGAAAAATAGAATGCTTTGCTACAAAAATCCCACTTAATATATTTTAGCACAAAAATGTCTAATATGTACAATGGATAAGCGTGCATTTAGGTACATACAACTGGGGGGAAACATTTACAGAGGGCTGTGGGATGTAAATGAACTTAATGAATAAAAATTTAAAAAGCAGTTATCTACAAAACAGTGAGAATCTCAATACTGTATTCTCAGTAAAGAATTAGAACATAAACTTCCTCTTAAGATAACTTAAGCTGAAGCTTCAAACACAAAACTGGAGCCATTTTTTAAGATACAGAAAACGCAATGATCATTCAGATATGAAAACCAAAATGTAGAGAGCACTCCAACAGAAAAATTTTGTAGTAGCATCTCATCATATAAAAACAGCATGTATTTATTAGGTGATTGGCACATTTAAATATATAAGGGAAAGATAAAATCTTTACCCTTTCAACTATTTTCCCGTTTCACTATAAAATATTATACAACATTCATTAAAACCTCCATGTTTGTTTTAAGAACTGACCTTTAACTAGTAAAAAATAAAGCAATATTCTCCACAGGAGAATTAAATGAAAGTAACACCTTAAGCTACAAGTTATTTGCAAACTCTAAATTGCAGTTAACTGCTTAAGAGCCTTTTGAGTAAAGGGGCCATTAAATGGGCTAAATTATGATCAACAGCCAGAACTTATTCTTGACAAAATAAATTTGCAAATGTACACAGGAATATCCTTCCCACAACATACTTCCTTGAACCAAATCAGCACATTCAGTTCAAAGTGCTGCCTTTGGAAGCAATACCATTCAGGTGCTGTTAACACTCCCATCACTTACTACTGGCTGAAAGGAATGTGACTGCATAGCACCAATACATGCTATGGTTCAAAACACAACTGAAATGTTTTCTTCTCAACTACAGTTAAGGAAAAAAATGAAAAGGTGTCTGAGACACTGTTTTCTTTCTTTTTTTTCTTTTTGGTGTCAATGCAAGGATTTCTCTTTGGATTTTTCTTACAAATTAAAAAAAATATATTATCAGCCCATAAACAACAACAGGGGTATGAGGAATAAAACAAGGTTTGTAATGTTTACCTTTACTGTTACACATTCATGTATTATCAGGTAGAGAAGGACTCTGCCAAATTACTTGGTCAAACCAAAAAGTGAAGTCCTTCTGACAACACTTAAAAATAATGGCTGAGCAGCAGTAATTCTAGTGCACTGACACCGTCTGCAATAAAAAGCATGGAATGTGATCTGCCAGAAGGGGAGTGATACAGAAAGAGCAATTAACACGTTTCACTAATATAAAAAAAAGGCAAAGGATGCAATTAGTACAAAATTTCCAGTTTTGTTTCAAGTTCAAGTGCAGTTAAGAGTTTTGTGATTCCACTTTAAAGTTTTTCAGAGAAACTTTTCCTCATGGACATTTTACTTACCTTTTAATCTTACTATTAACTAATTTCTCTTGTTATACACTTTTGCCCATACTTCTTCACATTGTAATTAAAATATAAAAAAGCTAAGAAATAACAAAAACTTACAACACCTATTCACAAAAACAGAAAATAGATTTTGATACAACTCAAATAATGTTTAAAAGGCAACTGCATTTTAACAAGATTAAAACAAAGTATCATTTCTGAGAGCAAACAGTTCTGTAAACACCAATGATTCCATGCACAAATACTCCAAGCACAAAATGTTTTAAAATAAAACTGGCAGTAATACGGAGAAATTGAAACAGCTGATTTTGTGAGAAGTAACTGGACAACAGACAAGAAGAGACTGAAGAATGGCAGTGCAAATCTCTGAAGGTTTCTATAGCTGCACACAGTTTACCATCTAGGGTACACCTAATACTTTAAGCATTATTCTAATTTGGTTATTTGGTTACACTTTAAAAAACAATTTGTATCACCAAAAGATCTCTCAAAAAGATAATCAGATCTTAAAACTATATTTAAAAACATATTAACTGGCTGAAGGATTTTACTCCAATTTCTGAAGTAGTGATTCAAAATTACCTTCCTATAAAAATAACTGATCAAGTCCATTCTGCCTCGGCTAAATTCTGCAATTAAGGACACACACCAGCCAGGTGCTCCTACAGTGGGCCTAAATGTAGAGCAGGTTTGAAAGAATATCTTTGATTAAATAACTCTAGCATGAATCAACAGGTTACATGAATATACACAGACTTCCTTAAACTATAGAGACAGGGTATGCCTATAACCTTCCATGACTCTCACTGGAGAATACAACCCAATGTTAGTAAGTATCACAATCTTCAGAAAATAAAACTGAGGGTCTCTTTACTCAGATTTATCTGCTGCATGGCTGTATTTACACTGCCCATGGTTTCAAAGCTAAACCATAAGCACCATCAATAAAAAACACAGCAAATAACTGCAGCATCAAATCAGAACTGTCAAAATCTCTTCAATGCTAGCAGTTCACAATGAAGTGTTTTCAGTACATCTGTGTTGTAATTAAGCTGCATTACTATAGCAAATATGTATGTTACTAAAATGTTAAAATCTCAAATTTTCTTGATCCCTAACACATTGACTGGATTGCTACATCTGTCAAATTTCAGTTTTTACAAGTTTACATACCATTCAGCAAAATCACAAGCTAACTAGGTAAAAACAGCTAGAAAAGCAGAATATAGAAATATTAAATTTCCATGTGATCACCTATTCTAATATCAAAACCAAGGGCAAGAGACACTTAATTAGTATGTTTAATTCACTGAACGCAAGATTAGATTGATGCATATCCAAAACGCTATTGCAATGCTTTTTTAAAGGACAGTAAAAAGGTTGTCATAGTAACATTATCTTTAGATATTGCTGAACACAAGACTTTCCCTGAGGTGTAAACATCAAATAACTTGAACAGCTTTACACATCAGCCCCATTAAACAGTTTATTACAACACTACATCTATTGTAATCAAAGTGGTGCTGTTTACAGACATTATCATATGAACATTTTTAACAAGAACAAACTACTATAAAAACAAGCAAATACTTGACTTTTTCCAATTGCTTGCACATTATAATGGCCAAATGTATATAACCAGTAATAAAGTTGCAAAAGCTATAACTTTTTAAATCACACAGGTTTCCTTCAAATAAAACAGTTAAGCAACATAAAAAATAAAAGTAGAGCTACTGGTTACCATTTATGCAGATTTGCTTTATTCAGATCTATTCCTGTTCATTTTATCCATGAATCCTTACACGTTCAGTTCAATCACAAGAAGCAAACTGCTGGACAAGCGTCATTTTCCCCCATGAAGGCTGTTTTGTCTTGGAAGGTGTTCCTCTTCCTTCAGCTGTAATGTGTCAAAATTTGTGATGTAGATTTTGCTATTCCCCAAAATACACAGAAAAACGCTGGCTTAACTATACATACACAAGTCGTGCATCTACTTCACTGTTACGTACTAACACAAAGTAAGAACTCACGGAAACAGTAGCTGCCTTTGTGGTGGAGAAACGCTCCCAATTTATCTAATGATTTAAAACTGATACACTGATTTCATTCTTCTTAGATATTATTGCCTTTGAAATTTAGTGACTGAAATATAAATGAAAATACAGCAGCTACTGTTTCTGTAATGATGGAAACATCATTAAATCATTTTCTAAAATATGCATACTACAAAAATAAATGGAAAAAACGCCTGATTTTAATGTAAATACTTTCATTCATCCATGTATCAATTCTACACTAACTCATTTAACAAATGCTGAACTGAATATAAAATTCAATATATTATTTTACAGATTAATCTATTTGACAGCATACAGGTATTTCTGCAATTGTTGTAAATCAAATGGTGCTTCATGTTACAAAATATATATATATATATGTATAGCTCAAGATGGACATTTAAATAAATGACATCCACATACAAATCATTAGACATAATACAAATTTTAAACATTTCCTCTCCTTTCATTCTCTTCCATCTATAAAAAACCATCTACTCCTATTTGAAAGAACCAAAAACAAGCTAACCGAGAATCTACATTGAAAAATTTCATTGAAAACTCACATAACAAAAATAAAAGAAACAGAATAAAGTTCATGAACTAAAATTTCAAGAATACATATATATCCAAACTTCAGGCAGAGGTTCACAAAAGAAACATTCAGTTAACTTGGATGTAAGTTACTGAAACACCAGATACTTAAAATATAAATTCCACGACACCATTTCAATAGTGATTTAAGGGTACAATTTTTCATCATATTCTGCCATAAAAAAAATAATTTAAAAGTAGTTTTGCTTCACAATTGAGTAATTTCTCACAACTACAAATTTTATCCTTTATGTCCTTTTATTCCAACTATGCTGTGAGCATCAGCACACATATGTATTCACTATCTAGCAGTAAAAACTTAAGTTTTACAACTGCAAAAGGAAAAAACAAAGGTTAATTCTGAAACTCTCTAAAAATATGCCCGTATTTTTCAAACAGATACTTAAACCATTATTAATGTTACCTTGTATTGTACCTTCATCTTACTTTATGGTGGTAATGCTATTTAGTGTAATTATTTAATAGAAAAAATTCCTAAAATGGCAGATTTCAAATGTTTTATTTTTTGCAAAAAACTTAAACTAGTAAACTATTAAAAGAGAGAAGGCATATTTTCTAATCTGAAAAAAGGATTACTGGGAAATTCACAACAGAACGCCTTCTCCCTGTATACTGTGTAGTGTTGGAAGGAATGGACATGAGAGGGACTATTAACCCATTATGTCCCAAGTTTTCAATTCTGCAAATATTTCAAAAAACTGACACAGGTGCAAGGTTATCATAAGTGGTATGTTTGTTGATCATTAAGTGGTATAGATGTCCTATGTATAGGACAATGGGACACAATGGGTTAAATGGGGAAATACAGTGAACAAGACTGTAATATTCAACCCTTTCAAAACACATGCAGTATATACTTCAATCTTTTTATTATCACTCCCATGGAGAACTTTGCTACTTTTTATAGAGAATTTTGTTTGTGAAATTACAATATACATCTTTACCCAGGACTAATGCACTTATCTTGACTATACTTTATAGGTATGCCTTAATTATTACTAAATCTCATCATTTTTACCATACACAAAAAACCTGTGGGATGGTCTAGCAATTTTTATTTCTAATTCTAGACACTTTACATTTATCCACTTGAAAATACAAATTTACAATCTCAAACAGAAGCAAATTTGAAGGCAATACAACCCATTTCCAATAATCCAATCCATACTAGTCTCCAATATCTAAGAAGACATCTACAAAAACAAATATATCAAAAGGAAGCTTCAAAGTGACAAATACATTCAATGCCCATATTTTCAGAATAGCAATTGGTCAAATCTATATTGTCAAAACCACACAGTTACTTGCTCAGCCATCAGTTATAAGAGGAAGACCTACATAAACAGTTGTTAAAACAACTAGGAAACAAATGGAATCCTCAGCTTTTTAGCCGTCTGTAAACTACAGTGATCTGCAAGTAAAATGTCAACACAGAGAAGGGCTTCCATTTTGAGGTAATGTAAGATCAAGCAATTATTTATAACATTATGATTGTTTCTGTTAGAAATTTATCTAAACAAATTTGCTAATATCCATATTTTAAACTCATAGTAAAATCATTTTTAAGTAAAACATTATATATATATATATTATAGGGCTCTTTTATAGGTTTATCATATTAATAACCTGGATTAAAAGAGGATTATCATAAAATTTTATTAACTCATTTAAATGAAACTCACTTTTCTCTATCTGAAAAGTTCTCCTTAATGAGAGGAATGGAGATGATGTGGGCAAGTGAAATAAGTGTCTAAAAACACGTTAACTATTTTTCAAATCAAAATTCCTTTTGTTGGACAGAACATACTACATAAAAACTGTTTATTGTAGATGTTTACAAAAAGTTGTCTACTACCAAAGCATTCTAATTTTTACCTATCTCTGAACAAAAGTACTTACCTCATTCTAACAAGGGTATTTCACTACTCTATAACATGACTGTTGCTCTAGGCAGTCTACTAAATAGCAGAAATGAACTTCATCATTGCCAAAAGAAAAATCAGCTTTGCCCCAAAAAGATTCACAAAATGAACATTTCAAATGCGCTGTTTGTTATTCAGAATTCACTATGAGACTTAAAGATGGCACCAAAGAATGAGAATTCATAAACTGGGAGAGCATAAATAGCACTTCCCCCTTGTTGGCTATTAGGCTTTCAGTAAGCAATGTTAACTAAACGTTCAACATTATTGACTCAAAACAATCTCATTTACAAACTAAAACAATGGTAGCAAATTTCACACTGAGATGAGGTGAAGAGAGCAAGGCGATTTTCACGGGCTTTTTTTTTTTTAAACAGAGATCATTATTTATAAACAAAACTATACTCATATTCTTAAACCACAATGAGCAAAACACTATATATCCATCCAGGGATCACTTCCTACTCTCTTATCACTTTAATTAAGACAGCTGTGCAGACACGTTATATAAATACTAAAAACAAGGGAAATTAGAAGCCAAAGAAACAAGAGCTAGCACATTCAGATATAGCAGTTAGGGCACATGGAGAAACAGAGGGTAACAGAAATATTACTCAGAGCTTAGATGACCTTATATTTGTACAATCAGTATCATCCCACAAGTTATTGAAAGAATTTAATTTTCACACAAGCCTCAATGCAACAACTAACTCTTAAGGAGATGAAACAACACTGAAGAAAGAATTTTACTCTTCTGGCTTTGTTCTGTACCAAAATTCATACAAAGCTAATCAGCTGATTAACAACTCAAACCATCCCAAATCTTTCGCAATGACAAAAATATTTACCGTATAAGTAATCATACAGTCAAGGAAAGAATAGGTATTTAATCCAGCCCCCATACATGATGTTTAAAAATATTATCAAAAGAAAAGAGAATGGTTTCAGAATATGCAAAATCTTACAAATTAGGGAGAGGAAAAGGCTAAATAAAGAGTACTTTAAAAAATAATTTGGCTTCATTACTCTTTAGTACACAAAGAAAAACTGAACTGTAAATAGAAATCTGACTAGGGCTATTCCAAATACTAAGAGGAACATAACCTCAAAGAAAGTAACTCAACTATGAAAGTAAAATTGTTTTTGTGAGAAGCATACAATCTTAAAGCACTTATTTTGCTCAGAGTGGTCTGAGAATAGAGGCAGAAGTTACAGAATATGAAGCACAATGTATTTACATACTGCAATTTACAATACTTATATTTTCTCATTGGGTGTAACCTATTTGAACTTAGATACTGAATGCTCTTAGAAAAACTAATACATCTTAAATATGAGAATGCAATTAACATTACCAACAGTTGAAACAAAAAAAGGAAGGTGGACAGACATGACAACTTGCTGACATCATTAAGTTTTCAGTTAAGAACTTGCTCTTTAAGCCATTCATCATAACTTTAGTAACAGATTACATTATTATTTTATTTGTATACAGACTTAGTCCTGACATTCACTTTGGCTTTGAAGTCACTCTTAATCCATTTAGTCCATTTAAGATTTGCATGAAAGCTCAAAAGGACTCAAAAAACTTCTAAAGTGGTCAACAACAGACCTGTTATATAGGTAATGCAATTTGCAAATTTTGTTTTGTTTAAACAAGGTTTTCACTTTAGTATTCTTAATCCCAATCCCATCTCTTTAATCATGTCTACTTCCATAATAAATACTGTTTGGTATAGCAAAGATACAATAATCCAATCCAAGATAACAATTTTTTTGCTGGAATGCTTTGTAAAATTTTGCTTGGATGAAGGCACATAACAATATTACAACTCAATTCTGATTAATGTACAAACAAAACATGGGAATTTTGGTATGGTACATCAGTGATTAAGAAAAATGTCAACAATAGTTTGCACGTTAGGAATTCATAGTTGATGTCTGAATGTAATGAAACTCAAGTCATGACATACGTAAGTGTACCATTACTGGGATGTTAGTTATTAAATCATGTATTTAAAATTAACAATGGGCTGTTCAGAAGTTTACTTGTTTGACTATACTAGCTTACTAAAATCAGAAATAAATAAGATTGTCATCAATTAACTTTGGGTTTATACTGGTTTAGAGGCACCTTCACGGGCACACATAATTTTGGAGATAACTGAAAAAGTATTCATTTCATTATATCTTCAGTAACTAACTAGAAGCTTGCTGATAGAGTTTCTGAGAAATTTATATACCCTGTATAACTTGCACCCATCTACAAATGAAATGACAGAGTTAAACATCTGAAGAAACAACCTGGCCACATCTCCTTAAACAGATGGACACTGGAAATTTTTTCGTAAGATGGGGTCAGATATATCCAACTCAAAGGGGTGGAGGGCAAGTTACATCTTGAAAATTAAGTGTTTAGATTTACATCATACAACATTCAATTCTTAACATTCAAACATAGCATCAGTTTCAGTAAACTTCCTTTTAAAACTGAAAGATGTCCTATCTCATATTAAAGGAATGTTTTTAAGAACTGTATTAAGTTTTATAATACAATATATGGAGAACTGTAATGAAATTTAAGTTTTCAAGCTACATACTCAAAATGCAAGAAAAAGTACAAAAACTGGTCTTGCTCCTAACATTTTAAACAATATAAAAGATTATCAGTGTTCCAAAAAATATAAGATTTTGATGCTTATTTTCTTAGTTTTATTCAAAGAGGATTTCATTTGCTAATACATCTGTTACGATTAAAGAAAGTACTATTCTGTCACAGAGTTACATACACTTGATAAAGTCTTTGATTTTGCCCATTACAATTTAAACCCTAGCAATTACCAGGACTGAATCTTTCAGTAAGTTTTCCAGTATTATGAAAAAAAACCACATAAAGAATATTTACCTAGGAGGGTTTTGTTTTAGCCTAATTTAATTTGGCTATACCAGCAACAAATAAGAAAAAAATAATCTTGTTTACAGAGTAACCTTTGTGCTACATGCACAGCCTTATAGTGCTTTCCCCAAACTCTTCACGTGAATAAATGCTGCTCACAAATATAAAAATAAAATTACATGTGAAAATGAACCATAAACAGACAACTCTTCCCACTTCATGAAAAATGCACACAAGAAATAGTTTTAAAATACAGAAAAAAAGACAATGATTATGACTTATGAATGAAACATCAAATAAAATTATTTCAAGGTTATTCTAATCTAGGATGTATGTCTGACATAATTTAGAATTTTAAGTTGAACCCATTTTAATCAAGAAACTTATTTCTTCTTTGCAAATTTTATACTGCTTCTTCTCTTTATTAAAAAAAAACAAACAGATGCCAGGGCAATGGTAATTTTCCTAAAATACTGTTTTGTTTTGTTTTTTTTAAAGAAAAATACTTTCAATGCTGAGTACACATTCTCCTGTGTTATAAACTATTACAATGGCAGATTTTCTTGTTTTAGGGACAAATGAATTCAAGGATAAAAACTTTAATTTTTAAGAGTCCGAGTACATAATATTTGTATCTGAAATAACTTCCTATACTTTGTATTTTAAATGCTCTAAGTCACATGCAAACTATGTGATTATGAGAATTCCAAATTTTAGGTTTTAGAAGTACACAATGAGTCCTCTTGATTATTTTTCTTGCTTTGTTAAGATCATAACAATCTGAAGCCTGAAAGTGACAACTCAGCAATACAATTTCCAGGATAAAAAGTCAAAATTTTTACCTGTCATCACTTACCTATTATTTGTCTCAGATGTTTTCAGAAGATTAAATTCAGAACAAGTAGTTGGATCACTTAAAATGTAGACATATACTGTATGAACAGCCTTGGAGTTATAACTGCTGCTAATCACACACACTAAATGTAACAGGAGCAAGGAATACCCACCTTCTAACGATGACGATACTCTCGCTCTCGGTCACGTTCTCGGTCGCGATCTCGATCCCGATCACGATGCCTTTCTCGTTCTCTGCTTCTCTCTCTATAGTAATCATCATGACGATCTCTACTACGGGATTTATGACGCCGACTCTTTTCTCGTGATCTGCTATGGTCCCTCTCTCTTGATCGTTCACGTCTTCTAAAAGAAATTACTGAATTAATGCTCTCCATAACTGGAGAGTTTAAAAAAGGTACATCCCCTCTAAAACATGGGTTTCACTTTCTGTGGTTTCAGCTACCTGTGGTCAACAGTGGTCTGAAAATATTAAACGGAAATATCTCCCAAATAGATAATTATTAAGTTTTAAATTACATGCTGGTTATGAGTAGCTTAATGAAATCTCATGCCACCCTATTCCTTTGTGTCCAGATTGGATATATACTTTGTTCAATATATTTGTTATACATACAAACCAACCCTTAGCCAATGAGTGGCTCTCTTGCTTATCAGATTGACTTTCAAGGGATCAGAGTGCCTGCATTCAGGTAACCCTTGTTTTACGTAAGGGCCTCAAAGTACAAAAGTAGTTATTGATGCTGTCAATTTGGAATATATAACTTTATGTGAAAGTATGCCCTTCAAGTGAAAAGATGAAAGTTCTCAACTTAATAAGGAAAGGAAAAAATAATCATATGCTCAGGTTGCTAGGATCTATAAGAGCAAATCCTGCGTCTATGAAATCATGAAGGGAAATCTGTACCAGTCTTGCTGTTGTACCTCAAGCTGCAAAAGTTATAATAATAATAATATGTAATATGTGCTTACTTCAGATGGAAAAGGCATTAAATTTTAGGGTTCAGTACACCCAATGAGGTTCCTAGAACATATCCCCTGTATTCTGGTGTTTGAAAATTTTTTATAAATCCAGGCTTACTACAAACTGCCAATGATTTTCCAACTCACCAGAGATGTACCAGAAATTTCATTTTTTAAAATATTTGCGAAAAATATGGAAATCAGAAACATATCACAACATTTAAAGGAAGAGCCTAAAACAGTATTTACTGAAAGAGCAGAAACATAAAAGAGGGTAAATTTCAAAGCACTTGCATTTCAAGTTCAAGAATATGTAGAACAGTTTGTAAAGATATAAAATTCACAAAAATCATTCATACAATGCAACTAAAATACTTTTAAAAAGTGCCTATCAACATAGGTGAGCTAAACCTACAGTCCTCCCTATCAGCAGATTCTGTGTCTCTGGATTCAAGCCACAGAAAATTGGAAATATTCAGGGAAAAAAATCGTGATTGTACTGAACATATATAAAACATTTTTCCTATTATTCCTATACAATACAAATAACAATTGTTGGCATAGTAATTACATTGTACTAGGTATTATGAGTAAGCTATAGATGATTTAAAGCATATGGAAAAATGTTGGCAGGTCATATGCAAATGACCCTGGGCTATTTACATCAAGAACTTTGAGTAACAAGAGATTCTGATATCCGTAGGAGTCCTGGGAACCATGGATACTGAGGGACAACTGCACATAATTATCAATTTTACCTTTCTAACCAAGTATGATTCACCAGGGGCACATGTACTCCACTAGGAAACTTTCTAATACACACTAACAGTTTTTAGGGGAGAAGAAGAGCAAAGATTAGTACAGCATCCACACTGTATTTATCAAGTAGAAATGTTTCACAAGCAGTTTAACAACAACAAAAAAAAATTTATTCAAAGTTTACTGCCTATAGGACTTTTAGAAATTCTGCTAAATTCACAATAAGGAAATAATAATTGTCCATTAGTTTAAGAATATTTTAATTTTATATTTCTGTACCAGACAGATTTTATCAAACATTGCTAGGGGCTAAGCTCCTTTATCAAAGAAGTTCTTACTAAAAAGTGTAAGATGATGATATTTAATATGCTGTTAGTTCTGACCAACTGGTTCAGATAAAAAGATAAGCTAGGTCAAAAGGCAGTAATTATAAAGTTGGAACTGCCAAAGACAAACTCCTTTCCCTTAACTTAATAATAAAGACGACTCTACTACCAGATAACATATACTAAAGGGAGATTATGTGAAGATTAATGACACCTTTCCAAGGCAGTTGGCAGGAATCCTGAAAGCAAGCAACTACATTCATTCACTCACTCACTCACTCAGCACCACACTGTACCAGACAAAGTTTAAGCATTAGAAATACAGAACTGTAGCAGGTAGGTTAGATCAAATCCCTGCTATCATTCAGTACATTCTAATGAGATGAAATACAAGTAACAAATAAGAATAGGTTATGGCAAGTAAGAGAAGGATATGACAGACTAACCTGGGAGAAGACCCTCTTAACAAGTTAGACTGAGACAAGGAGAAGGCTAAGGAGCCAGGCAATGTGAAAAGCCAGGGAAAAGGGCTCCCAGGAGAAGGAATATCAAGTACAAAATCAGTAAGATGGTCAAATACTTCATGTGCCCAGAGGAAAAGACAGATCAATATGGCTAGAGAGTGAGTATGGGGAGAAGTACAAGATGAGGCTAAAAAGAGACTACAACACACAGTGCTCAATGTTTATAATCCTACCCTAAGCCTAAGTGGAAGCCTTTGACGAGTTTTAAGCAAACACCTAACATCTGACTTAAGAGTTTAAAAAAATCATTCCAGCTGCTGAGTAAACAGTAAGCACATCAAACTTTTGTTTTAAAGTCCCAAACACAGTATTTTTTCCTTTTGTAAACTAGCAGGTTTTAACAGACAGGAGACAGGAAAGTTTTACCTTGATCCAGAACCATAGGACTTGGACTCAATTCCATGAAGGCAATCTTGCAAAGAACTAATAAGAACTTTGCAACGATCATCAGCAGATACTTTGGATTGTTTAATTAAAGAAATTGCAGTTACCAAAGTCTCAATAGCACTCCCATAATCACCTGTAGAGGAAAAGAAAGGCATTGAAGTCAAGCAAATTTTGGGGAGAGTTGGTGTGGCTCAGCAAGTTAAGCCACTACTTAGAATACCCACATCCATATTAGAATGCAAGTTAATGTCTCAGAGGCTCCACTTTTAATCCAACTTCCTACTAATGTAGGAAGCAATAGTTGCTTGGATCCCTGCCACCCACATAGGAGACTCCAGTGGAGTTCTGGGGCCCTGGCTTCAGCCTAGTCCAACACTAGCTGTTGCAGGCACTTGAGTATTAAAGTGGATACAAGATATCTCCATGCCTCTGTCCCTCTGGTTTTCAATCAAATGAATAATAAATAACCTTAAAAACAATAACTTTTGTTGGGAAACACTGCCAAGTCACGTAGGGATAAGAATGGAAAAGTATTTTACTCAAGCAGTGCACCTCAAAACAACCACAGAAAACAGTGTCTTTTTTCGGCTTCAAAACCTGCAAAAGCTAAAATTAATCAAATTAACAAAATCTAGTATCACCACAGCTGTGTCAAACAGTTTATCGTTTTGTAAATAGGAGACTGAATAAGCTGTCTGAAGGTCTCAAACCATTCAATGTCAAGGCCAATACTTAAATCAACACTTGATAACTTAAAATTGTGGGGTCTTTCTGCTATACTGTGACAGTACTGCTTCCTCCAATGCTTTAACAATTTGAGAATACAAGGCCGGCGCCGTGGCTCAACAGGCTAATCCTCCGCCTTGCGGCGCCGGCACACCGGGTTCTAGTCCCGGTTGGGGCACCGGATTCTGTCCCGGTTGCCCCTCTTCCAGGCCAGCCCTCTGCTGTGGCCCAGGAGTGCAGTGGAGGATGGCCCAAGTGCTTGGGCCCTGCACCCCATGGGAGACCAGGAAAAAGCACCTAGCACCTGGCTCCTGCCATCGGACGAGCGCGGTGCGCCGGCCACAGCGCGCCAGCCGCGGCAGCCATTGGAGGGTGAACCAACGGCAAAGGAAGACCTTTCTCTCTGTCTCTCTCTCTCTCTGTCCACTCTGCCTGTCAAAAAATAAAAAAATAAAAATAAAAAAATAAAAATAAATAAAAAAAAAAAACAATTTGAGAATACAAAAGAACTATTAAATGTAAATGACATCTTTCGGACTGCTTTTAACCTTAGATCATTTCACATAAGTAAGAATTGTGAATACAGGGAGAAATATACAAACCAGCACTGGCATCAGACACAGCTCTTGAAATAGCACTGCTTGAGATTGCCCTGTTCCTATTCATGATTTCTTCAAATTCAGCTTCACTCAATGGTGTTCTTGCAGTATCCATTTCCCTTTAAAACAGAAAGAAACTAAGTCAAACCCAACAGATTTTCTAAGTTAGACTTAACAGTGTAAATAAAGCACTTTACACTAGCTGTTTTTGACGTTATGTCTTAGAGATAGTAGTTACATTTCCATGTTATTTTCCTACAAAACAACCATCTTTTACCAATGAAACACTTTGATTGCTGCAAATTAACGTACCTTCCCGGAGGGCCATAGTCACCCCTATCATATGGTGGCGGTCGACCATATGGGTCTGTAGGTGGTGGACCTCGGCTATCAGATGTAGGCATGCCACTGTTAGTTGGCGGAGGAAAGAAAGCCGGGTTCACATGTGGAGCTGGCGGCGGGGCACCTGGTGGTGGTCCCGGAAGATGCGGAGGAGGAGCGAGTGTAAGGGGTGGCCCAAGTGGACCAGGTGGGCGAGGTGGAAAAGGGCCTGGTGGTGGAGGTGGTCCCTGTTGTGGAGGTGGTGGACCAGGAGGGGGGCCGTAGCCTGGAACTGGAGGTGGAGGGCCAGGAGGAAGTGGACCCAGTGGAGGCTGCCCAAAAGGTTGTCCAGGAAAGAGAACTGGTGGTGGAGGGCGATCTCCTCGATTAGGAGGCCCAGCTAGAGGAGGTGGCAGAACCTGACCAGGAGGTGGAGGACCTGGTGGGCCAGGTGGGCCTGGAGGACCCAAGGGTGGACGTGGCGGAGTCTGTCCAGCTATAGAATAAACAAGACAGAGAGAGAGAAAAAAAATATTTTAATAACAAAGATACTTGTAACATTTATATGCCAAGATTATTATACTTTAAAGCATAACTCACAGACCAAAATTCTCTTTATACAAAACCCATAAGGTAAATGCTATGCTAACAACTACAAAGGTGAAGGATATCCTTACAAATTTAATTAGCTCAATTTATGCTTAGCAAAAATTATTTAAACAAAAACTTTACTAAAAAAGATTACAGTGCTTAGAAATATTTTCCATCTTTCAGTGTACACACTTCTTACAGTGAAATCACCCACCTTATATTCTACTCTGATGCCAAGCTAGAAAGTGAAACAAGGAAAAATGGTCTTGAAAGGATTTTTAAGAGGTAAGAAAATAAGACTGATGTAAATATTCTATATATAAGTCAAGCAAGTTTGGAGAAAAATAAAGACCTTTTAGGCCAAAAATGGGTATTTCCTCTATGCTGTGCCCCATATGCCATGGAATCCTAGTTTCCAGGAACAAAGGCCGAGTTCCTTTAACAAGATGCTTGATCAAATTTCCTGGATTCCAAAAATAGCATAACAAGGAGAGTAAGTCACATTAATAATGCATTACTTGAAAAAGAGAGAAAAGGAAAAGAGGTATTAGGTAGACATGTTTTATCCATGGTAATTTAAGTAAAATTTTACCTGGAAAAGGAGGGGGTGGCCCTCCTGGTCCTGCTGGCCCAGGAAATCTGTCCCCACCGGGAACAGCCCCTGGAAAACGGCCCCGTCCTCTACCACCTTGTGGAAATGCTGCACGTGAACTGCCTCCTGGAGGACCAGCTTTACCTTCCCCAGACATTTGTCCTGATTGTGTAGCTGCAAATATCCAAATACTCATAAATAGCACTTATTAGAACAGTTTTCTGAAATGTAACCACTGTTACTAGAAACAATTCTACCTCAAAGTCCATTTATGCTATATATTAACTTTCAGATGCCTTGGGCCTGTGCAAGCTACATGAAAAGTATTGGTTAGGAAAACAATCACATCTATTTAAGTCTCAAAATACCAGTTTAAATATATTTCCAATGATTAAATGAATCACTTTCAAAACACCAGTACTCTGCAGCAGCCAAGACTGAAATTCTTCAACAGAAATCTTAATTTCAGTAGCAAAGAGATCATTTAAAATTTGTAACATATTCTTCAGTTATGTCTTAAGTGCTAAAACATTAAAAGAAAAACAACCACTTGAATCTCCGTGAATTGCAGGGTCATCCATCTTATTGCTTTCAATGATAACATTTGGTGTGTGCAATGCAAGTCTTCTCTACACTCACTTTACCAAGTGGTGAAAGGTCTTGGTGCCAAGCAGAAAATCAACAAGTATTTTCTGATTATCAGTGGTCTCTCCCACACCATAACACACATCCATATAGCTTTCTTCCAATCTAAGAATTAGAATCTAGATCTTTTTTCTGAGATGAGAATGATAGGACAAGAATGGCAGCACTATTGAACATGAACACTGTTGTATAGTAGCAGGTCTGTGACATCAGGAGAAAAATGGAACGGGAGCTGGTTCCCTGTACATGGGCCCACAATCATAATCAGCGATTAAATTAAAACAGGACTTTTTCTGGGATGGATTCCCCAATGAACTGAATATTACAATGATTTCCCTAATATAACACCTAATATATGCTACCAACTGGTTAAAATGAATGTATTTAAATAAAAGCCTCTGGGGGGAATTGCTTACTTTTCCTGGACTGCATTTCAAATTGACTCAGGAACTGTTTATTGCATGGAGTTACAACAGGATTCTGACCATGAAGTTCTCTTTTAGGCAACAAATCCATTAACTTTTTTGAAGATGCTTCAGATCCAACACCAACGAGGGCAAACCTAAAAGATGTTTAAAGGGATGAGGGCAGAAAGTGAGGAGGGATTAGTATTACAGCTATCTTTAAAAAGGATTTATTTATTTGAAAAGCAGAGCAACAGATAAGGAGGAAAGGCATATAGACAAGAGACAGAGCTTTCATCTGCTGGTTTACTCCCCAAATGATCCCTAAAGCAAGGTTGGGCCAGGCTGAAGTTGGGAACCACAAACTCCATCCTGGTCATGTACATGGGTTGTGGGGGCCCAAGTACTTGGGCCATCTTCCACTGCCTTTCCAGACACACTGGCAAGAAGCTGGATTAGAAGCAGAGTACTGGGACTCAAACTGACACTCATAACAGATGCAGCTGTCCATTAGCAGTGGCTTAACCTGCTGAGCCACTACATCAGCCCAATATTACACATTACATTTATTGAAAAGGAAATGGTCTGAATTTATTTTTACCTAATTTTTTAAAAACCTGAAAAAAATTTTTAATATTTATTAGAAATGCAGAGTTACAGATAAAGAGAGTTATGGAGGGAGTGTGAGAGAAGACGGGAGAGAGAGGGGGAGAGAGGGGGAGAGAGACAGGGGAGAGAAATATTTTCCATCCACTGTTTCACTCCCCCAATGGCTAGGGCTGGGCCAGACTCAAGCCAGGAGCCTAGAATTCCACCCAGCGCTCCCACAAGGGTGGCAGGGGCCCAGGTACTCAGGCCATCTTCTGCTGTTTTCCCAGGTGCATTAGCATGGGGCTGGGTGGGAAGCGGAGCAGCTGGGACTCAAACTGGTGCTTATTACAAATGCCGGCATCTCAAGTGGATGCTTAACCCACTGTACCACAATACCAGCTCCTGAAAATATTTCTTAAAGCTATAAAATTCACTTCATATTCTACAAAATATTTTCATAAATTATAAAAGTCAGTCAGAATGTCTAATTTGGGACGAGTGTTTAGCACAGTGGTCAAGATGCCCACATTCCTTATCAGAGTCCTTGGGTTTGAGACCCATCTCTAGTTCCTGACTCCAGCTTCCTGCTCATGTAAACAGATCCTGGAAGGCAGTGATGATGACCTAAGTGACCGAGTTCCTACCACGCAAATGGGAGACCTGAATTCAGTTTCCAGTCTCAGCCCCAGAAGAGGGCCACTGTGCATTTGTGGAATGAACAAGTAGATGGAAGCTCCCCCAGTCTTTCTCTCTGGATTTGCCCGTTTCATACATTGCATATGAACAGAATTACACACTATGTGGTCCTTTATGACCAGTTTCTTTCACTTAGCATGTATTCACATACTATCCATGTTGTTACCACTGCATTTCTTCTTTTGACAGAGTAAAATTTCATTGCAGAGCTATAAGATTAAAAAAACCCCATCCATCAATTCATGGGCATCTGGAGTGTTTCCACTTTTTTGCCACAATGGAAAGATTCTATACATCATCATACAATCCAGTAATTCTATTCTCAGGTATATACTCAACAGAATAAAAACATATGGTCAAAGTTGGAACACAAAAATTCACAGCGGCATTTTACTTAATCACCAAAAGTCAAACAGCCAAAATGTCTATAAACAAGTAGAGTTGTTTTTAACTGCTCCATCTGCCTAGGCTCACCTCCAGGCTCCTAATCCTGATTCCAGTTTTCTGCCAATGCAGACCTTGAGGGGCAGTGGTGATGGCTCAAGTAGTTGTGTTCCTGCTACCCGTTGTGTTCCAGGAAACCTGGAATGAGCTTCTGGCTCCAAGCCTCAGTCCCTAGGCTGCTGTAGGCATCTGGGGAGTAAACTAGCAGAAAGGAGCTTGCTCTCTCTCTGCCTCTCAAATAAAGTGCTATATCCGCAATAATGGAAAAGTACTCATCCATAGAAAGAAATGCTGACATATGCTGCAACACGGATAAACCTTGAAAACATACTAAATAAAAGCAGCCAGACACACAGGATAACATATTATGTGATTGCATTTGGGTGTGGAATTTCTAAGACGAGATGATCTGGAATTAGTGGCAATGGTGGTTAGCTTTATAAATACATTTTAGAAATCACTGAATTGTACACTTTAAAAGAGTGAAATTTTAGTATGTGAAAACTGTATCTCAGAGATACATGCATTTAAAAAAACTGAAAGATTATCAATTCGTACAATTACCAGACAGCATAGGTTAATGGGGGGTGATTTTTTCTCCCTAATGTAGCCCTTTAACTAGATCCTTTATTCTACTCAACAAATTTTGCTACATGATCTAGAGTTTTCTTGAGTCATAACACTTAAACTACTTAATTTATTGAACAATTATTCAGTACCACTTCCTACATGCCAGGTACCATCCTAGGCTGCGGACATAACAGTGCACAAAACAGTATCTCCGCCCCTGTGAAGCTTATAATCTGCTGGGAAAAGATAAGCCCAGAAGTGAAATACATATAAACAAAAACTAAAAGCAAATAGAGAGAAGACAAGAAGGTACTGTTCTGCACAGAAAGTCTTAAAGAGACTAATGTGGCTGAAAAAGGAGTGATAAGGAATAAGGTTAGAGAGGGGCAGAAAAACACACATCACACATCATCTTGGCGATGACATGGTAATGACTGGGAAAGGAAGTCATTCAAAGATTCTGAGCAAGACAAGTACCGAGGTCACTTTTTTTAAAAAGGATTTTATTTGAGAGAGAATTACGACAGAGAGAAAGACAGGGAGGGAGAGACAGAGAGAAAAGTCTTCCATCCGTTGGTTCACTCCCCAAACGGCCACAATGGCCAGAGCTGTGCTGATCCGAAGCCAGGAGCTAGGAGCTTCTTCCAAGTCTCCCACGTGGGTGCAAGGGCCCAAGCACTTGTGCCATCTTCTGCTTTCCCAGGCCATAGCAGAGAGCTGGATCAGAAGAGGAGCGGCCGGAAATACAACCGGCACCCATATCGGATCCCAGTACCACAGGTGAATTCTTAGCCTATTATGTCACAGTGCCGGCCCTAAACTTCTGTCTTAAAGCAGGGACAGGGAACCATTTTTCTGTCAAGGGTCATTTGGACATTAATAATATCATTTGTGGGCCATATAAAATTATAACCTTAAAAAAATTAGCCTATTATAGAATTATTGAATTTTTTTTTGACAGGCAGTGAGACAGACAGTGAGACAGTGAGAGAGAGAGAGAGAAAAGTCTTCCTTTAGCTGTTGGTTCACCCTCCAATGGCTGCTGCGGCTGGTGCACCGCGCTAATCTGAGCCAGGTGCTTCTCCTGGTCTCCCATGGGGTGCAGGGGCACTTGGGCCATCCTCCACTGCACTCCTGGGCCACAGCAGAGAGCTGGCCTGGAAGAGGGGCAACCGGGTCAGAATCTGGTGCCCCGACCGGGACTAGAACCCAGTGTGCTGGCACCACAAGGCGGGGGATTAGCCTACTGAGCTGTGGCGCCGGCAGAATTATTGAATTTTGAATCCTGCCTGAGGTTGCCTCAGCAGAGCCAGACCAATTGGTTTTGTAGGCCTTCTACGGCCTGCAGGTCAGACATTACATGCAATTTAAAAGAATGGAACGAATTTGGGTAAAGCAAGGACACTAGCGAGGAAGCTCTTGCAAAAGTTCAACTGAGAAGTAACAGTGGTTTGTACCAAGTTGTAGAAGTGAAGTTGGTGAGAACTGGTTTGGTTCTGCGTATATTTTGAAAATATTCTTAGTTTAATATAAACTGATATGATAAACAATATAAAATAAACATTCCTTATCATTCTGCATCTGGCAATTTATCCTTAAAAGGCAAAGTAAATTACAGTAACATACAAGATACAATGGAAAGAATTAGACATTATTAGAGAAGATATCTATTTACTGACAAATATTTGCTATGAAACATGTGTATTGTCATACTATTTTTTAAGTAAAAACCTAAAAGTTAATTCAGTAAAATGCTAAGACTATCTACAGATGAGATTATGGCACTGCAGTTCTTACTTTGGATATCTTGTAGTTTATAATTTTTTACATAATGATCCTACTTCACTTACATAGTTTAGTAGTTTAAATAAAAAAAAACAAAGCAAAACATCATGTTACTCACAGTATTCTCCAGCTGCCCATCTTGCCCCATCTCTTAACCACAGGGAGTAATGCTTCTTAAAACTGTCATTTCATTTCAATCGTAGATGGAGAAAACTCAGGATAATTAGAAAGGAATATAGGCCTAATCTGTCCACACAATCAACTCCACTGGTTTTGAGTATGACTCTTGGCCCACAATCCTCCTTCCAACGTAGACAATCATTTGTTCCACACATGTGTAATCAGCATTAACTTTAAGGAAAGTTAACTTATAAACTGTAATCACTAGCTACTTATATTAGGAAATAAAGAACGCAAGATCTTACCCCTTTGACTGGCCATTTGCCCGATTCTCAAAAAATTTTATCTCCAAAATATCATTTACTCCCAAAGAATGGACTGCTTCGGTCAAGTCTTCATCTGTTGTCCACTGCAAGACATTTTACTCATCAACCATTAAGACATTAAGATTTTTATTCTTTGAATTTAGTTTTTAAAGGTAAACTTAGGGGAAAAAAAAAAGAGAAAATGGATATTCAATGCTGATAATCAAAGTACAACTACTGCCAGTCAATTTCCAATTTTAAATAGCACAAAACCACGAGAATTATTCTCTGGTAACACTTTTTTTTTTTTTTTTTTTTAACAGGCAGAGTGGACAGTGAGAGAGAGACAGAGAGAAAGGTCTTCCTTTTGCCGTTGGTTCACCCTCCAATGGCCGCCGCGGACGGCGCGCTGCGGCCAGCGCACCGCGCTCATCCGATGGCAGGAGCCAGGAGCCAGGTGCTTTTCCTGGTCTCCCCATGGGGTGCAGGGCCCAAGCACCTGGGCCATCCTCCACTGCACTCCTGGGCCACAGCAGAGGGCTGGCCTGGAAGAAGGGCAACCGGGACAGAGTCCGGTGCCCCGACCGGGACTAGAACCTGGTGTGCCGGCGCCGCAAGGCGGAGGATTAGCCTGTTGAGCCACGGCGCCGGCCGTCTGGTAACACTTTTTGGAAATTAAAAGATACATGCTCTCAGAGATAAGACAGATTTGTTCTCTTAAAGCAATCCCATAAATTCTATAATTCCCATGTTAATGATGCAACAGAGAGGTTAAAGAGCTTGCCCTTTACACAAAACTAACAGAGGGTAAAAGCAAGATTCAAATTTTTACTCAATAACCACATTGTTATCTACGCTGTTACTGTTTCCAATATTGTGAAGACGGCAAAGACTGATGGCTGGGAAGTTACACTTAATTTTAAAAGAAATGTAAATAAAATAATTTAAAATGTTATTGGGACCGCCACCAGTTACACCAGAATCCCATATGGGTGCTGGTTCAAAACCTGGCTGCTCCACTTCTGATCCAGCTCCCTGCTAATGTGCCTGGAAAAGCAGCAGAAGATGGCCAAAGTGCTTGGGTACCTGCGCCCATGTGGGAGACCCAGATGAAGTTCCTGGCTCCTGCCTGACCCAGTCAGGCCATTGCAGACATTTGCAGATAGGACGAGTGCATTCTCTCACTCTCTTTCAAATAAATAAGTAAACCTTTTAAAAAAGTTATTAATACAATGTGAAGGTATAACGTTTATTTGACTTTCTGAAGTGTGGTTTTTTAAAGTATATGAAAAAGTAGAGCTGTAAACATTCTTTTTTTTTTTTTTTTTTTTTTTACAGGCAGAGTGGACAGTGAGAGAGAGAGACAGAGAGAAAGGTCTTCCTTTTGCCGTTGGTTCACCCTCCAATGGCCGCCGCGGCCGGCGCGCTGCGGCCGGCGCACCGCACTCGTCCGATGGCAGGAGCCAGGAGCCAGGTGCTTTTCCTGGTCTCCCATGGGGTGCAGGGCCCAAGCACTTGGGCCATCCTCCACTGCACTCCCGGGCCACAGCAGAGAGCTGGCCTGGAAGAGGGGCAACCGGGATAGAATCGGTGCCCTGACCGGGACTAGAACCCGGTGTGCCGGCGCCGCAAGGCGGAGGATTAGCCTGTTGAGCCACGGCGCCGGCCAAGCTGTAAACATTCTATGAGTATTTCAGTGCATATGTTTAAGATTCTATACCGTAAAAATAGGAGGGTACACACATCAAAAAGATTTTAGAAAATGGAATTTAAAGGTAAGCTGGTGGTACAGAAAGATTTTAAGTCCATGCATTGTTTTTCATAACAAATATTTCTTATAAACTTGAAGACTCCATGTATGCGTGGGTCCCAAAACTATTTTGTACCAAAAATACTTACCTTTAAATTATTTATTTTTTAAAAATTTTATTTATTTGAGAGAGAGTTGCAGACAGTGAGAGGGAGAGACAGAGAGAAAGGTCTTCCATCCACTGATTCACTCCCCAAATGGCTGCTATAGCAGGAGCTGAGCTGAGCTGAAGCCTGGAGCCAGGAGCTTCTTCCAGGTCTCCCACGCAGATGCACAGGCCCAAGCACTTGGGCCATCTTCTACTGCTTTCCCAGGCCACTGCAGAGAGCTGGACTGGAAGAGCAGCGGCCGGGACTCAAACCAGTGCCCCTATGGGATGCTGGCACTGCAGGCAGAGAATTAACCCACAGCGCCGGCCCCTACCTTTAAATTTTTAAAAACTGAGAAGAGAGAGAAACAATGACAGAGTGCCTGTTAGCTGGTTCACTCCCCAGATGTCCACAATGGCTGCAGCAGAAGCCAGGAACCAACCTAGGACTCCTACATGGGTGACAGGAAGCTAATTAACTTGAGCCATCACTGCTGCTTCCCATGGTCAGTATCAGCAGGAAGCTGGACTCAGGAGCTCAAGCTGAGGATCAAATCCAGGTACTGTAATGCAGGATGAAGGCATCTGAACAACTTGCTACCAGCCATACTGTTAAATCCATTTTCCACAAGCTTTTTAAAGTGCCCTTGTCTATGCTGGACATGCAGCTAATGAAAACACAATATACATGGCAGTGTTTCTATAAATCAGATTTCAAAATTAAGAGAATTGAAACTATAATATTAATTAGAAAATATTTGCAATCTTAAAAACAAGAGTAATACTGCCATCTATCTCTGACGTTTCTGATTCCTTGTTTGAGATCCTTATGCAGCATTTTTCATAGTAAACTGGGTTATCTGAAGTTGAGAGGAGCAGTAACATCAAAAAGATCATTGAGAACAAAAATATTTTAACTTGGGGCCGGCACTGTGGTGCTGGCATCCCATATGGGAGCCAGTTCGAGTCCTGGCTGTTCCTCTTCTGATCCAGCTCTCTTCTATGGCCTGGGACAGCAGTAGAGAAGATGACCCAAGACCTTGGGCCTCTGCACCCGTGTAGGAAATCCAAAAGTTCCTGGCTCCAGATCAGCTCAGACACTACCATTGTGGCCATTTAGGGAGTAAACCAGCAGATGGGAGACCTTTCTCTGTCTTCCTCTCACCTCTTAAATAATTTAACTCTACTTAACTGATATGTCTATTAAACTGAATGACCACAAAATCCAAAACTAGAAGAACTAGAATTAATGTCTTAAAGGTACTCGCTATTCCCCTCATTGCACATACAGAAAAACAAATATTATTTCAAATTTTTAGTTTAAAAATCTGGACAAATGGGGTCAGTGCTTTGGCAAGCTTAAGTATTCATAGTATCCCATGTGGATACTGATTTGAGTTTCAACTACTCCACTTATGATCCAGCTCCCTGTTAATGCACCTGGGAAATCAGAAGATGGCACAAATGCTATGGGCCACCCATGAAGGAGATGAAGTTGAAGCTCCTGGCTTCTTTCTTGACCCAGCCCTGGTTATTGTAGCCATCTGGAGAGTGAACCAGTGGACGCAAGATTCTAGTCTCTTCCCCTAACTCTATTAAAATAAATAAATCTTTGGCCGGCGCCGTGGCTCAACAGGCTAATCCTCCGCCTTGCGGCGCCGGCACACCAGGTTCTAGTCCCGGTCGGGGCGCCAGATTCTGTCCCGGTTGCCCCTCTTCCAGGCCAGCCCTCTGCTGTGGCCCGGGAGTGCAGTGGAGGATGGTCCAGGTGCTTGGGCCCTGCACCCCATGGGGAGACCAGGAAAAGCACCTGGCTCCTGGCTCCTGCCATCGGAGGAGCGCGGTGCGCCGGCCGCAGCGCGCCGGCCGCGGCGGCCATTGGAGGGTGAACCAATGGCAAAGGAAGACCTTTCTGTCTGTCTCTCTCTCTCACTGTCCACTCTGCCTGTCAAAAAAAAAAAAAAAAAAAACTTTTTAAAAAAATTTGGACAAAAACATACTACTAAAATAGTTGGAAAATAAATTACCAATAATTTAATTCTTGTATTAACTTTACTTACCCATGTTAAGTTTCCAATATACAATGCAATTCTCTTTCCAGTATATGTATAGACAACATTTGGTGCTGCTCCTTTTCCCACATCATCACCAACGGTTGGCGGGAGAGTATCCATGTAATCTCGATCTTCTGGGGCATCGCCATTATTTGCAGATGGAGAGATGACATCATCATACAAATCTATCTGATCATGTCCACCATATTCTGCTTCCTGAGATACAGAAACAATGCTCTAAATTATACAACAGTCATATTACCATTAAATAAATCTGAATATAAATTCATTCAACTGCTTAAAAAATCTGATAGAAGTAAAACACTCAAGTAATAATAAATGAATATAAATAGATGAGCTTTTAAAGAAAATGTGATGTAAAAATATCGCACACAAAATCCCAGAGCCATTATAGGTCCTTAATATTTGATCAGAGAAAAATACAACTATAATTTTCCATAGTATTCAGATCTTGTTTCCCAACCTTGAGAAAGCTATGTTTTACAGAAAAGGACAGTGAGCTGGCCACAGCAAAGAGATAAAGTAATGCAGGTATGTAAATGACTCAAAATGTTAATAAATGAACAAGGAAAAAACAATAAATGAAACAGGTAAATGTATGCAAATTAGTATCTTGCAATTATTTTATTATTCTCAGTCAACAAAGAGCTGATGCTTACCTGACTTTCTAGATATCTAGTCAAGTAAATTAGCAAAAGAGTGAAAAGAGTAAGGATTTAGTAAAACTGTGCCATTGAGTGTCACCAGTAGAATTAAAGCAATGCTAGTGGATATCACTTATATACCTAAATGATAAGCAAGAAGAGGAAAATAAAAAAGAAATAGATACCTGAGAAAGAGAAAAAAATGGAAGATGGGGCTCAACTTATAAATAAGTACAAAATAAAATGTAGGTATTAGCAGAATGTACTCAACACCAATTAACTGACTCTGGTAATCCTTTCTGGGTCATTAGCTTACAACAGAGGAAAAAACTCCAGTTTCATCTTCTTCCCTCTTCAAGACTAAGCACTTAAATCAGTGTGAACTATTTTGTTCATAGAGGTAAAATAATTGAGATATTAAAGAAAAAAGACAATTACAAGAAGATAGATAATTAATATACTCTCCCACTGACACAATTAAGGAACTGTTACATAAAAGGCACATAACAAGCTGCTACTTGTTTTAGGGGCCAACACAAGGATAGAAAATGACCACAGAAAGCATCTGTTATATGATGACAAACAGATCAACAAGGAATTACTTCGGGCCCCAAGGGGCATAGATGCTGTTTTGTTATTCAGAAGAGAGCTGTTAAGGGTAAATACCATTCATACACAAAGTCTAAGGGTAACAGCATATAAAGTAATTTTCAGGTCATCTTATACATAAATGAGTGTTACCAAATTTACTCTATGTAACAGAATCTTTGTATAACCATTTTATTTGTTATGAGGTAGAATGTCTATAAGATTTATGTCATTAAAGGGCCCAAGACCTCAAGATAATCAGAGAATAAAGCCATCTTTAGCAATGGGCAGAAACTAAGACCACACTGAATAATGCTATAGTTTTATTTTGTTTATACAGAAACATCAAAATAATCTTAAGACACGAGTTTCTATTAAACAAAGTGACATGCTCAAATTGCAGTGACAGTAAAAATTCAGATGAAGGAAGATAAGTTCTGTTCTGAAGTTTCAGTGTAGCTGAAGCTTCAGATGGTGTAGCTGCAGCAGGGGCTCCATACATTAAAAACAAAAAGGCTTTCCACAAAGAGTAGTGGGCACTTTTAAACTCTCTTGCAATCCAGATCTGTACTTCAAGGAGAATTATTATTACTATTCAAAGGGAGTTGTGTTTCCATCCTCCTCAGCAGAGATTACAATCACAAAATACGGTCTGAGGGAGAGCAAAAAAGAATTCAAGGGTTATTAATAGCATGATGAAAAGTATTTAAATTTAAACTTTTACTTATATAAACCGGATTAAGGCATTGCTTGATATTTGTTTCATTAGTTTTAAATCGGTGCAATGTTTACACAACCAGACAATAATTTACAAGCATTAATTGCAGCTACACTAACCTGGTGCATAACAATCACTTACTATTTTTTAAGTCCAGGAATTCCTAGGTTCAACCAATTTTCCATATTGATATGATTCTACTAATATTTAGAATCGGCCAATCTGTTCGGATGTTGTACTGCTTCCAATTTGTTGAAGTACGATGTTAATTGAGACCATGGTCTTGGAGTTTGATTTCCATGTGGACTAGTTAGCTTCACTCTGTTCCAAGGCCAGAGCCAGTACTCCTATACTAGCCCCAATAGAATACATTTGGACTTGGTGGAAAATATTAATCAATCTGAATACATTTGTCACCATTACTAAAAATGCAACTCAAAGTACACACTCTGGTAGTATCAGTAATCTTCCTTTTTCAGGTTCATTATCATGCTTATCCTCTACATTAAAAAAAATACAGAACACATCCTTACTTTGTTGCTACTTCACTGATGTTGAGAAAACATGCATATTCTGATATTATGCAAAATATGTATCACAGAAAGCTCTGAAAACCTACAGAACACACTAAAAATAACAGTTCATACTTTGTCAAAGAGAAAAGTCAATAGCATCAAAGCCTACTACGTAAAGGGGCTTTTCAATTACTACTCTTAAAAACATTCAGAAACAAGAACATATCAACATCACCCCTTTAATTATTTTAGACACCCAATGCAGCCCAATCTTAGCTACTTTTTGCTAGCTTATTTCCAATAAAGTAGAGCATTATACCTAACTTCCAGTTAGCAATAGCTCTTACAGTTTGTTGAAAAATTAACTTGTCTTTTTCAATGCCTCCCATTCTAAATCACTACAGGCATTGTAAAGGTAAGGTATCCACTCAAGATCTTGCAATACAAGATTGTGTTTTACATGACATACAAATAACTTTTGTCAAATTAAGGAAAGCATCTAAAAATAAGTTGGACAGTAAAAGTGACCAAAATCTTATGAGGGCTCTTAAGGAAATGTATTTCAGTCTTCTTATAATTAGCACTCTTTTCCTCCAAAGAGCTATTTCAGATATTTTCCCCAAACACCCATCCCCATAAAATTTTAGTATCACAGATATACTGTAAGCTATTATTAGAATTACCTTGTTATAGCAATCAAAGTTTTCTTTGTTCTCCCTGACAGGCCCAACCATGTTTTTTTTTTTTTTAATTTATTTTTATTTTTTGACAGGCAGAGTGGACAGTGAGAGAGACAGAGAGAAAGGTCTTCCTTTTTCCGTTGGTTCACCCCACAATGGCCGCCGTGGCTGGTGCGCTGCGGCCAGCGCATCAAGCTGATCAGAAGCCAGGAACCAGGTGCCTCTCCTGGTCTCCCATGGGGTGCAGGGCCCAAGCACTTGGGCCATCCTCCACTGCACTCCTGGGCCACAGCAGAAAGCTGGCCTGGAAGAGGGGCAACCGGGACAGAATCCGGCACCCCGACAGGGACTAGAACCCGGGTGCTGGCGCTGCAGGCAGAAGATTAGCCTATTGAGCTGCGGCGCTGGCCCCAACCATGTTTTTTTTAAAAAATTAATTATTTGAAAAGCAAGAGTTGAGAGAGAGACAGAGACAGACATCTTCCATCCACTGGTTCACTCCCCAAATGGCCACAATGGCCAGAACTGGGCTGGTCCGAAGCCAAGAGCCATGAGCTTCCTCTGGACATCCTCCGTGGGAAGCAAGGGGCCCAAGAACTTGGGCCATCTTCTGCTGCTTTCCCAGGCACATTTATAGGGAGCTGGATTAGAAGTGAACAGCCAGGACATGAACTGGCACCCATATGGGATGCTGGTGTTCCAGGTGGCTGCCTCACCTGCTATACCACAATGTGGGCCCCACCAACACTGCTTTTGTGGTCCTAAAATTATAGCAATATGATGCATGCATGTATGGTATAATACCACTAATAACACATGATAAAGGCTACTTTATTAAAAATCCCTGTATATTTCTTTTTAAAAATTTATTTACTGGGCTGGCGCTGTGGCATAGCAGGTAAAGCTGCCACCTGCAGTGCCAGCATCCCATAAGGGTGCCGATTCCAGTCCTGGCTGCTCCACTCCTGATCCAGCTCTCTGCTATGACCTGGGAAAGCAGAAGATGGTCCAAGTCCTTGGGACCCTGAACCCACATGGGAGACCCGGAGGAAGCTCCTGGCTTTGGATGGAAGCAGCTCCAGCCACTGCGGCCATCTATAGAGTGAACCAGCAGGGGGAAGACCTCTCTCGCTCTCTGCCTCTTCCTCTGACTTTCAAATACATAATTAAATCTAAAAAAAGAAAATATTTATTTATGTATTTGAAAGAGAAAGTTACAGAGAGAAAGAGAACAAAGAGATTTTCCACCTGCTGGTTCACTCCCAGAATGGCTGCAATGGCTAGAGCTGGGCCAGGCCAAAGCCAGAAGACTGGAACTCCAACAGGGTCTCCCAAGTGGGTGGTAGGATGCCACACTTGGGCCATCTTCTGCTGCTCTCCCAGGCACATCAGCAGGGAGCTAGCTGGACGTGAAGTGGAACAGCTGGAACTCAAACCGGTGCTCACATAGGATGACGGCATTACAGGTGGCAGCTTAACCTATGTCACAACATCGCACCATTGTCCCTCCTATTTGCTTTAAATGGGATGTAATTGAGAATATAAACGGGAAAATTTTTATTTTGCAGCTATAAAACCTATTCTACACCAAGGGAGTAACATACTAGTACATAAAATCCAACAGCAGATAATCTAATACATACAATCACCCCTCAGTATCTGGTTCCAGAGACCCTCTCACCTATTGGCATTTCCCTTTTAGAAAAGGGCATAGCATTTGCATGTGACCTGTACACATGCTCTCATATACTCTAGGTGCAATGTAAATGGCTACTATACTGTAATATTTAAAGAAGCATGACAAGGAAAAAAAGTTTGTACATGTTCAGTACAGACACAAATTTAAGACTATTTTCAATCCAGTCGTTCAATCTGTGGATGCAGAATCCTTGAAAACAGAAGGCTGACTGCACTTATTTCTAAAGAAAATACTTCATTTGATGGGTTTACTCTTTGGTCTAGCAGTTAAGACACTGGTTAAAATGCCCATGTCTCACCCTGGATTACCCAAATTCAATGCCTGGCTCTGGCTACTAACTCCAACTTCCTGCTCATGAGGACCCTGGAAAGCAGGGTGATGGCACCAATGATTGGGTTCCTGCCACACACGTGGGATCCCTGGATTGAGTACTCAATCCCCAGTTTCTGGCCAGGTCCAACTTGGTGAGCAATTGGGGAATGGATAGGAGTTTTGCATTTTTCAACAGACATAGATAAATTAACTGAGCTCATAAATAGTCAAGTGAAAAGACTTTCAGTAGCCGGCGCCGTGGCTCAACAGGCTAATCCTCCGCCTTGCGGCGCCAGCACACCGGGTTCTAGTCCCGGTCGGGGCGCCGGATTCTGTCCCGGTTGCCCCTCTTCCAGGCCAGCTCTCTGCTGTGGCCCGGGAGTGCAGTAGAGGATGGCCCAAGTGCTTGGGCCCTGCACCCCATGGGAGACCAGGAAAAAGCACCTAGCATCTGGCTCCTGCCATCGGATGAGCACGGTGCACCAGCTGCAGCGCACTGTCCGCAGCAGCCATTGGAGGGTGAACCAATGGCAAAGGAAGACCTCTCTCTCTCTCTCTCTCACTGTCCACTCTGCCTGTCAAAAAAAAAAAAAAAAAAAAAAAAAGATTTTCAGTTGCCCCAAACATGACTATCCATATTTCTCAAAGAACCACTACCTGCTTTATTTTGGATCTTAACAGTCTTAAGATAATTTTCTATTCAATGTAAACTTAACAGAAATAAGGCTGCATTGGCCTTGTTAAGTAAAGTTACTTTTCATAACTGTCCAAACAACTGGCCAGAGAAATGGATAATGCTAAATATAAAGCAAAATCATTCACTAAATAAAAGTTGACTTATTATGACGTCTAGGTCAGTAACTTCTAAATCAATTTTCCTCTGGCCACCACTTCTAAACACTTTTTTTTTTTTTTTTTACAGGCAGAGTGGACAATTGGAGAGAGAGAGAGAGAAAGGTCTTCTTTTGCCGTTGGTTCATCCTCCAATGGCTGCTGAGGCCGGCACGCTGAGTCCGGTGCACCGCACTGATCCGAAGGCAGGAACCAGGTACCTCTCCTGGTCTCCCATGGGGTGCAGGGCCCAAGCACTTAGCCATCCTCCACTGCACTCGCGGGCCCTAGCAGAGAGCTGGCCTGGAAGAGGGGCAACCGGGACAGAATCCGGTGCCCCGTCCGGGGACTAGAACCCGGAGTGCCAGCGCCGCTAGGCAGAGGATTAGGCTATTGAGCCACGGCGCCGGCCTAAACACTTTTAAAGTTGGGCAAACTCCTACACTGCTTTTGCTCATTAGTGATGTACAGACTGGCAGACTGGAAACTGAATTCAACATCAGGAAATTCCAATCCCCAAATGCACAAATACATACTACTTGAATGTACACCAGGAGAGTTGAGCATCTTTAATCTGAGAACCCAAAATCTCAAAATACTTCTGGTCTCAAGCATTTCAGATACAGGATACTCAATCTACTCAAGTTCACGGAATTTTTCTTGACTTTCCCCTCCCCTGCCAACAATTTTACACATAAAGGAGTAGTATCTACAACACAGGACTTGTTAGTGTGATCTAATCATGCAGGTGCCTCTCATCCTCCCTACCCACTACAGTGTGCCCCAATGGCAGAAACCAGCTAACTCCACACTTCTCCTGGGTACACAACAGATACTCAGAAAGCAGCTGAGTTTTTAAAATTATGAGTCCCCCCTCCCAAATTGAGTAAATTGTGAAAAAAGGGATTTTAAAAATTAGCCTAGTAAGTACTACATTTGAGTACAAATTCTCTTTCAAACTAAACTGATACACAGGACTGCTTTCTATCCAACTCCAAACTCAGGTAACACAGAAGATAGTTTAGAAGTGTAGTTCATGGGGCTGGCACTGTGGCGTAGAGGATGAAGCCATCGCCTGCAGTGCCGGTTTCCCATATAAGCGATGGTTCAAGATCCAGCCGCTCTACTTCTTATCCAGTTCTCTGCTATGGCCTGGGAAAGCAGCAGCAGATGGCCCAAGTCCTCGGGCCCCTGCACCTGCGTGGGAGACCAGGAAGAAGCTCCTGGCTTCAGATCAGCACAGCTCCGGCCCTTGCGGCCAACTGGGGAGTGAACCAGTGGATGGAAGACTCCTCTCTGCCTCTCCTCTCTGTAACTCTTTCAAATAAATAATCTTCTTTTAAAAAGGAAAGTAATTCAAATTCTCCTTCGACTGAAGTAAATGCTCTCAATATGGTGACATCCAAAGACCTTCCATTAAGAACTGCAGAGCACCCATGAGAAACAGCCGGGTCCCTCGTGCCTTCTCTTCATTCTCTAGTCTTAAACTCATCTGGAGAAGAAAGGAACTCCACTACAGTTTCACTGATTTTCACCCATCCCCAAACAAAATAAAGTTTCTTCTAGGATTGCTGAAAGTCTCACTGTGTGAAAGTAACATTAGCAACATAAAAACAACAAATTTCATAAAAGCTATGACCAGTTAAAACAAGAAAATGGAAAATATACAGACTACACATAATCCCTAAGTATACAAATGCCATTAAAACTGCAGCTCACAATGGAAAAACAAAGATTTTTATAAATGTTTACAGAGACCTAGGAGCCAAAATAAAGACTGGTTAAATCAGTACTGTACAACATTCTATCAATCAAATGTCAGTTTACTGCAATCCGTTAGTAGAAACAAGGTCCCTGGTTCATAAGGGAGTACAGATGAAATAAACCCATCACAAAAACTGTTGTGGTTACCTTTAATTTTAATAAGATTTCAAAATATTTTTTTGATGATTTTTTCCCTTAGAAATGACCAACAACTCTTCTGTGGTCATTTTGTGCACTAGAATTACCACAACAGGCAGATCAGAAACCAATCTATAAAGTAGGTCCACAAAATTTTAATCTCTTACTTCCTGCTTAGTCAACACTAGTTACTGCACAAGGATAAGAAAGTATCACTCCATCCAGTTATCTGGATAAGTGAGAAGTCCCTCATAAATTAAGTATGTAAAAGCCTAAAAATATTTCATGAAGAGGCACTGAAGAAAGCCCAGCTTCTAAATCATGCAATTCTTCCTTCACTGTGCGTAGCAAGGTGAAGCAATGTATTTTCTTCAACCAAGATAGTCTTGAACTTAACTGCTCCTTTGCTTGCAGTTACAGGCCCTCTTTTGAATGCAATGTTATACTCGTTGGATAAATGAAAGACACTTCCTAGAGGTCTTTGTCTACCAACTTTAAAACACTGGAATCTGTGTAGCCCAAGGAAATTTTCTAACCTGTAACTGGCATCATGTATTCAAACCGTAAGCATAGTTTTAAAAAAAAACCACATTTTCAAATTTCACATTTGACTACAATGGGTTACATTTAAACACATCCAGTCTTTAACAGCATAGGAAACACTTAAAGCCACTTGGAAATATCTTTTCTAATACTTAAACCAGAGACACAGTCATTCCTAAGACAGTAATTCTGAGTCTGCATTTTTGTAAAACTCTTAATGGAGGGAAAGAGAAAACAAAAACAAAAAAAACCCTTTAACCATGGGGATATTAAAACTTCGTATGCAGACCTGGAAGACATAAAAAAAAAAAAAGCTTTTAGGGTGCACTGCAGTTGGGCACTATACATGTATTTAAAAAAAAAAAAATGAGACTAGAGAAAACGCAGGCTCGGAGCTCAAACGTCACTACTCCAGCAACAGACGAGTTCCTTTCCCAGGATGCTTGGCCAGTTGGTTCTCGCGGGCAACCGTGTCCGATGGGACACTGGGAAACCTGGCCGGCTCCTCCTGCAGCCTCTCAAACCCTAAGCAGAACCCGGGCGGGGGTGGAGTGGGGGATCAACCACGAGCCTCCGAAAACAGGGTCCAACCTCGCACTCCGTATTTTGAAACTACACCTTGTCTACGTCTTCATCACGCTCATCTGGGCGTGAGCAACCATCTTTTTGTTCCATCCAAGCCCCACTGCGCGCCTCCAATTCCCCGTCGCGGCCCCAGCCACTTATCTCCGCGGCTATTTTCAACACAAAGACCCAGAACGGCTGAGCCTACGATGCACTGCAAGCTCCCCCGTTATGAACAGGGCACGGGCTTTTGCACGCGTGCAGCGGGCGCCCCAAATCCAAGGACTTGTTGCAAACGTGCTCGCACCGACGGCGCCTGCACCAAGTGGGACGGGCACGCGGAGGAGGGCGCCACGCCGAAAGCGGCCGGGAGCGCCCCGGCGACCGGGCGCGCGGAATACAAAGGGTCGTGAACGCGGCCTTCCAAGAGGCGGCCGTGCGCGGACAGCGAGACAAAATGGAGCGACGGGAGGAATCGGAGCCCGAGCGGCCCCGCCGGGGAAGGGGCGGCAGGGGCGGCGGGCGCGCGCCCCGCCGGGGCTTCCTCTTCCAGCCGGCGACGGGGGAGGGGGCGCGGCGGCCCGTTCTCCCCGCCGCGCACACGCGGGCCCCGCCGCCCGGGCCTAGCGCGGCGGGAAAGCGCTCGCCGGCCGCCGCCAACAATGGGGAGCCCCGAGGCCGCGGCGGCGAGGGAGGGGCCGGCGGCGCCTGCACGGCGGCCCGCGACCGCGCTCCGGGCCCCGCGGCGGCTCGCAGCGCCCGCGGCCCGCGAAACGACGCGGTAGAACGAGGGGGCGAGGGGGGCGCCGGGGCCGAGAGGCGGCAAGGGCGCACGGTCTGCAGCCGCGGCGGCTCGCGGCCCGCGGCGGGGCCCCCCGGCGCGGCGTCCAGGCCGCAGCGTCGCCCGCGTCGGCGGCGCGGGCCCAGGCCCACACGTACCTGGTTGAACTCTTCGCCCACATCCGCGTAAATGTCTATGTGGTCCACACCGTCCGCCATCTTCCCTCGGCCTCGGCCGCCGCCGCCGCTGCCGCCTCCTGCAGATCCGCCCGCCGCGGCAGCAGCAGCGGATCTGGCGGCGGGGGCGGGGCGCGCTGCGTCACTTCCGAGGCCCGAGGGACCGAGGCGGGGGCGGCGGGCGGCGAGGGCGCTGCAGCGGGGCCGCTGTGCTGGCTGGGAGGAGGCGCGGCGCCTCCTCCGACGGCTGCGGCCGTTTGTTTTGTGCGTGGGGCTTGGGCTGGGGAGGGGGCGCGGCGTGGACGACTTGTGTCCCTCCGCTGCCGGCCTATACCGCTGGTTTCCAGAGACCGCCTTTTCGCGTGGCTCCTGGCACTCTCGAATGGTCCCCCCCCAAAAAAAAAAAAAAATTCGTTCCTCCGTTTTTCCTACGTTTCTCACATTCAGGGCTTCAAGCGGTGGTGGAAGTTCGCATTCCACGCGCAAATACGAAGCGTACCCTCCGGGCACTGGGAGAGAGACGGAGAGCGCTCGGCTCTGCCTGGTGCACGCTACGGACCCGTTGGTGGTCTGAGCCATTTGCATACAGTTTGTGTCTCATCTCCCTCGCCAGGCGTCGTTGGCCGCTTTCCCGTCTCCCTCCTTCATTTTTTTTCCCCCCTGCTTAGCTCTGCAGTAGGTTTTCGCTGGCGTAGTTCAGCTGCGTCTCACTTGAATGCAATCACCTGGGAGCCCACCCACCAAAGTCAAGGTTGCTGGAGGCCAGGGCCTTCTCTCTTAGAATTATAGAATGACCCAGCCAGAAGGGAACTGGGAAGAGTGTCATTAAGTCCAAATAGCTCATTTACAGGTGAGAAAACAGGACCAGGAAAGCTAAGCAATTCAACCGGGGTTCGCGTGAGAGCCTGTTGCCATCAATGATTTATTCAAAATGCCTCTCCAATTTGAAACACCTCCCTACCGCTTCTTTCTTTTTCACTCATTTAAAATCCCATCAGGTTAGAATGTTTCCTGAGGTACAGACTGGCCAGAAATCATCCACCCAATAAATATAATAAGCCAGGGGACACTTGTACATACTGTAGTTGGGAAAGCTTGGTTGCATTCAGGGAGACCTGGGGATATGGGTGCAAATTTCTACTGAGACGTTTTACCATCCAGAAGACCTCAGTCGAGTTATCTGCTCTCATCTTCAATCTCAGGCATTTAAAAAAAAATTTGTTTATTTTAAAGATAGAGTCCCAGAGGCCGGCGCCGTGGCTCAACAGGCTAATCCTCCACCTTGCGGCGTCGGCACACCGGGTTCTAGTCCCGGTCGGGGCACCGATTCTGTCCCGGTTGCCCCTCTTCCAGGCCAGCCCTCTGCTGTGGCCCAGGAGTGCAGTGGAGGATGGCCCAGGTGCTTGGGCCCTGCACCCCATGGGGAGACCAGGAAAAGCACCTGGCTCCTGGCTCCTGCCATCGGACGCCGAGCGCAGCGCGCCGGCCGCGGCGGCCATTGGAGGGTGAACCAACGGCACAAAAGGAGGACCTTTCTCTCTGTCTCTCTCTCACTGTCCACTCTGCCTGTAAAAAAAAAAAAAAAAAAAGATAGAGTCCCAGAAAGGGAGAGACAGAGAGATTGCATCCCCTGGCGTACTCCCCAGATCGCCACAACAGCATCTAATAGGAGATGATTCCCAGTCTCACCCAAGAGTGCAGGGGCCCAAGCACTCCCTGCTTTCCCAGGCCTTTAGCAGAGAGCTGGAGTGGAAGTGGGGGCAGCTGGGAAGCCTGCGTTGCAGGCGGTGACTGAACCACTGTGCCACAACCCTTTCTGCGCCGCAGTGCTGGACCCAATCTCTAACTTTTTAAAATGCATGAGGTTAGCATTGAGGTACAGCAGATTCAGCTGCCGCCTGCAATGCCGGCTCCCCGTATGTCCAGCTCCCTGTTAATGTATCTGGAAAAGCAGCAGAAGGTGGCCAAAGTGTCTGGGTCCCTGCCACCCATGTGGGAGACCCAGGTGGAGTTTCTGGTCCAGCCCTGGCTGTTGAAATAATCTGGGGAGTGAACCAGCAGATGGAAGATCTCTCTCTCCTGCTCCCTCTAACTCTGCCTGTCAAATAAATAAAATCAGTCTTTTTTTTTTTTTTCAAAAAAGAAATGTTCTTTGAAAAAAATCAAAGTTATAATAGCTGCCTCATCAGGGTTGAAGGTTGTTGGTAGGTTAAATGAGATAATATGCAAAGAATCTTATCCTGTTCTACTTGGAAATACTGATTTTGTTCTCTTCTAATGGGACACTGTCAAAGAAAAGGATCACTAAAAGGCTGAGAGCATTTTTCAGATTGAAGCTAGGCAGAATAATGCCTATAGACAGGCAGGATAATGATTCACCATAAATGTTCAGGTTTTGATCTGGGAACCTGTGAATATGCCTGGCAAAAGGGAGTTTGCAGGTGTGATTAAGTTACAAATCTTGACATAGGCCAATAATCCTTAACTGTTTGATGTGCCCAAAGTAATCACAAGGATCTGGTGAGTGAAAGAGGGAAGAGTATAATCAGAGAAGATGGAACAATTTGGTTTCCGTTCTTTCAGTGCACTTAGAAATTAGTCCAAAGTTCTGACTTCTGCTTTTGCTTATGAAAAGTCAGATCTTAGGGCTAGCGCTGTGGCATAGTGGGTAAAGCTGCCACTGTGGCGCCGGCATCCCATATGGGTGCCAGTTCAAGTTCCAGCTGCTCCACTTCTGATCCAGCTCCCTGCTTTGGCCTGGGAAGACAGTGGAAGATGGCGCAAGTCCTTGGGCTCTTGCACCTGCGTGAGAGACCTGGAAGAAGCTCCGGATTCCTGGGTTTGGATGGCTCCAGCCATTGCAGCCATCTGAGGAATGAACCAGCAGATGGAAGATTTCTCTCTCTCTCTCTGCCTCTCCTTCTCTAACTCTATCAAATAAATAAATCTTTTTTTTTTTTTTTTAAGAAAAGCCAGATCTTAGGGGACCTACTTCTTTGCGGGCTGCTTTCACGAATTTTCTCTTGGACTCTGATTTTCTGCTCTTTTACTTGTGTTTAGAAGTGTGTGTCTTCTATTTATCAGGTGTGGGATTCACTAAGCCTCTTGAGTATTCTGATTGACATGTTTTGTAAGTTCTGGAGACTTGTCAGTTTCACTTCTTCAACTGTTACCTCTGCCTCCACTTTCTTCTTTCCTTCTGTGACTCCAGATCTTATGGCTAGGCACTATTTCTCTTACCCTCTTTATTATCATTATTATTATTTCTTATCCTTTTGCCTCCCCATGGCTTAACTCTGTGCCACAATGCCAGCTCCTAAATCTAAACATTTTATTAAGGCATTGTATAGTAATAGTTTTGCAACCATGAACACAATACAAATATAAAATGTTAAAGGATGAAGATTTTATAATATCTTGCCAATAATAGTGGCCTCATATTATTATGTAATATGAATGTAAGTCATATTTGAAATAGTCTTTTTGAAATCTTGCAAGTCTTGGGGACAACTCATGTCAAATATGATTATATCATCATCTTCATCTCATTGTGTGGCTGACAAAAATTAATCCTGGACGTAACTCAGATATTGGCTCTGTCATTTTCTTGTCTTTGGTTTGTGCTTGTATTATTGATATAAGCTATGAACCATGATTTCTTAAGCATCTTCTTAAGACACTGCAGCATTTGGGGAATGGCTAGCTCAGTCTAAGCTAGAAAATGGGATCTGTGTTAAGTCTGTGTGTCTGGGCTCTCATTAATTGACACGTATCATAGCACACTGCAAGTGAGGTGTGTTACATGCCTATGTCAGGGATGCATCTGCATTGTAGACTTTCCTCTCTTCCCTCAGAAGTGCCACATACCAGAGAAGAGATTACTGGGAAGTTCAGGAAGCTAACGATGCGGGGTAGGCTTTTGGCACAGCAATGAGATTGCAGCTTGGGGCACCTGCATCCCCCACTGCAATGCTATGCTCGGGTCCACTTCCGGTTCCAGCTTCCTGCTAATGCACACCACGGGAGGCAGCGGGGGTGGCTCAAGTGCCTGTGTCCTTGCAGCTCATGGGAGCCCTGAATTGTTTCAGGTTCCTGACTTCTACCCAGCTCCGCTTTGGCTGCTATGAGCATTTGTGAAGTAAATTGGTAGATGGAGGATCACCCTCTGTCTGTCTCTATCTGTGTGTATGTGTGTCTCTTTGCTTTTCAAAAAAAAAATTAACTAAATAAAAAATTGCTGAAAATAACAAAATGGTCATTTAAACAAATTATAATTTTTTAACATTTTTTTATTTGACAGGTAGTGTTATAGACAGTGAGAGAGAGAGACAGAAAGGTCTTCCTTCCGCTGGTTCACTCCCCAAATGGCCATTATGGCTGGCGCTGCGCCGATCCGAAGCCAGGAGCCAGGTGCTTCCTCCTGGTCTCCCATGCGGGTACAAGGTCCCAAGCACTTGGGCCATTCTCCACTGCCCTCCAGGGCCACAGCAGAGAGCTGGACTGGAAGAGGAACAGCTGGGACTAGAACCCTTTACCCATATGGGATACCAGCGCCGCAGGCGGAGGATTAACCAAGTGAGCCACAGCACAGGCCCCAATAATAATTTTTTAAAAGAAGTTACTGATTATAAAAAATTCACTTTCCTGAGTCCCTTCTGCAATTTCTTTGAATCCCCTTCCCCTCTACGATATGTCTGTTCATCTACGGTGGGATTGGAGTGTAAGTGGGCATCTTTTTGGATCTAAGGGGAATCTGAATGAGGGATACATGTAGCTTGGATTTACTGAAAGTGTTTGTAAGGGAGCTATTGCTAGCCATTCTGGTATAGGAATATTTTCAGGAATGTTTTAACTGGGCCAACTCACATAACTTCTGTGATAAAAACATGCAAGTGTTTGGGCCCCTGTCACCCACAGGGGGACCCAGAAGAAGCTCCTGGCTCCTGGCTTCAGTCTGGTGCAGACCTGGCTATTGTGATCATCTAGGGAGTAAATCAGCAGATGAAAGATTTCTCTCTCTCTCTCTCTCTCTCCCTCTCTCTCTCTCTCTCTCTCTGAAACTCTTTCAAATAAATAAATAAGTAAATCTTAAAAAAAAAAGGTTTCGTCATTGAGTAAACATCCTCGGGTGTCCTTACACAAACCTAAGTGGTACAACCTATTACCTACCTGGGGTATATGCTTATAGCCTGTTTCTCATAGGCTACCATACTGTACCACGTGTTACTGTGCTCAATACTGAAGGCAGTTGTAACACAGCAGCGTTTGTGTGTCTAACATAGAAAAGGCACCATAAAACACCAGGTGATAGGAAGCTTTCGGCTCAGTTTTTATCTTAAGGGGCCATGATCATATTTGTGATCCATTATGCACTAAAATTTTCTTTTCTTTTCTTTTCTTTTCTTTTCTTTTCTTTTCTTTTCTTTTCTTTTTCTTTTTTTTTTTTTTTTTGACAGGCAGAGTGGACAGTGAGAGAGAGAGACAGAGAGAAAGGTCTTCCATTGCCGTTGGTTCACCCTCCAATGGCCGCCGCGGCTGGCGTGCTGCGGCCGGCGCACCGCGCTCATCCAATGGCAGGAGCCAGGTGCCAGGTGCTTTTCCTGGTCTCCCATGGGGTGCAGGGCCCAAGCACTTGGGCCATCCTCCACTGCACTCCTGGGCCACAGCAGAGAGCTGGCCTGGAAGAGGGGCAACCGGGACAGAATCCGGCGCCCCGACCGGGACTAGAACCCGGTGTGCCGGCACCGCAAGGCGGAGTATTAGCTTGTTGAGCCACAGCGCCGGCCAACACTAAAATTTTCATACCTTATTTTGTATTCATAATTTTTCTTTTTCTTTTTTTCCTTTTTTAGACAGGCAGAGTTAGTGAGAGAGAGAGAGAGAGAGAGAGAGAGAGAGAGAGAGAGAGAAAGGTCTTCCTTCTGTTGGTTCACCCCCCAAATGGACACCACGGCCAGTGCGCTGCAGCCAGCGCATCACGCTGATCCGAAGCCAGGAGCCAGGTGCTTCTCCTGGTCTCCCATGGGGTGCAGGGCCCAAGGACTTGGGCCATCCTCCACTGCCTTCCCGGGCCACAGCAGAGAGCTGGACTGGAAGAGGAGCAACCAGGACAGAATCTGGCTCCCCGACTGGAACTAGAACCTGGGGTGCCAGCACCGCAGCAGACGATTAGCCTAGTGAGCCGTGGCACCGGCCATAATTTTTCTTTTTCCTTAAGAAAGCCTCCCAAAAGAATCATCAGACCCCACAAAACCTAGATTGACATGAAACCAACTGACATGAACTGAGCAAGGACACCAGGACCAATCAATTAAAATTAGGGGGTGGGCATTTGACCTGTGACCCAGCCACCCACTGAGACATCTGCATACCTGGGTTCAAGTCCCAGCTTCACTTCCCATTCCAGCTTCCTGCTAATTCATACCCTGGGAGGTAGCAGTTGATGGCTCAAGTATTTGGTCCTCTGCCACCCACATGAGAGACCTGAATTAGGTTTCCAGCTCCCAGCTTCAGGCTAGTTGAGCCCTGCCCATTGTGGACATTCTCAGAGTGAAACAGCAAATGGGAGCTCCCTTTGTGTCTCTCCATGTTGGTCTCTGCCTTTTAAATAAATTAAGTAAATAAATAAATAAATAATTTAAATGGAAAAAATTAAGCTTAACTAGCATTTTAAAATAGTTTTATTAATTTTTTTTGAAAGGCAGAGAGAGAGCAAGAAACACACCGAAATTTCTCATCAGTTGGTTCACTTCCCAAATCCCCACATGGGCTAAAGACAGGAGCCTAGAACTCAATGCAGGCCTCTCCTGTGTGTGTTAGGGACTCCACTACTTGAGCCATCACCTGCTGCCTCCCAGGCACATTATTAGGAAGCTGGAATGGAGGGCAGAGCCGGAACTCGAACCAAGGCTCTCTGTAATGGAGTGTGGTCATTCCAAGCAGTGGCTTAACATCTATGCAAACACCACCCTTCAACTTTTCAATTTTCAAAATAAAAAGATAAAAAATACACAGTTTAATGTTTTTCCATATTCCAATGAATCGAATTGTATACTCAACTTCAAAGACAATTGGTTAAGCAAACTATTTGATATGACTACATGGAAAAGACTTAGCTCAAGCCAAGTGGTACAGCACACCCTCTGCTGTCCTTTCTTCAATCAGTCAATCCCACATTTCAAACACCACACTTCCTGGTACCAGATTCGACTAGGTTTGAATCATATGAAACTGCAGTTTTTGTCTGTCAAGATGGGCTCCCATTGGTAAATTCAGAGGTTTGTGCTAGTACACCATCTAGCATACATCCAGCTGCAACTAAGAGAAACAAGGCTCAAAGTGACAGAAAAAAACTTAGGAAACTTAACTGTCAGGCCACCAGTGAGCTCGGAAATGGACTGAACAGCCTGAGAACCAAGTTTGGAAAATCAGTAGAAACCGAAGGAGGCAAACTACAGTGCAGATCATGCCACGGGGGATAAAAGGCGTAGGAAACCCTCACCGTCACTGCCACCAGACACTTGATGTCCCTTCACTATTTCTCTGACTAGTGGTCATTCATTGCTGGGGTGCTGCACCTGTGACAGCGGCAGCCACCTGGTACAGACTCAGTTCTGTTCCTTTGGACACTCCCTTAAGATTCAACATTGAGGGGGCCGCACTGTGGCATAGCAGGTAAAGCCACCCCCTGTGGTGCCAGCATCCCATATGGGCGCCAGTTTTTAGTCCCATATGGGCGCCAGTTTTTAGTCCCAGCTGCTCCACTTCTGACCCAGCTCTCTGCTAAGGCCTGGGAAAGCAGTGGATGTTGGCCCAGATGCTTGGGGCCCTTGCACCCTCGTGGGAGATCTGGAATAAGCTCCTGGCTCCTGGTTTCGGATCTGCTCAGGTCTGGCCAATGCGGTCATTTGGGGAGTGAACCAGCAGATAAAAGACCCCTGTCTCTCTCCTTCTCTGCCTCTGCCTCTCTGTAACTCTGACCTTCAAGTAAACAAATTAAATATTAAAAAAAAAAAAAAAATTCACCATTGAGGCTGATCACATGCCCATGTAGACTCTATCAGAGTGATCAGATAATGTTCCCCACCCCCCACAAAAGTTTCATCTCAACTGCACGTAAACAAAATTCTAAATAAAAATACATGCTAATGTAGATATTGTTTTTGGATGGTGTGACTATGGACATTCTATTTTCTCACTCATTTACACATTTCTGTGTTTTCAACATAGTCACAACATCTATTGGTTGACTTCAGAATCAAGAAAAAAATTTCAACTTTATTTCTAAAAATAGAAAACCATAGGTTTCTAAAAATACAAAACCATAGGCTTAATATTTTATTATGCATTATAGCCATATAGTTGGGCTCAAAATGGAACTTGGCATTTAGACACCTGTAATTATGAGTCACACACCTGATTAAAAAATAAAAACATCTAGGGGCCAGTGCAGTAGCACAGCAGGTTAACGCCCTGGCCTGAAGCGCCGGCATCCCATATGGGTGCCAGTTCGAGACCTGGCTGCTCCACTTCCGATCCAGCTCTCTGCTATGGCCTGGGAAAGCAGAAGATGGCCCCAGTCCTTGGGCCCCTGCACCTGTGCGGGAGACCCAGAGAAAGCTCCTGGCTCCTGGTTTCAGACTGGCGCAACTCCGACTGTTGCGGCCAATTGGGGGGTAAACCATTTGTTGGAAGACCCCTCTCTCTCTCTCTCCCTCTTTCTCTCTTTCCCTCTCCTCTCTCTGTGTAACTCTGACTTTCAAACAAGTAAATAACAACAATAAAATAAAAACATATAAAGGGCACACTGTAATTTGCCATAAACCATTTCTCAGCACTTGTATGAAAAAGTGTTTGAAAATAAACAGTTCTCACCATGATTTTGGAGTGTGTTGTTATAAGTGGTGTCATTCGGAGCTTTGTAAAATGTATTTGTCTTTGTGTTTTTAATGATCTATTACTGGAAATTACCATAAGTGAAGTTGAAACACAAAGTCCAAGTGAAAGGCTAGATGGCTAGCAGCAGAATACAATAACATTAATATGAGTGAAAAGAGTACTCAACATCAGCCATTATCTTCTTTGAGCTAATGGGACTCAAAATTAGTAATGAAACACTTTCCTTTTTCCTTCAACATGTATAGAAATCACATAAATAGGGGCCGGCGCTGTGGCGCAGCTCTTTGCTATGGCCTGGGATAGCAGTAGAAGATGGCCCAAGTCCTTGGGCCCCTGCACTCATGTGGGAGACCCAAAGAAAGCTCCTGGCTCCTGGCTTTGGATTAGTGCAGCTCCAGCTGTTGCGGCCATCTGGGGAGTGAACCAGTAGATGGAAGACCTCTCTCTCTGTCTCTACCTCTCTCTGTAACTCTTTCATATAAATAAAATAAATCTTAAAAAAAAAAAGAAAAAGGAAATCACATAAATGTATAGTTGATAACAGAATTTATTTGTTGCACTACTCAATAGATATTTTTTAATGCAACTACTCTGTGGGCCAACTATAGAAAGCAATGTGGGGGGCTGGCACTGTGGCATAGGGGGTAAAGTCACTGCCTGCCATGCCAATGTCCCATACGGGCACTAGTTTGAGTCCTGTCTGCTCCACTTCCGATCCAGCTCTCTGCTATGGCCTGGGAAAGCAGTGGAAGATGGCCCAAATGCTTGGGTCCCTGTGCATGCGAGGGAGACCTGGAAGAAGCTTCTGGCTCCTGGCTTCGGATGGGCATAGTTCCAGCTGTTGTGGCCAAATGGGGAGTCAACCATCACATGGAAAACCTCTCCCTCTCTCTCTGCCTCTCCTTTGCTCTCTGTGTAACTCTGACTTCAAATAAATAAATCTTTAAAAATATTAAAAAAAGAAAGCAATGTGGAGGAACACAAATGTAAATCGGCTCTTGCCGTGGTGTAGGGAGAAGCAGTTGTGTAAGGTGCATTGTGATAGATCTTGGTTTGAGACCCAGATCTGTCAACTTCCTTACTGTGACATTTTGGACAAGAGTAACTTAACCTCAGTGTGACCTGTTTTTAAAAAATAGGGAAAATAATACCTACCACAAAAGGATTATTGGGTTGGGGATGAGAGGATTGAAAAGAAGCCAACAATTACTGAGGACATAATAATAGGTACTGCTCTTCGTACATAGGGACAGCAGCTTGGCAAGCACCAACTCAAGTTGCAAACTCTGTGCAATGTAGGAGTTCTTGGAGCCAGGCTTCATTAGAAGCACATGTATTAATTTGAAATTCCCGGGGTAGATCTCTCAGTTAGAACCTGACAGGGGCCGGTGCCGTGGCTCAACAGGCTAATCCTCCGCCTTGCGGCGCCGGCACACCGGGTTCTAGTCCCGGTCGGGGCGCCGGATTCTGTCCCGGTTGCCCCTCTTCCAGGCCAGCTCTCTGCTGTGGCCAGGGAGTGCAGTGGAGGATGGCCCAGGTGCTTGGGCCCTGCACCCACGGGAGACCAGGAAAAGCACCTGGCACCTGGCTCCTGCCATCGGATGAGCGTGGTGCGTGGTGCGCCGGCCGCAGCGCGCCGACCGCGGCGGCCATTGGAGGGTGAACCAACTGCAAAAGGAAGACCTTTCTCTCTGTCTCTCACTCTCACTGTCCACTCTGCCTGTCAAAAAACAAAAACAAAAACAAAAACACCCTGGGATCTGTAACTTCAGGAGAGAGCCACCAGCCTTCCCTGGAGCCTGCAGTAGAGGCATGCAGTGCCCAGGGAGCCCCGAGGATAGATATCTGTTACTACTTTCTTCCTGGCCTTACCTGTCCTGGAAGGGCCTCCCAGTAGTTGAACCCAGCTGGAAGTCAGAGGGAAATAAGTAGCAACAGACAGTCTACAGAGGTCACACACACACAGCAGAGAGCACGATGGAGAAGGGTAGGAAATAGGTCTGGAGGGGGTGCAGCTCTGGTCATTGCAGCCACCTGGGGAGTGAACCAGCGGATGGAAGACCTCTCTCTCTCTCTCTCTCCATCTCTCTCTCTCTGCTTCTCTGTAGCTCTACCTTTCAAATAAATAAATAAATAAATAAATCTTTCTTTAAAAAATCATAGAAATTGGGCGCTGTGGTTTAGCAGGTAAAAGTCACTGCCTGAAGTGCTGGCATCCCATATGGGCACGGGTTCGAGACCCAGCTGCTCTGGTTGCTATGGCCACCTGGGGAATGAACCAGTGGATGGAGGATTCTCTCTCTCTCTCTCTCTCTTTCCCTTTCCCTCTTCTTCTCCCTCTCCCTCTCCCTCACTCTTTCTGCCTCTGCTGTTCTGTAACTCTGCCTTTCAAATAAATAAATAAATCTTTTAATCTGATTTACCATCGCCAGGTTCATTTTTCTGTACGCTGTCTCCCAATTGCATGGTACCAGGCGTGGAGATGGCTAGGGTGAAGTCACAAACCTCTGAACTTGGCTCCAGCGATGTTAATATCAGTGATTTGGAAACAAGTGGGCCTGAAGAACAGAACGTGGAGGATGATGACGAAGATTTGATGGTGACGACGATGATAAATACCACATTTACTATATTATAAACTCCTTGAAGTCAGGAAACATTTTATTTATTTTTACATTCCCATAACATCTAGAAGAATGCCTGAGTTATATGGAATATTTAATGACTTTTGGCTGAATTGAATTATTAAAAAGAATCAACAAACTTCTTTTCAATATATATATATATACATATGTGCGTATATATATGTGTATATATATATATATATATTTATATATGACTTGTGAAATCCAAGTCCCCTTTTTTCCACAGAAGAGGAAACTGAACCCTAAAGTGGATGGTGGTACAACATTGCTGGTCTCATCCTGTAAACCTTGGAATAAACAGATCCAAGCAATTGGAACCAAGATATAGGGGTTTACTACGTGATATTGAAAAAAAGAAAAGAAAAGGGAAAAACGTAAATTGTTGAAAAGTCGAGGCTCATTCAGTCAAACTGGTGGGGATTTTGTTTAAATATTCTGCAGGTACTTTTTAATTCTGCTGTATTTCATATGTTCCAGGCCCTTTATCACCATATATTATCAACAGAGGTCACCCAATTTTATACGTTAATCTGACAATGGAGGAAAGTGACTTGCTCCAGATCTTAGAAGGATGTATTTTGTTGCCTCTTTATGAGTCATTTTCAAGTTTTGCCCAAAGGAGGAATGGAGTTTTAATCCATTGGCAAACACCATTACTGCCTTCCGTTTCCCAGCCTCCTTTGCAGTTGAGTAGCCATGTAATTGGTTCTGGTCAATGCAGCATTGTTGGAATTCTGCTGGTATCATATGGGAACATTTTTGTTTTCTCAATAAATAGGACAGATATAAATTTTATCCTTGTACCCCATTTTTCCTGCTTTGGATGTAAATGTGATACCTAATGGAGTTGTGGCTACCATGTTGCAGCCATGAGGCAATAAACACTGGCAAAAGCTAGCATGCTAAAGATAGTGGAATAGGTAGAAATATGGTACTAACTAGAGTATGATAGAACTGTTGAATAGTTTCAGATATTGTTAGAAAAAAACATAGTTAAATATGTTATTCAAAAATAAAAGGCATGGCCGGCGCCGAGGCTCAATAGGCTAATCCTCTGCCTGCAGCGCCGGCATCCCTGGTTCTAGTCCCGGTCGGGGCGCCGGATTCTGACCCGTGAGTGCAGTGGAGGATGGTCCAAGTGCTTGGGCACTGCACCCGAATGGGAGACCAGGAGAAGCACCTGGCTGCTGGCTTCGGATCAGTGCGGTGCGCCGGCCGCAGCGGCCATTAGGGGGTGAACCAATGGAAAAAGAAAGACCTTTCTCTCTGTCTCTCTCTCTCACTGTCCACTCTGCATGTCAAAAAAAAAAAAAAAATTAAAGGCAGTCTACAAAATCAGGGAGGCATAATGTGTAGCCTTCACATTAAGGGAAAAAAAGATAGGATGATGGAAACTTTTGCTAACATTTTGGGAAATGAAGCCAGAAAGAAAAACAGAAATATAAGTAGGAAACACAAAATAAGATGGTGATTTAGGTCTAAACATACAAGGCACAACGAATTTGTATCAGACTGAACTCACCAATGAAAAGACAGAAATGATCAGAAACAGTATGATCTTGAACGTATTTGAGAAAACTACCTAAACCCATGCTCACACTGGGATAAAAATAGAGATACGAAAACGTATAGCAAACACCAGCCATGAAAAGGAATTCAAGGGAATTAATGATAAATACTAATATTAATAAAATGTTTATTAGTGAATTTATTATTAATAAATATTAATAAAAACAAAGGTAAAAATGTGTCTTTTTAAAAGAAATGTTAGGGAGTTGGCGCTATGGTATAGTAGGTTAAGCTTCTGCCAATAGTGCTGGCATCCCATATGGATGCTGGTTCAAATCCTGGCTGCTTCACTTCTGATCCAGCTCTGCTAGTGGCCGGGAATGTGGAAGATGGCCCAAGTGCTTGGGTCCCTGCATCTGTGTGGGATACCTGGAAGAAGCTCCTGGCTCCTGGATTCGGATCGGCGCAGCTCTGGCCATGGGGCCATTTGGGAGTGAACCAGCAAATGGAAGATTTATCACTCTCTGCCTCTCTTTCTGTCTGTAATTCTGCCTTTCAAATAAATAAATCTTAAAAAAAGTTGGAATGTATAAAGTAATACACAAGACATGACTGTGCAGAGAAAAACTGTTAACACGTGGGGTATCCAGGTATTTTCTTTTGCTTTTTCCCCCAGCTGAAGAAAACTATATATTTTTTTTTATTTTTTTATTTTTTTTTTGACAGGCAGAGTGGACAGTGAGAGAGAGAGACAGAGAGAAAGGTCTTCCTTTTGCAGTTGGTTCACCCTCCAATGGCTGCCGCGGTCAGCGCGCTGCGGCCGGCGCACCGTGCTCATCCGATGGCAGGAGCCAGGTGCTAGGTGCTTTTTCCTGGTCTCCCGTGGGGTGCAGGGCCCAAGCACTTGAGCCATCCTCCACTGCACTCCTGGGCCACAGCAGAGGGCTGGCCTGGAAGAGGGGCAACCGGGACAGAATCCGGCGCCCCGACCGGGACTAGAACCCGGTGTGCCGGCGCCGCAAGGCGGAGGATTAGCCTGTTGAGCCACGGCGCCGGCCGAAAACTATATATTTTTAAATATTCCATGGAAAATGCTCATATATAACAATTATGAGAACTTTAGACAGTATGGAAAGCAAAAAGGGAAAAATAAAAATTAGCTTTATACCTAGAGATAATTTTACTATTTGTCTTTATCCTTCTTTAATGTATGTGTATACATATATATATATTTAAAAATGGCATCATAACATATGTTATAATGTGTCTTTTAATATTAATAAACATTATTATGCTTCAATGCATGTATATATATCTACTCTGTGATTTATCATAATATTTCTCAATGCACATCTTCACAAAGTTGAAATAATATTGTGTGTCATTTTCCATTTTACTTTTTTCACTGACTATAAAATAAGCAATTTCTCATGTTATTAAGATCTGTTATATAGAAAACTCTGAAGATAAATTTGAATGATCAAATAAACTTTATTCATACTTAGCTGTTACTCTATTGTTCAACAATTTTTCACTTATAGATCTATAACAATAACCATTTTTCAGAATAAATTCTTTTTAAAGATTTATTTATTTATTTGAAAGTCAGAGTTACACAGAGAGAGAGGTCTTCTATCTGCTGGTTCACTCCCTAGTTGGCTGCAATGGATGGAGCTGTGTCAATCGGAAGCCAGGAGCCATAAGCTTCTTCTGGGTCTCCCACGTGGGTACAGGGGCCCAAGGACTCGGGCCATCTTCTACTGCTTTCCCAGGCCACAGCAGAGAGCTGAATAAGAAGTGGAGCATCTGGGTCTTGAACTGGCACCCATATGGGATGCTGGCACTGCAGGCAGCAGCTTTACCCACTATGCCACATTGCCAGCCCCCAGAATAGCTTTTTAGTGATTCTGGGGTTTCCTGGATTTTCATCAAAGTTATTCTAAGTATTAATACAAGGAAGTTTCCAGTAAAGCATTAATTAAATGTATAATTAGTAATTAGCATTTAAATGATTAACATATTTGCCTTGGGTATGTAAAATTTGTTTAATAATGTTAAATCTAATATGCTGATTATATTCTTCATAATACAGTTGATCTTCTTAGGAGATTTAAGATAAGACTTTTTTTTTTAAGACTTATTTATTTATTTGAGAGGCAGAGTTACGGGGGGTGGGGCAGATAAAGAGAGAGATTGTCCATCTGTTGGTTCACTCCCCAGATGTATGCCATGGCCAGAGCTGGGCCAATCTGAAGCCAGGGGCCAGGAGTTTCTTCCGGGTCTCCCGTGTAGGTGCAGGGGCCCAAGCACTTGGGCCATCTCTCCTGCTTCCCCAGATACATTAGCAGGAGCTGGATTGGAAGTGGAGCAGCTGGGACTAGAACAGGAGCCCTTGTAGGATGCTGGTGCCATAGCTATTGGCTTTAGCAGCTATGCCACAGCACATTTATTTCATATCACTAAAAAGACAAAGGGTGGGAGTTTGTCACAGGAGTTAAGATGCCACTTGGGATGCCCACATCTCACATTGGAATGCCTGGGTTTGAGTCCCAGCTCCTCTTCCTACTGATGGCATCTTGGAAGGTAGCAGGTCATCACTCAAGTTGCTGGGTCTCTGCCACCCCTGCGGAGATCTGGATTGAGTTCTTGATTCCTGGGCACACGGGGAGTGAACTAGCTGATGACAGTTCTCTTTCTTTTCCCTGTGTTTCTGTCTCTTTGCCTCTCAAATAAATGAAAATTAAAAAAAAAGACATTTATTTCTACTTTATGCGGCCTGGGGAGCTTATTACAATTTTTAGTTACTAAAGATTTTATAGTTTGTTGCCTTTTGGATATTTCCTGGGCTGCATGTGATTTACTTGCTACAAACTCCTTGATCATACAGTCCCTCATTCTCCCCTCGATATCCGTTTCCTTTAGCCCTTTGTTGGAACCAGACAGCCTCCTGGGAGTTCTGTGACAGCAGCACCCATGACGAAGAAGGTCTGCTGTGTAGGTGCAGCTGTAAGAGTCACAGGAAGCAGGGGGCAGGCCAGGCACAGAGCGCTGTGGAGAAGGCTCAGTGAGCTGCAGAAGCCAATGCTACCTCTGTGGGCTGAGGGCCGGCGCAGGGACAGATAGTAGGAAGCCAGAGAGTTGTGCCAAGAATTGAAAAGCCAGGGACATAAAAGTGGAGGGGAGAGAGAGAGAGATTTGGTGAAAAGTCCAGAATCTGGACGTGCTCAAACACCTGGTCGGAAGTGCTACTGCTGACTTTACTGTGCTGCCTCCATAAGACACAAGAAGGTGTGGTCAAACAGTCAGGGCAGAGCTGTCACCAATACAGCTCTCATCTCCCCAGCTTATCTTTCTTTGTGATCTGTAGTATCCCAGCCTCCCTGCTATAACCAGAGAGGGTCCTTATTGTAATAGTTGGCTATTACTGCTGTGACAAAGTAACACAAACCTAGTGGCTTAAAACAACACGGAGGGGCGGGCACTTGGTTAAGCGGTTAAGATGCCACTTGGGGGGCCGATGCTGTGACGCAGCAGGTTAAAATCCTGGCCAGCTGCACTGGCATCCCGTATGGCCGCTGGTTCTAGTGCCAGCTGCTCCTGTTCCTATCCAGCTCTCTGCTATGGCTTGGGAAAGCAGTAGAGGATGGCCCAAGTGCTTGGGCCCCTGCACCCGAGTGGGAGACCTGGAAGAAGCTCTTGGCTCCTGGTTTTAGATCAGCACAGCTCTGGCTGTTGCAGCCAATTGGGGAATGAGCCATCGGCCGGCACACCGCGCTCCTCCGATGGCAGGAGCCAGGAGCCAGGTGCTTTTCCTGGTCTCCCCATGGGGTGCAGGGCCCAAGCACCTGGGCCATCCTCCACTGCACTCCCGGGCCACAGCAGAGGGCTGGCCTGGAAGAGGGGCAACCGGGACAGAATCCGGCGCCCCGACCGGGACTAGAACCCGGTGTGCCGGCGCCGCAAGGCGGAGGATTAGCCTGTTGAGCCGCGGCGCCGGCCTAAATAAATCTTTAAAAAAAAAAAAAAAGATGCCACTTGGGACACCTGCATGCCATATTGGAGCGCTTGGGGGTGAGTCCCAGCTTTGCTTTACATTTCAGGTTCCTGCTGACATGCACCGTGGGCGGCAGCCGGTGATGTCTCGGATGCTTGGGTCTTTGACACCCACTGGGAGACCTGGATTAATTGAGCCTGGCCCAGCCCTGGCTGTTGCAGGAATTTGTGATGTGAACAAGCAGAAAGAAGATACCCCCCTGCCTTTCAAATGAATAAATAACTGTTTTTAAACACAGATAAATAAATGTTTTATAAAATCACAGATTTATGTTTTATAGTTCCAAGGTCAGAAGTCTGAAATGGGTCTCAGGGTGCTAAAATCAGTGTTGGCATGGCTTTGGCAAAGGCTTTAAGGGGAACATAAGTTTCCATGCCTTTCCCACACAGAATCTGTCTTTGGATTTAAAGAATGTCTATAGGGAGCATTTGGCCGTGCGATTCCTTGCACAAGAAGGGCAGATTCTAACAAGCCTATTTCAGATGTGGGTCATGGAGTAGAATGCACAGGAAGAACTTCCTATAGATGAAATCCTGGGGCCATGGAGAAGGAGGGTTGAAGGGAGGGATCTCTCCTTCCCGCACTTGCTCACTCCCCAGGGGGCAGAACCAGCGCCCATTAGACGGGATAACTGGGAACTTATCCCACTGCTAAGGCCGGGAGTCTTCACAATAACCGCTCTGCAGTGGTCATTGATGATTTCTTTGAATTAGAGGCCTCGATGTGTTTCTCATTCTTCTCTTTTCAAATAGAGGAACGAAAATAGTGGCTATCCCATTCTGCTTCCACAATCTGTCTAAGAAGGCCGGCGCCGTGGCTCAACAGGCTAATCCTCCGCCTTGCGGCGCCGGCACACCGGGTTCTAGTCCCGGTCGGGGCGCCGGATTCTGTCCCGGTTGCCCCTCTTCCAGGCCAGCCCTCTGCTGTGGCCCAGGAGTGCAGTGGAGGATGGCCCAAGTGCTTGGGCCCTGCACCCCATGGGAGACCAGGATAAGCACCTAGCACCTGGCTCCTGCCATCGGATGAGTGCGGTGCGCCGGCCGCAGCGCGCTGTCCGCGGCAGCCATTGGAGGGTGGACCAACGGCAAAAGGAAGACCTTTCTCTCTGTCTCTCTCTCTCACTGTCCACTCTGCCTGTCAAAAAAAAAAAAAAATCTGTCTAAGAAAGGTAAGAGGCAGGCAACTCATCTTTTAGTTTCTAGGCCCCCTGATGACCCTCAGCGAGCATATGTGGACATTACAAAGAAGACAGAATTAACCAGAGACTGTGAACCTTGGACTAGATGTAAAAACTGCATCGAATTGGGGTGGTTTCTGTCCCTAGAGGGGAAATATACAGGAAGAAAGATAGGCAAGGATATTTGGGTGAGTGGAACAAAATGGGTCAGAAGCTGTTAATGGTCTTTCAATATCTCTTCTTTCTTGGTGTTAGAAGTCATTAGCTTGCACCCGACTATCCAGAAAAACATTTCCCAGCCTTGCCTGGGCTGGGTTATGCACACTGTTAAGTCCTAGGCAATGACATCGGCATGGATGTGATGTTTGTGACTTCCTGGTTGCACTCCGAAGTAAAGAAGCAGCACAGCCCCCTCCTCTTTTCCCTTTTACTGGTAAAAATACGATATGATATTGAGCCACCTGGGACTAAGAAGACCAAGCAAATACCATAGGAATAGTGGAGCGACTAGATAGAAGGAGCTTGGGCCTATGACTCTGGAATGCTATGGTAGTCCCATCCTTCCCTTTGACATTTTACTTACTTGAGAAGCAGAGAGACAACTAGATGGAGAGAGAAATCTCCTGTCTGTTGCTGGTTCACTCCACCAAATGCTCACAGTGCAGGACTGAGTCTAGCTGAACTCAGATTGGGTCAGTCTGAGTCTCCCATGCAGGTGGCAGGAACTCCATTATTATATCTTTCCTCCTATTAAATTAGTATTATTTTACATTTCTCTGTTTTGACAGGTAGAGATACAGACAGTGAGAGAGATAGACAGAGAGAAAAGTCTTCCTTCCATTGGTTCACCCCTCAAATGGTCGCTACAACTGGCGCTGCGCCGATCCAAAGCCAGGAACCAGGTGCTTCCTCCTGGTCTCCCATGTGGGTGCAGGAGCCCAAGCACTCAGGCCATCCTCCACTGCCTTCCTGGGCCACAGCAGTGTGCTGGAAGAGGAGCAACCAGGACTAGAACTGGCACCTATATGGGATGCTGGCGCCGCAGGCAGAGGATTAATTGAGTCATGGCACCAGCCCTACATCTCTCTTTCTGTGGCTGAGTCTACATCCTAACTTTAACAAACATGTTAAAGTTGAGGAGCCTTTTAAAAAGTGTCAAACAGGGGCTGACGCTGTCACAGTCACATAGCGGGTGAATTCTCTCTCCTCAGGACCAAAGGGGTTACCTGATAACATGGGGTCATAACAACTTCTCAGACACGCCCTAAGGGAAGCCACCCCCCCCACACTCTGCCTAGATGCCAGCAAATCTGGAGGGGGGAATTTGCTAATTTTCACCCAACAAACCCTTCAGCCAGGACTCTCCATCCTTTGTCCTGAAGGAGAGGGGGATGTGGGTAAACAGACTCCCTTGGAAACCTAGGGAGTCCAAATGGACTGCCCGCTCAGCCCTCTGCTCTCTGCTGAGCCGCCTGCCTGGCTTGCCCAGGTATATTTTCTCCACTTAACCATGTAACCTCACTCTCCCCCAGTCCAAGTGACAGGGCACTCTCTCTCCCATATGGCCGCTGGTTCTAGTCCTGGCTGCTCTTCTTCCAGGCCAGCTCTCTGCTGTGGCCCAGGAGGGCAGTGGAGGATGGCCCAAGTGCTTGGGCCCTGCACCCATGTGGGAGACCCGGAGGAGGCTTCTGGCTCCTGGCTTCGGATCAGCTCAGCTGCGGCCAATGGGGGAGTGAGCCATTGGATGGAAGACCTCTCTTTCTGTCTCTACCTCTCTCTGTAACTCTTTCAAATAAATAAAATAAATCTTTTAAAAAACCATAATATTTTGAAATGCTTTTGAGAAAAGCTTTTAGGAATGTTTCCCAGCTCTTCAGGAACTACTTGCATCCAGCTGGATGGTATGATGTGATGGAATATTCAGAACTGCTGTAGTCATGTTGTTATCATGAGAGAATTCTAGTAACTCCTCTTGGAGTGGAGGGATAGAAGAAACCTGGTCTTTGTTGACTTGGTTTGTGCTGCAGGTTCCAGCCTCTTCAAAGTCAAAGACCTCCAAGTGACATGAGCCATAACAATTTGCCTTTGTTTTTTACATCATTTAAGATGGATTTTATGTCACTTGTAATGCAGAGTTCTGGCTGATAGTGCAGGTCATAAAGTCAACATTTTTCAAGATCTTGAGGTTTTGAAATGAATATTTCTTTTTCTAAAAAATATTTATTTTTATTTATTTGAAAGAGAGAGAGAGATGTCTTCCATCTTCTGGTTCACTCCCCAGATGGCCACAATGGCCAGAGATGAGCCTATCCAAAGTCAGGAGCCAGGAGCTTCTTCTGGGTCTCCCATGTGGGTGCAGAGGCCCAAGGACTTGGGCCATCTTCTGTTGCTTTCCCAGGCCATACCAGAGAGCTAGATTGGAAATGGAGCAGCCTGGACTAGAACCAGGGCCCCTACAGGATGCTGGCACTTCAGGCCGGGGCTTTAACCTGCTATGCCACAGTGTCGGCCCTGAATATTTCTTTTATAAAATCTTGGGAGTCGGGAGGGTGAAAGGTATTAATAGGGACCTAGAGGGGTCGACGCCATAGCACACTAGGTTAATCCTCCATCTACGGTGCCAGCATCCCATATGGGCACCAGTTCTAGTTCCAGTTGCTCCTCTTCCAGTCCAGCTCTCTGCTGTGGCCTGGTAAGGCAGTGGAGGATGGCCCAAGTGCTTGGGCCCCTGCACCCGCGTCTGAGACTGGGAGGAAGCACCTGGCTCCTGGCTTCGGATCAGCGTGATGCGCTGGCTGCAGTGCACCAGCTGTGGTGTCCATTTGGGGGTGAACCAACAAGATCTGCACAGCGCTGGCCGTAGTGGCCATTTGGGGAGTGAACCAACGGAGGGGAAGACCTTTCTCTCTGTCTCTCTTACTGTCTGTAACTGTACCTGTCAAATAAATAAATATTTTTTTTTTTTTAAAAAGAGATCTAGAATAGAAGAAAGGATCCATACTGGGACAGGATGACCTCAACCTTCGGGGTTGTGCTGAGGTCATGGGGCCATAATCAACTGTATGTGATTTCATTCTGCAGCTCTGACACTTGTAGCAATCAGGATAGTGACATGGTCTGTCCAAGGATGCTTACTTAAGTCACCCCTTAATGGTTTTTCTATACACCAAAAAGGGAATCTCTTTCTCCTTTTATATTTCATTTAGAAAATAGGAAGCCTGGAGGACCATTTTCCACACTTTTTGACAAGTGATTTGCCAGGGAAATTAGTTGAGGTCGCCTATCTCTAATTAGGTAAATGGAAGACAGCATACAAATATTTCAAAAAAGCAATTTACACCTGTGCAAATTTAGCTCTAAGTACAGCAGTTTGTTAAAACTCCATAGACATGGGCTTAGGCTTATTTGCATTTTTGTTATAAGTACTTGGAACTCGGTGGTTAGGGAAGCCAGAGGGCATTTATTATTTAATTACAAAGTATTTATGAACACTTGCATTAGCAAATCAAGCCTTTCTTGCTGAATCCAGAATCTAGGGTAATAGGATTAGTAACACATTTGAGAGGAAAGTTGAGGGCGAGGAGGGGAAGCCTTCTTGGAAAAAGACAGTAAACTATCCTAGTGGTACTTAGTAGAGACCCAAGGCGGAACTCTTGGAAGCAAGAGTGCAGAGCCCCCTGCTGGCAAAGACTAGCAAAGAAGGACAAAGAAACATCCACAGAAAAGCTGCCAGATACAACGGTGTAGGTTAGATCGCGAAGGTTTAAGGCTGACAAGGCAGATTAGATTGATCGTCCTCCTTGGCAGAAGGAGAAGCTGAGTTCTCAGAGTTGCAAGACCTTGAGCTGTCCTGAGAGATGGATGTAAAAGCTTAGCCAACTGGTACAAATGAAGACTGCGGGAGACTCCAGTAGGAGTTAAAAAATCAACATGGAAACAGAACTAGCAGCAGAGTCTCTTGCAGAAGATAAATGAATTGCGCAGCATAGAAGTGGCAATCCAAGTGTCAGGAGCAATTTTATACATTTCCTCCAGAACTGGAGGACATTTTTGAGATGGTAGGCTGTAGAACTTTCTAGCCAGGTGTGGGGAACCACAGGCTGGCCACCCGTGGGGACCTCCTCATTGCACTGCCTCATCCTGCAGAGCAGAACAAAGTCAAGGAAGTACTGACCCGCAAGACATGCAAGAGATACATCTTCAACCTGAGGATATGCATGCCCTTTGATCTGATCAATGGACTACTCGCCCTAGCCCTGGGGGACTGGGAATGGATAAAAGACCATGTTAGGGGCGGGAACGTGGGGCAGCCTCTTCAGTCTTTCTCTCTTTCTTTCTCTCGGCTGCTTCCCTTTCTCTCTCTCTTCTCTTTCTCTCCTTTCCTTCTGCTATCACTAAAAATAAAAGTTCCTTGAGAACCGATCAACAGCGATCGTGTCGTGCGTGAATCTGTGGGTTGGACCCTTGCTGGCGAGGGTTCCCGATAGCCAGGAACCTAAAGACTGCATTTATCTAATATCTAGCCCCTCAGGCTTATTTATGAGAAAGATTAAGAGATATAGATTTGTGACAATTATGGAGCCTCAAAGATGTTGCTATCATAGATCATCACAGGGGGGCTGGCGCTGTGGCATATTAGGTTAAGCCTCCTCCTGTGGCTGTGGGATTCCAGTTTGGTTCAAGTTCCAGCTGCTCCTCTTCTGATCCAGCTCCCTGATAATGGCCTGGGAAAGCAATGGCAAATGACCCAAGTCCTTGGGCCCCTGCACCCACATGGGAGATCAGGAAGAAGCTTCTGGCTCCTGGCTCCAGATCACCCTCACCCCAGCTCCAGCTGCTGTGGCCATCTGGGGAGTGAACCAGTGGATGGCAAACCTCTCTTTCTCCCTCTCTGTCTGTAACTCTGCCTCTCAAATAAATAAATATTTAAAAAAAAAAATCACCTCCTGCTCAGGAATTCTGTTTCCCTGTGGGTTGTAAAAACATTTTGCTGTTCTGACCCTTTAAAATAAAATGCTTGGCTCAAAGTAGATGCTTAATCTATATTTGGGAGTAACTGAATGAATCATTAAACCAGACCTATGTAGAAGGTCTATAATTTGGTGAGGTCTTAGAAGGGTAATTTATTTACATATTCATCTACCTCTCCCTTTATAATTATTATAATGTCCTCTTCTACAGGAAATTTGAAAAGGCTTACACTGATACAGACAATCAGACAGAAAGTATAAGTAATAAATCAACTCAGCATCATAAGAAACATGTTAGCAAAAAACAAGTCAGCGGAGTGGAGTGAGAAATAATGCAATAGGGCTCCATCTAATTAGCAAAGCTGAGGCATAGATTTGAATTGAGTTTTCTGCTAAAAGAAAAATGAAGGCCAACTATGATTATTTTTTCTTTTTTTAAAGATTTTTTTATTTACTTGGAAGGCAGAGTTGCAGAGAGGCAGAGGCAGAGAGAGAGAGAGAGAGATCTTCCATCTGGTGGTTCACTGCCCAGATGGCTACAACTGCTGGAGCTGCACCAATCTGAAGCCAGGAGCTTCCTCTGGGTCTCCCATGTGGGTGCAGGGGCCCAAGGACTTGGGCCATCTTCCACAGCTTTCCCAGGGCATAGCAGAGAGCTGGATCGGAAGTGGAGCAGCTGAGACTCAAACTGGCGCCCACATAGGATACTGGCACTGCAGGTGGTGGCTTTACCTGCTATGCTACAGCGCTGGCTCCTGATTATCTTGACTACTAGGGCAAACTTTTCTAGTTTATCAAACCTTTTTTTTTTTTTTAAACTATTTATTCATTTGAGAAGGGGGAAAAGAGAGAGGAAGAGAGAGCTAGGGAATGTTTCCCTTACTGGTTCACTCCCCAAATAGCTATAATAGCTATTTGGGAGCCAGAAGCTGGAAACCCAGTCCAGGTGTTCCATGTGGGCTGCAGGATCTCAATAATTTTAGCTGTCACTGCTGCATTCCAGGGTCTGCATCAGCAAAAAGCTGGGGCCGGGAGCCACAGGTAGGACTTGAATCCAGAAACTTGGAAATGGGACATGGGTGTCCAAATTGATGTCTTAGTTGTCTTTACTCTAAAAAAATCTCTAATATGGGGCCTTATATCTGGGACATTCAGAGAGGTGATAAACAGCTTTCTCAACACTACTCTTACAATAAATACAACTGAGCATTCTAGAGGTGTGTTTTTAGCATGAAACCTACAAGTTGAACTATGGCACAACTCATTGAAAGCAATTTTATCAGAGACCAAAGAAATAAGGCTTGAGAACAACTTCCTAGAGGTTTAACTTAACCAATAATGCATCTGAAAAAAATCCAGAGGAATCCAGGTCTTCAAACTGTTCTCCAATGAGATTACCACTCTGAGCCAGACAGCAGCCCACTGGAGATTACAGTCTCTGCCAAAGCCTAGAGGGTGATTGTTCTATTTTGTTGCTTTAGGTAGCCACGTGCGCTTTAGTTACCAAATGAGATTTTTTTTCCAAGCTTTTTTAAAACAAAATCTCCTTTAAGATGAACGAGTAGCCCTCTGTTCATATTATCTATTGCTGCCTAAAAAACCATCCCAAAATCTTGTGGCTTAAAGCAACATGGTGGGAGGATGTTTGGTCTAACAGTTAAGATGCTGAGTTAGAAGCCCACATCTCCTATTGGAGTCCCTGGGTTCAATACCCACCTCTAACTCTTGACTCCACCTTCCTGTTAATGCAGACCATGAACTGCCATGGTGACCACTCCAGTAATTGGGCTCCTATCACCCATGTGGGAGACCTGGATTGAGTTCCTGGCTCTCATCTTTGGCCTCAGGGAGTGAACTAGCAGATGGGAGTGTTCTTTCTCTCTCTCTCAAATAAGTACATAATTAAAAAAAAAAAAAGTTATGGGGATTCACTGAGCTCACCGAGGCAGTTCTTGCTCAGTTTTCCTTATGCAGTTAGCAGACAGTGGCTAGAGCTGAAATTATCTGGAAGTTTGCTCCCTCACGTGTCTGCTGCCATGTTGGGAAGACTCAGTCAGCTGGGGTTGGGTGGGATGCAGGTAGGGCTGGAATAATTGGGTTTCTCTATGTAGTGTTTGCACATCATCTGTCCAACAGCTTAGCCTCAGTACAGCTGGGCTTCCAACAAGGTGGTCCAGGACTCTAAAGGCACATTCTTAGGAGAGAGTGAGAGAGAGTGAGAGATGACCAGATAGAAGTCATTACTTTTTATTACTTATCCCAGCAAGACATTCACTGTCAATTCTACTACATTCTATTCATTGAGGCATGCACCGAAGATTGCTCAGTTCAAGGGGAGGAGATATAAACTCTAGATGTCGATGGGGAGGTAACAATTTGGAAGAGCATGTGGGATCAGGAATATTGTAAAATATCAGCTGCCACATCTTCATTTCAAAAGTACACAGAGGGAATATCTATAGTCAAAGCAAGATGGTTCTTTTTCAAGTTTTATTTATTTTTATTTACTTGAAAGGCAGTGACATAGAGGGAGAGACAGAGATGTCACATCTACTGGTTCACTCCCCAAATACCTGCAACAGCCAGGCCTGCCTGCATCAGGCTAAAGCCAGAAGACAGGAACTTGATCAGGATCTCCCACTTAGGTGGCAGGAACCAAGTATACGAGCCATTACCTGCTATCTCCCAGGTCACTATATTAGCAGGAAACTATAGAGCAGGCACTTGCGTGTCCAAAGTGTGTTTTAACCACTGCACCAAATGCCAGACCCAAAAGAATGGTTCCTAAGGGCCTATTCTGGGCCTTTGATAATTTAACGAATACAAGTTCCCAAGGTTAGTCTATCTGGAGCAAGGACAAGATGACTTAGCATAAAAGATTTTCAAAGGTAATTTTACCAATCACTTGAACAGCCATTGGAAATGCCATGTAATGCTCCCTAGAAAAGTCGATGGAGCAGCATTAACGCCACTCCTACTTCAAGGCTCTAGCACAGGGGAATGTACCTAGGTCATCCAATGGTTTTCTTCCATTTAAACAGTGGTTAAAAAGAAAGTATGGGGTGGGCATAGTAGGCTAAGCCTCCCCCTGTGGCGCTGGCATCCCATATGGGCACTGGTTTGTGTCCTGGCTGTTCCTCTTCCAATCCAGCTCTCTGCTATGGCCTGGGAAAACAGTTGAGGATGCCCCAAGTGCTTGGGCCCCTGAACCCATGTGGGAGACTTGGAAGAAGCTCCTGGCTCCTGGCTTCGGACTGGCGCAGCTCTGGCTGCTGCAGCCATTTGGGGAGTGAACCAGAGGATGGAAGACATTTCTCTCTGTTTCTCCCCCTCTCTGTCTCTGTCTCTCTGTCTCTCTCAAATTAAAAACTAAAACAACAACAACAAAAAACAAAAAAGGAGAGTATAGGAGTATTGATGGACCTCAAGGACATTAGGCTAAGGAAAATAAGCCAATCACAAAAGTTCTACATGAGGGGCCAGTGTTGTGGCGTAACAGATAAAGCTGCCACCTGCAGCACTGGCATCCCATATGGGTGCCAGTTCAAGTTCTGGCTGCTCCACTTCTGATTCAGCTCTCTGCTATGGCCTGGAAAAGCAATAGAAGATGGCCCAAGTCCTTGGGCCCCGGCACCCGCATGGGAAGATGCGGAGGAAGCTCCTGGATCCTGGCTTTCAATCAGCGCAGCTCCAGCTGTTGCAGCCAATTGGGGAGTGAACCAGCAGATGGAAGACCTCTCTCACTCTCTCTCTCTCTCTACCTCTCCTTCTCTCTCTGCATAACTCTGAGTTTCAAATAAATAAATAAATATTTTAAAAAAATACTACATGACTTAATTCATACAAAATACTGAAGGCAGTTAAAAGCATAGAAACAGGATTAGTGTAGTGGCGCAGCAAGTTAAGCTTCTGTTTGTGACCTGGCATCCCTATCAGAGCACCAGTTCGAGTCCCTGCTGCTCTGCTTCTGACCCAGCTTCTTGCTAATGTGCCTGGGAAGGAAGTGGAAGCTGGCCCAAGTACTTGAGTTCCAGGCTCCAGGCTTTGCCCTGGACTAGCCCCAGACATTGTGGTCATTTGGGATGCAATATCTCTGTCATCTCTCCTTCAACCTCTCTCTCTCATTCAGTCTTTCAAATAAATATTAAATAAATCTTAAAAAAAAAGTGGAAAGGTGGTTACCAAGGTCTGCAAGGAGCAGGGGGTGGTGATTGGGGGAGGAAGAATTCGTGTCTTATGGGTGTAGAAATTCAGTTCTGTGGTGCAGCAGGTTAAGCCAGTGCCTTCAGTATCAGCATCTAATATGGATGCCAGTTCGAATAGATTTTAAAAAACAGATTTTTAAAGATTTATTTTTATTTACATATGTATTTTATTTATTGTTTATTTATTTATTTTGAAAGTCAGCGTTACATAGATAGAGGGAGAGAGTCAGAGAGAGATCAATCCTCCATCTGCTGGTTCTCTCCCCAGATGGCCGTAACAGCTGGCAATAGACTAGGCCAAAGGCAGGAGTTTCATCTGGATCTCCATCGTGGATGGCAGGGGCCCAGACACCTGGGCCATCCTCTGCTGCTTTTCCCAGGCTGTTAGCAGGGAGCTGAATTGGAAGTGGAGCAGTGGGACTTGAACTGGCACTCATATGGGATGCTGGTGTCACAGGCGGCAGCTTAATCTGCTATGCCACAATGCTCGCCCCAGATTATAAAGATTTTAACCTAGTGTCTTAACTCACCCTGAGAACTGTAAGAATGTCATACTAGGTGGTTTAAACAATAAACACCTGTTTTTCATGGATCTGGAGATCGGAAGACCAGGACCAAGGTGCTGGAAGATTCATTTATTGTCTGGTGATGGTTCGTAGGTGGTCATTTTTTCCTGTGTCCTCACGTGGTGGGCAGAGGGTGAAAAATCAGTCTTGGGACACTGTTGTAAATGCACTGGTTCCATTCGTGAATGCTCCATTTCCAAGGCCCCACCCCCAATACTATTGCACTGGGGGACAAGATTTCAATGCGCGAATGTTTGGAGGGAGACAAAAGTATTCACTCACTTGCACCTATGAAAATGAGGAAGAGTATTAGGCAGGGTAATAAAGGTGGTGGTAGAAAGAAATCACACTTCATAATTGTATGAAAGAGCAACAGCATGATGTGGGAGTAACAGAATTTGGAATCAAATGTGTGTGGAGTTTAGCTTAGCTGCAAGGTTAGGAGATTAATGTCAGAAGAAATAATGCATCTGGGAGGGTTTTGCTGTAGGTTCATCCCTAGAAATATTTGCAGGCATGCATGGAGAAACAAGAGAAGAAGATGTATGAAATACTTTATTGGCACATTTATTAGCACTTTATCTCTTCTAGAAACTGTGTTAGGTGCTTTGTAAACACCATTGTATTTCTCTCTGCAATAACCCAGACCAGTGGGGTAGGGAAGAGTGAGGGCTGTTTTACAACTTGCCCAAGGTCTTAGAGTAGCAGGATGTAGGTCTGCAAAGTCTATATTCTTTACACGCCACCACACTGTGTGATGAGTGCCAATTAATCTTCTGTATGGAGATTAAAATTGTTACTTAGGCCAAGCTATTCTGGAGGGTAACCTGTGTGAAGTGGAGCATCTTGAACATCTGTTCCTAGAAACAGATCTTAGGTTACCTCCCTTAGGCAATTCCACAGGAGCCAGCACTTCTTGCACCAACCAATAGAGGGCAGTGAGAGACGCAGAGTGCATTCGCTTTTTAGAGCAAGGGAAATCTTGCTCAGAAACTATGCCAAAGGGAAATTCGAGTTGTTGTCAGCTTATCAAAATATTGGCCAGAAGCCCAGCCCAGAAATGTATAAAATTGTCTTCAAATGATCAACTCAAAACAACTTTAAAAAAAATCTACGAGATTCTTTGGCACAAAATAATATAAATTCCATATTAACTTAGAAATAATCAGGCTGTCATATAGATACTTTGCTCAACCATCAGGGGTCAGCCATGAGAAGACTGGTCCTATCAGCACAGCATTCCTGTATAACTCGTTTTTGTGTTCTCTGTACAATGCCCAAATCGATTCTTGTGCTGATTCATATTACTAAACAAGTGACATCATCTAAAAATCTATCATCAAGTGTTCTTCAGGGAAACTCTCCTGATTAAATGTTCCATCATGGAATTTTTTAGACAGAAAAAAAATAGGAGAAACTTCTAACTACTCAATAATGGCAATCTCCATGAATCCTTAGATTCCATGGAGGGAGCCCGCCCTAGACTGGATGTGCTACCACAGGTCAAAAGATAGGTGCCGGGTTTTCAGATTTGGAGTAATCACTTTTACCATTACTACTTGATTTTAGAATTTAGATAAAATTTTGGCTGGCGCCGTGGCTCAACAGGCTAATCCTCCGCCTTGCGGCGCCGGCGCACGGGGTTCTAGTCCCGGTCGGGGCGCCGGATTCTGTCCCGGTTGCCCCTCTTCCAGGCCAGCCCTCTGCTGTGGCCCAGGAGTGCAGTGGAGGATGGCCCAAGTGCTTGGGCCCTGCACCCCATGGGAGACCAGGATAAGCACCTAGTACCTGGCTCCTGCCATCGGATGAGCGCGGTGTGCCGGCCGCAGCGCGCCGACCGCGGCGGCCATTGGAGGGTGAACCAACGGCAAAAGGAAGACCTTTCTCTCTCTCTCTTTTTTTTTTTTTTTTTTTGACAGGCAGAGTGGACAGTGAGAGAGAGAGACAGACAGAAAGGTCTTCCTTTTGCCGTTGGTTCACCCTCCAATGGCCGCCGCGGCCGGCGCGCTGCGGCCGGCGCACCGCACTCGTCCGATGGCAGGAGCCAGGAGCCAGGTGCTTTTCCTGGTCTCCCCATTGGGTGCAGGGCCCAAGCACCTGGGCCATCCTCCACTGCACTCCTGGGCCACAGCAGAGGGCTGGCCTGGAAGAGGGGCAACCGGGACAGAATCCGGCACCCCGATCGGGACTAGAACCCGGTGTGCCGGCGCCGCAAGGCGGAGGATTAGCCTGTTGAGCCACGGCGCCGGCCGGAAGACCTTTCTCTCTGTCTCTCTCTCTCACTGTCCACTCTGCCTGTAAAAAAAAAAAAAAAAGAATTTAGATAAAATTTTGATTAATTCCAGGTTCAGATAAATGGGTAATGTGGGGGTGTGATGTAAAGAAAAGGGGAAGGTGGGAATATACCAGAACATAATTTTGGATCTTCTTGGTATAAGTACTGGGGGGTGGGGGAAAGGTTTCTATTTTAGGCAAAATTCACAAATAATTTTTTTAAAAAATCCCTCTTTATTTATTTGAGTGGTAGAGAGACAAAGGGTGCTCCCACCAGCTGTATCTCTCTCCAGATGCCAAAGCCAGGAGCTGAACACTCAATCCAGATCTCCCAAATGAGTGGCAGGAACACAACTACTTGAGCCATGACTGCTGCTTTCTAGGGTCTGCATTAGCTGGAAGGTGGAGTAAGGAGCTAGAGCCAGGAATCAAACCCAGGTACTCTGATGTGGCACTTTGGAGTCTTAACCCCTAGGGTACCATCTGCCCCAGGGGCAGTGTTTTATTGTAAGATGATTAACACTAGGGCTCTGTGCTGGACAGCCCTAGTCTCCATCTTCAGCTCTACTACTGACCAGCTGTGTGTTTGTGGACAAGTTATTTAGCCTCTCTGTACCTTAGTTACCTCATCTGAAGAATGGATATGGTAGTCCTCCCTTATCTATGGTTTTGCTTTCCACAGTTTCAATTACTCACCATCAACCAAAATATTACATGGAAAATTCCAGAAGTAGACTGTTCGTAAGTTTTAAACGGTATGCCATTCTAGGTAGGGTGGTTAAATCTTGTGCTGTTTCATTCCATGAGCCTGAGAAGTGACTCACCCTCTGTCCAGCGAGTCTGAGAATCAGTCCGGCGTTTCTGTGCTGTAAATACTAGCTGCCTATTGGTCTGATAAGCAGATTAGTTGTCATGGTAACACAATGCTTGTATACAAGTAATGCTTAGCATACTTAATAATGGACCCAAACACAAGAGTAGTGATGCTATATTACAGTATTTTAAATAATTGCTATTTTATCATTAGTTCTTTTTTTTTTTTTTTAATTTTTGACAGGCAGAGTGGACAGTGAGAGAGAGAGACAGACAGAAAGGTCTTCCTTTGCTGTTGGTTCACCCTCCAGTGGCCGCTGCGGTTGGCGCACTGCGGCCGGTGCACTGTGCTCATCCGATGGCAGGAGCCAGGAGCCAGGTGCTTTTCCTGGTCTCCCATGGTGTGCAGGACCCAAGCACTTGGGCCATCCTCCACTGCACTCCCGGGCCACAGCAGAAAGCTGGCCTGGAAGAGGGGCAACCGGGACAGAATCCGGCACCCCGACCGGGACTAGAACCCGGTGTGCTGGCGCCACAAGGCGGAGGATTAGCCTGTTGAGCCACGGCGCTGGCTATCATTAGTTCTTGTTAACATCTTACTGTACCTGATTTATGAGCTAAACTCAATCATATATATTTATTATGAGAAAAAAGCTATAGTATATATGAGAGAGCTAAGTAGGGAGTTAGGTAAGAATAAATGAAGCTGGAAGAATTTTTTCATAATTTCTATGTAGCATTGCATTGTAACTACACTCCCTGTCAATTCAGTACACCTACTTTCCCATAATGCACCTGTGTCTCATCTGGGACCAGGAAGGCGGAAATGCCATGATGACAACGTGGAAATCAAACTCCAAGTGGAGGGGCCATGAAACTCCCGACAAGATTCAGGCACACTAAACACCATCCAAAGTCCACCTTCCTGGTATAGTCAATTAGGGTATGACCCCCTACCTCATAAAAGGGGCTGATGCATGTGGGAGTGCCCCTTTTGCTTTTTGGCTTCTGGACCTTGCTTTTGGGTCCTTCTCTGGCCTCGTTCCACTCCCTCTCCTCCTAGGCAACTCTGGCCCCCTCAAGATGGGTGTCTCTTTGTGTGGGGTTGCCCACACTCTCACACGAATGCATACTCACTCGCTCTCTTGAATAAATCCTGCTCTCACGTGTGCACTGTATTTATGCCTCTGTGGGGACAAGAACTTGGAATAAAAATTAAGATATATGACCACAACATACACAGGATTCTGTACTACCTGACGAGTCACGAATCCGCTGGGGCTCTTGGAAAATATCCCCTGCAATTAGGGGGAAGTCTACTACATTACAATTAAATGCACGATTCATAATGTGCTTTTACTCAGAATACAGTAAGCACTCAGTGTGTACTAAGTGATTTTTAAAGTGCTAGCAATCATTTCTGAGAAAATACCTAGTAAATGTTAGCTGCCATGGTCTTCATATGGAGCCATATTTTCAACAAGTATCAGCTATTTCATGTTCAGACAGCTATCGCTCTTGTTCTTGCCTGCATCTTCAAACCCAGGACTATTCACATTCTGGTGCTTGTTCTTGCTATAGCAAGAGTTTTATAGCACCTGTCATAATTAACTGTCTTTAATGGGGACAGTGCAGACTGGAGAAGGCAGAACATAAGCGGATTCATGGTTAAATCCGCAGGTCTGGGCATGGAAACAAGGGCAGAGATGTGTATTTAAACCTGAAACTGGGATGTAAGTTTACATGGGAGAAGGAAGTTGAAGGGATGAGAAAGCAAGGAAAACTATGGAAATGGCATTAACCAAATGTTTACGCTGTATCTGAGTAGTTAGGACTCAAGATAGGCAATCAATGCAATTTAAGTAACGTAAATGGAAGGGGTTCTTGCATGCACCTGATATTCCAGACAGTCATCAGTGCTCAACCAGGAGGACCTGGGATTTAGAGATGAGAAATCCAGACCGCAGAAAGGGAGGTTCCAGAAGGAATTGGTTTGGAGGAAGTCAGGGAAAGGTGAAACTAAAGGGGAATTTGGGAAATGCAAGATTGTATCTTAAGAGTAACCTAAGAGTTGCCTGGGGAAGACCACCCCTGGGGTTTATGGCACTTGTCCATACAAATGAGTCATCCCAAATCGTGTGCCAGGAGCATTCTGTTAGCTCAGTCTCACAGGATCCCATGAGAGGAAAAAGTGCCCGCGACCAGTGAAGCCAGCTGCTCACTGTTCTCCCCCTGTGGAACTGGACCTATCCATGACAATGCCTTCAGAGTTGCAAGGTGCAGAGCTTTCTGGGGCATCTAGTTGACTTCTACCAGTCGAGTAGGTGGTGGTGGGGAGAGGGCTGGCACAGTATTGGACAGTACCCCCAAAGACGAGAATGAACAGGGGTCAGGCCCATGCAGATCCTGATCCAGGCTTGGATATGAAGCACCAAACAGGAACTAAAGAATTTTGAGGAAGACGCTGCCAAGACAGAAGAAATGTGGGGCCCAGCTGTAGGGCCCTAACGGCCCAGGTTTTAGGGTGGAACTTACCTTAGGTCTGAGGGGAATCAACAGCGCCTGTATATTGACTGACTGACTTAGATTAAGTGTCGAGAAACAGGGTTGGTCTAGAAAAGGGACCATGCTACACAATAAGAAACCGGAGAAACTTTAAAACATAGTAACACACACAGTTAATAAACCAGTCTTTGAGGACCCGATATCATGATTGCAAAAATCTCCCAGGCAATTCTAATTTGTAGCCAGACTTGACAGCCATGTGTTCCTCTTCCCAGGATCAGGGTCCAGTCCCCCATTTCTCCTGCGTGGACCTCTTTCCTGCCACCTGATGCATGGAATTCCTGACTACTTGGTAATTACTGACAGCAGATAAATACTCCAGCCAAGTCCAGATTACCTACAGTTGGGAAGCTATCAACTATTAGTACCTGCAGATGTTGGTGATCTTAACCCACCCTTCCAAGAACCCTGACTTCAACCTGGGGCTCTCTCCCTGGGCTGGGTTCACCAAGTTATAGACCCTCATTTGGCCAATATAGCACTGCGACCCTCAGTATTCTTGGGATTCGACAAACGAATTGTTTGACTTTGCAATCCTCCCATCATATTTTTTTTCCTAAAAAATTGTAACCATTTGGAGATGTCCTAAGGTATCATTAACTGGATCAAAAACAATGGCGACAGAAATATCCTTTGAAAATAACACACCCTTGCAGAAGACTTACTGTCAGCCTTTCTAAAAACTTACCTATGCGGTTAATCAAATATCCCAAATATTGCTAAGTACTTTGCTCCCTGGATAAAAGTATTCTATTGTAGGCAAGAAGCTCTGAATTCTCATTTATTAATTTTAAGGCGCTAAGTGGTTTCAGGATGTTCCAGCTAGGAAAAAACAGATGGAGCAAGCAAGCTACCAGTGTATAGTTTTTAGCCCCACACATCTGATATTTATTAAGAATTAAAGGACACCAATTGTTGCATAATTCGAAGCGATCACATTTATTCCTTGAAATCCTTCCTCTGCAAAGTATGCAGTGCTTTTTAAGTTGTCTGCTATAGATGCCGGCCTGTGGAGCTACCACATTGGCAAAGTGACTCAGGAAAGCTGACAACACCTTAATAAGAATTTGCATGCATGAAAGCGCCGTCACGTCCTCTTTGTGGAGGCTGGCTGAGGCCTTGTGCTGAGCAGGTGTGGGGGTCAAGTTCTATGTTCTTTAGCCGTTTTACAGGGATGGGCTCGGACTCCTAGGCTCCCAGGAGAGCACATGGCAAGACGGAATCGGACTTTGATATAGGCAGGCAGTTAGAACAAAATCTATCAGGTCTGTAAGCTGGAGAACAAAATCTATCAGGTCTGTAAGCTGGAGACCACACCCTCCACCATGACCCCCGGAGTGATCGCATGCCCCTGCCTGACCACACCTGTGTGTCCACCTGCCAATCAGACTAATTAACCACTCCCCTTCGGAAGTGGATTGAAGGCCTGGAGCATGGTGGGCCTGGCTGTTTTTTCCCTTTGCCCTTTTTTTCCTCCCTACCCTTGGTTGCTGCCCCACGCCTAGGGGCGCATGGCCTTCAGGCTTTTCAGCCTGCCTGCTCCTCTAAATGGCTGGCTCCTCATCTCAGTATGAATCCAGAGTTCCCTCTCTCATTTAGATAGAGCCCTCACTCTCCTAATGCATTTCTCTCACTGAATAAAAAGCTTAAAAAACTTACCATGCTGCCTGGTTTACTTGAGCCAGTATTCAGAATTCTTTGAATTTGTGGCAAGAACCCACATGGCTTATTACTTTCAGATATATTAATAAGCAAATCGGTATGATTTCAGGGTATTGGGGTGCACAAGTCAGGTGCCAGTTTTCTATAGGACTATGAAAAAAGCCAATCCCCCTCCCCTGTTGAGCACTCATATGATTGTGTGTTTGTCCCCCTGCTAGGCCGTCTTGGTATTTCTTATGCTTACATAAACCCTGGAAAGCAGAAACCCAAGTCTCCCTTTTGGATCTCATGTGAACTGGTTGGGTCAAAATCGCTTAATCTCTGTGTTTCTGTTTTCTCAACTGCGACATACAGGAGGTAGATGACTTTATGTGTAGATGACTCTGTCGGACACTTACAGTGGCTTTAAAATGGTGTTTCTGCAATTTGATCATTGAATTCTAAGAAAGATTTTAACACTTGACCTCTGATGTGCGTTGTGGCTCCAACAAAAGAATGGATTTTCCAGGTTTTATTAACGCCATGTGGAGGTGCTAGTGTTGTGTGAGTCCATGACCAAAAATGTGAATGTGTATGTATGGTCAGCATTGCACTGAGCACTGTGGTTCACACTAATGGAACACTAGCCTTGTGTCAGGGTCTTTCTCATCTCTTGGTGAGAAGATTCTCCCCTAAGAAATTCTGGCACGGTGAAGTATGAGGTATATGCCATGGGTCCCATTATCCAACAGAGACAGTAGTCAATGAATAAAGAAGCAGGACTTAGGCTGGGCTAACAAACAAACAGACAGACATTTAGTATTTGTCTGTGTCTGGCTTATTTCACTTGACAATGACCATTTCATTTTTGTTACAAATGTTAGGATTTTGTTTTTAATAGCTGAATAACATTCTGTTGTATATATACTCCACTTTTTGTAAATCCACATATTCTGTCTCATATGTGGAAATTTTAAAAATGGTTGATCTAGGAAGTATAGAAATTACTGGAGGCTGGGAATGGTTATAGAAGGAGGTTGGATAACAGATACCAAAATGCAGACAGAAGTAATAAGCATTGTGGCACAGCTGGTTAAGCTGACTTTGGGATGCCACGTTTCATATTAGATCAAGTGTCACCTCCCCTTGCAATTCAGATTCCTGCTAATGGGCACCCTGGAAGACAGCATATTACGGCTCAAGCACTTGGGTCCTAGATGAAAGACCAAGATGGAGTTCCTGGCTCCTGGTTTCAGCCCAGGACTTGAACCAGCAGATGGAAGACCTCTCTATTTCTCTCTGTCATGCTGTTTTTCAAATAAATAAACTTAAACAAAAAAAGTAGTAAGTTCCAGTATCCACAGCACAGTGGGGGTGACTGTAGTTCACAACGATGTATTATACACTATATACATGTCAACAAGAGTCCCTGAAATCAAGAAGACCCCGTTTCTCCCTTGAGGTCTCCCTCTCCCCACTTCATTCCCCTGTCAAATCCTTCAGTCCTGTTAGGATCAGTATGTGAGCTGGTGTGTGTGTGTGTGTGTGTGTGTGTGTGTGTGTGTGTGTGGTGTTTCCCAAGAGAGAAATTTGTATTCTTGAAAGAAGCAATTCATCACTCAGGACAGAACGAACGCTACCAAGTGTGCTGATGGAAGGATATGTTATTGACCTACCCATCCTATGGCGATCACAAGGCTGGATCACATTAGGATCTGCATGAACACAGACAGCTAAGACAAAGAAATACCAGGGATGTTACCTAAGGCTCAGCCTCTGCTCCTCATTTCCCTGGCTTCTGCTTCCTTTTCTATATAAGCTCTCTCCCTGAGCCAGAGTCAGGGTGCATAACTTGGAGCCCTTATCTCCTCTGCTTGGCAATGCGAATAATAAACTCTCTCCTTTTGCAAAAGCCTGGTGTCTCTGAGTTTGGCTACAGAGCACATCAAGCAAGAGATTCACTGTGTTTGTCCAACAATAGGAAGAGCAGAGAGGATCTCATATGGAAATTGAAAGGCCAGTTTTCTGGTTGGACCAATTGGTGCTGGAAATATGTCAAAATATTACATGGTATGCCATAAAAATGAACAATTATTACATATTAGTGAAAAATTAAAAACAAGGGCAGGCATTTGACATAGCAGTAAGACAACACTGGAGATGCCTGTATCTCGTATTGACGTGACTGGGTTTGAGCCCTGGCTCTGCTCCTGATTCCAGCTCCCTGCTAATACAGACCCTGGGAGGCAGTGGTGATGACTCAAGTGATTGGATTTGGGCCATCCATGTGGGAGATCTATTATGACTTCTCAGCTCCCAGCTTTGGCCTGGCCTAGCCACAGTGATTTAGGGAGTGAATCAGAAGACAGGAGTTTTCTCTCTACTTGTTACTCTCTTCCTATCAAATAAGTTTAAAAATAAACAAGCAAACATGGGATGATTTGAATGGACAATGGAGAAAGAGGAGGACTATCCAGGGCAGGGAAGAAAAGCAGCAAGGAGGAAAAAGAAGCATTTGTATGGCAATGACGCGCCAGCCAGTGTGTGGTTAGGCAGGACTGCAGCTAGAAGAGGACAACATAGGGGCCTGCATTGTGGGGTAGCAGCTTAAGCTGGTTTGAGACCCAAGACCTGGCTGCTCCACTTCTGATCCAGCTCCCTGCCAATGCACCTGGGAAATCAGTGGAGGATGGCCTAAGTGCTTAGGCCCAATGTGGAGACCTGGAAGAAGCTCCTGGCTCCTGGCTTGGGTTCAGCCCAGCTCTGGCTATTGGGGCCATTTGGGGAATGAACCAGCGGATGGAAGGCCTGTTAGGAAAAGAGCTGCAGATTGGCGGCTCCTCACACGGGGCACCAAAATGTTAGGAAAAGAGACATAGAGTAGAGAGGAGGCAGTGTACGAATTTATAGCCAGACCGAATTTATTCAGAGAAAATAAATCCGTAGAGGTGGGTGACCAACTGCCCATGTGCCTATGATGGAACACATGGCAGAAGGCCCTAACCCCAGGGCCGGGCCTTTTTATATTTTGGGAGGGCTGGGGATGGGGGTGAGGTAGGGGGCATCAGGCAGAGGGGAATTCCTGGAACTGGTCTTTCAGGTGGCTGTGGTGGGGGTGGGGTATGAAGGCAACAGGGTGTGAGACCCAATTGAGTCCCAAGGGCAAGGAATACATTCCAGTGCTTATCTCCTTTGGGCATGAGGGAGAATGGCTGAGGCTCATGTCCTTGTTCCATCAAGGTCTCTCTCTCTCTCTCTGTAAATTCTGTCTTTCAAATAAATGAAAGTAAATTTTTTTTTAGAAGAGGACAAAATAGAAGTAGCGTTTAAGAAGTAACATCTGATGGCAATGGAGATGAATTATAGAAGGAGTTTCAGAAACAGATCCCTTTTCCTGAGTGCCTGCTATGTGACAGGCTCTGCGATGTCATTTTCTAGACATGACATTTGATCACTGCAACAATCTACAAAGTAGATTTCCTCATCTCCCCATTTACAGATATGGACATTCAAACTCAAAGAGACCAAGAAACAGCCCAAAGCCATCCAGTGACTAGGAGGAGGCTCAGTAAAAATTCGAACCCAGGGGGCCAGCATGGTGGCGTAGCAAGAAAAGCCGCTGCCTGTGATGCTGGCAACCGGTATGGGCACCAGATCAAGCCCTGGTTGCTCCACATCTGATCCTGCTTCCTTCTAATGGGCCTGGGAAAGCAGCAGAGGATGGCCCAAGTTCTTGGGCTCCTGCACCACATTGGAAACCTGGATGAAGCTCCTAGCTTCTGGCTTCAGCTGGCAGGCCATCGCTGCCATTTAGGGAGTCAACCAGCAGGTAGAAGATCTCTCTCTCTCTCTCTCTCTCTGGAACTCTGACTTTCCAATAAATAAAATAAATCTTAAAAAAAAATTCCAACCTGGGGTATCTCCTTATTCTACTATCCCACACTGCACCTCCAACAGCAAGGAAGCTGCTGCCAGTGCCATTCACCCAAAACAATCAACACTCAATCATTTGGTGGCTTTCACCACTGTCACAGCCAGTTGCTAGGCAATTGATTACCTGGCCTCATCGCGATCTGATTAGTTGCTATGAATGTCTAAATAACTCAGTCACTAGAATAGATGCCTATGCTACGTGTGGCAGGCAATGGGACCGAAGGCATAAAAGGCAACCAGACTGATGGCTCGTCTCCTTATTGACTCAGAGGCAAAGCGGCAGAGGCAGGCCCTGTGAAGAGCCGCTGCAATCACAAAGCAAAGGACAGTCCTCTGTGTGCACCTGGTGTAGGGAAACCATTGGTCACACACCAGTCGTTTCAGTAACACCTGCACATCCTTGGCTTTCAGACACAAATTAAAGGCCAAATTCAGACATTGAAGTCATTCACATGTTCTACAATGGTATAGAAGGTCAGAGAGGAGAGCCCAAGTAGATGTGACAAGTTATGATCCCTGGGCCTTGTTAGTTTCCTGTAGACATCAGGAGAGGAGAGTGTGTGTGTGTGTGTGTGTGTGTGTGTTTGAGTAGGGATCCTACTTTGTATAAGACTTTCTCTTACCTTATGCATAAACATGAATCATTTTATAGACCTTAATTCTGCCAGATCTTGTCTTTGTTTAAAAATAGAGATGGTCTGTACCCTGCCCCCAGCATCACTGAGGCAGTTTCATTCACATGTGAGCAGTCTGGTTACATCACTGCTGCACACCCAACTAGCTTCTCTGTTGAGAAAGGTGTTAATTGCCGTTGTGAATTAATCATTATTCTAACTGAGCCGGAGTCTTATTTTCCTCTTCAAGCTTCTCATTACTAAGTGGCTTTGAACTGGTTAATGTGAGAACATCATTCAAGCAAATTATCATTCTGCAGTGCACTACCAAACACACCATTGTTTTATTATGTATTCTATCATGTGGGATTTCATATGTGCAAAAGTTGTCACGGACCACTTATTGTAAAACCTGCTTTTGCTACTTTATTACAGTTTATTTTCTTGGGTTCAGGATTCTTATCAGGCTCTCCTTTTCCTCTCGTGCTCTGAAAGGTAACGTGAACATCACAGTGGTTACACTCTTCAGAACACTACCTGTCTCAGGGGGTAATATTGAAAGTATTTGGCATGAGCAGCTTTCAGAGGCACCAGTTCTCCTCTGCCTTGCTAAACAGTAACAAAGCTATTATAATAGTATGACCGTGATAAAAATAATTCAGAAAAACTGGTCATTAGTCTGTTTAAGATTGGATTATATAATTTCCCTATTCCCCAAGAGCTGGAAACTAAAGGCTTTTAATGCAAGTGTCTCTTCTATTATATCTGGAAGAGAGTTGCTCTTAAATCTCAGGAATGAGTGGGACTCAGTATGTCTAACAGGAGAGGAGAGGGAGATTGGGTAACTGGCACAGAGCCCTCCAATAGCGTGGGTCAGGGGTTGGGGATGTTTGCCTGGTTGCACCAGCTAAGGGTTCAGGCTTTCCCGGTTGGCAAGTTTGGGCTTTTAGCAGGTTCTAGCCTGGGCCTGAGGTTGAGGAGAGAGGCAAGATACAGAGATTAGAAGCAGTTTGATACTTAGCAGGTGTGTGCACATTTTTGAAGACGTGAAATCCAGAAAGGTAGACACTGAGCCCATCCCATTCAGCCTGTAACCCCACAGCATCGAGCACTGTGTTGTGTACCATCCTCACCTAGTCCAGGCTATATCAGCTCCTACCCAGATCGAAGCAGAAGCTTCTGGAGTAGTCTCCCTACCTCTACTCTTCACCCGTCCCGAGTGTTATTCCCACAGTGCCCAGTGGACTTTTAAAACTGCAGATGTAACTTTGGCTATCGCAAACCTTTGGCGATTTACACCATGCTTAGATGGAGCCCAAACCCAGAAGAGCTGCCTGGCTTCCTTCCAGTTCCTCTCTGCCACCTTCTGCCAGCCTCCCTTTCCCCTGGTGAACGAGCCTTCAACTCTGCTTCAGGCTGTTTCCTTGGAGAAGTCTTGCTCGAAACCCTGGAGTCCCCAGCACTCCGTGCTCTCTCTCCCTCTCTTATTTAAAGATTTATTTGTTTATGAAGTCAGAGTTACAGAGAGGGAGAGAGGCACAGAGACAGATATTCCATCTGTTGGTTCCCTCCTCCACATGGGTGCGAGGGGCCCAAGGAGTTGAGCCATCCTCTGCTGCTTTCCCAGACACGTTGGTAGGGAGTTGGATCAAAAGTGGAGCATCCGGGACTCGAACTTGTGCCTATATGGGAGGCCAACATCATGACTGGCAGCTTAACCCACTGCACCACAATCCTGTTCTCCCCACCTGTATCTGCTCCTTTTTTTTTTTTTTAATATATAGCACTTTCTCCGGCTTACTATTCATTGATTAGTATCATTATTTAATTGTCTGCTTCTCTAATTTGACTTCTGAATGCCATGAGTGATGAAAGGATAACAAGCAGGCCAGTGCCGCACCTCACTAGGCTAATCCTCTGCCTGCAGCGCCAGTACCCCGGGTTCTAGTCCCGGTCGGGGCGCCGGATTCTCTCCCGGTTGCTCCTCTTCCAGTCCAGCTCTCTGATGTGGCCCCGGAGGGCAGTGGAGGATGGCCCAAGTGCTTGGGCCCTGCACCTGCATGGGAGACCAGGAGGAAGAACCTGGCTCCTGGCTTCGGATCGGCACTGCGCCAGCCGTAGTGGCCATTTGGGGAGTGAACCAACGGAAAAAGGAAGATCTTTCTCTCTATCCCTCTCTCACTAACTCTGCCTGTCAAAAAAAAAAAAAAAAAAAAGAAAAGAAAAGAAAAAAGGATAACAAGAAAATATTAGGAGCCTTCAGAAGATTCACAGAAAATGCATGATTTTTTAATTCCATTTTCCACGAACTTTTAAAAAGTACCCTTAATCAGATTAACTCCTTAACGATACAGGCACCACATCCAGTGGTGAGAACTGGAGCTAGGGAAGGCCCAGGGAGTAGAGGGCCCCGTGGCTTGCGAGTCAGGCGAGAGGCTGAGGGTGACTCTACAGTGACTTGCCGTGGAGCCGCCCAGAGGCCGGCAGGAACGGTGGGAGCATGTCCTGCCTCAGCTGGAGACACTTTCCAGCAAGGGTGCTTGTAGGCACTGATGAAGAAATTGCACCTTGCGAGTGACACAGTCGATCGATGGGACACCCAAGATTCAAATTGGCTCCCAGCTCAGGGGTCTCCTTTCACACCCAACAGCTCCCCTTGTTTGCTGCAGCAGATGGATACGGAGGTGTGGGCTGGGGCTTCTCCGGGGCTGCTCTGCGTGCCTGGGTCTACGCAACAGCATTGCATGCATCGCTCGTTTGTTTATCCTTCAGTCGGAACCAGCGTGGAGACTGAATCGCGACGGCTGGTGCCTGGAGGTTTGTGCTTCACAGCTGCATCGCGGCCTCTGCTGTTGGAGATGATCTTTTTCGCATTGCCGTGGGCTCAGGTGTGGTGAGAATACTGATGGGGCTGCCCTTGGGATGCCAGACGGGAGCTGGGTGGGACAGATGCAGATGTCCAAGCGGCAGGGCAGGCAGCAAGCAGGCCGGGGTGTGGGTGTTACATCCTGGGGGAGGCTTGGGCCAGCAGCGCAGCACTGGGCTCAGAGAGAAGTGCTGGGAGTGGGTTGTGCAACTGCCAGTGAAAGGACATCCTGCAAACCGGCGAACGCTGTGGCAGCCGCACGCCCACAGGGCCGGGGACTCCAGCAGGAGATGCAGTGTGCTGCGGGGTGGAAGGCGTTAGGGAGCGAGGGAAGCTGTGCTGTCAGGAGGAGCGCTCTCCTGTGAACACTGCAGTGCTGCTAAAGGACGCACTGGAGACCCAACATTGCCTGCACGCTCTTTGCACAGTTGTGTTTCTAGGGATCACAATTGTTTGGGGCAGGTGCTTGGCCTGCAGCCCACACTGGAGTACCTGGCTTCCGTTGGAGTATGCAGCTCTGGCTCCCTGATCTGCTTCCTGCTAATGCAGATCCTGGGAGGCAGCAGTGATAGGGCGGGTAACTGAGTTCCTGCCAGCCATGAGAGAGACCCCGAGTGAGTTCCTGGCTCCTGGCTGTGGCCTGGCCCAGCCTGGATTGTTGTAGACATCTGGGGAGTACATGTGTTCATGGGGGCTCTCTGGGTTTTTTTCTCTCTCTCCCTGCTTCTCAGATTAAAAACAAAATGCCCCTGGTATCTTTTTTTGGTTGGCTTCATGGATCTATATGCTGATTTTTAAATGATTTTGTAAAAGCAGAATTCACACCCAAAGAGAAACCTTTCTTTTTGGAAGCAATTTCTCTACAGCCAGTTAGAAATTACAAGCATCCTGCTTCTGCTTTAGTTCACGACATTACAAACACAGTACATACAATGACGGTTTCAGAAAATGAGACGTTTTAGCCTTTTAAAATTGGCTACAATTCTCATTCTTAGCTGTTTGTGCAAAAATGAGTTTCTATATTTTTGTTCCTTTTCAAACAATCCTAAAAACTTTATTCCAAGTGTCTTTGTTCATTTCTTCTGTTGTTTACGAGGTTTTGCACTAAAGATCCAACTCAGATAAATGCCTTCAAGGAAAGAAGGCAGCGATTATCCTAAGAGCAGGACAAAGTTCCCTGCCTTTACAGGCTGTGGAATGTTCTTCACGTGCCCTTGGTGTTCTTCAGCGGGCTCTGCCTTTGCATCTGGGTAAGGAATACCTGCAGTGATACGTGAATGTGTTTAGAATCAACCTTTGGAATGCTGAGGCCCTAACTGTTCAATACCAAAATCAATCATATATTCAAGTCCTTTTAGAAATGAGGTTATACAGTAGTACTTATTCCTCCCTACTATGTTTTTGGAAGCTATTACAAACTTCAGATGTTCTTGAAGTAAGGAATTATATTTGTTACTTGTCTGAATCACCTTTCCCTTAGTTATGCACTTGCTTGAAGTGGAGAACTTTTTAATATAACATCAATTCACTGATTTGGGTTTTATACTTATGAAACGAAACTCTACACTTTCTCACTGTCTTTCCTGTTGTTTTTTTTTTTGAGCTAGCAATTATAATTATTTTAATATTTATTTATTTATTTACTTATTTGAAAGTGAGAATTAGAGAGAGAGAGAGAGAGAGAGAGAGAGAGAGAGGTCTTCCATCCATTGGTTCACTCCCCAAATGGCTGCAACAGCCAGAGCTGGACCAAGCCAAAGCCAGGAGCTAGGAGCTTTATGTGGGTCTCTTATGTGAGTAAGAGCACTTGGGCCATCTTCTGCTGTGTTCCCAGGTGCACTAGCAGGGAGCTGGATCAGAAGTGGAGCAGCCAGGACTTGAACTGGCACCCTTATGGGATGCCTGCTCTGCAGAGGGCTGCTTTACCCACTAGGGCACAACGCTGGCCCCAGAAATTACAATTTAAATGACTGTCATAGAATCTCTGGATTTGAAAGATTCTTTTGGAATTGTATGGGCAGCACAGGTGACCTTAATACCTGTCCCCACCCTCCTCCAACACCTGGCCTTGGATAGCCAGAAAAGGCTCTCAGCCCCAGGCAAGGGAGCTGTCTTCACACTTCTTTCTCAGCTTGCCTCCTGAATTGGCTTTTTCAAACTTCATGCTTCTATTGTTCTCACTCTTGGCTCTAGGATTTTGTTTAATTAAAATACGTCTTTTTCATCTACTTGGGAATGACAGGGAGAGAAAGGTCCCATTTGCTGGTTCACCTCCCAAATGCCCACAATGGCTGGGGTTGGGCCAGAGTTGGGCAGTGTGGGGCATGAGTGCGGCCATGGCGCGGCCAGGCCAGGCCTGGGGGCTCCACATGCACAGCTGCCCCCGGGTGCTCCCGCCTAAGCTGCGCGGAATCGAGCCGCGCGGAGCCGGGCCCACGAACTAACCCAAGCCAGGGGAGCCAGCCGGCGGGGGCCCCGGGGATGGCAGCGCAGGGAGGGACCCGGCGCATGCGCACGTGGCCCCGGCCACCGCCTTGGCGGACAGCGACCCCGCTGGGTGCACGGCGGTGGCGGCTCTCGCCCACAGACAGGGAGGTGCCAAGGAGGGGTCAACATGGAGCCCGCCCAGCTCCAAGAGGTGCAGGACCGGCTGCAACGCCTGCAGGAGGACTTCATCTATAGCCTGCAGGCACTGGAGGAGCGGGACTGTGGGCTGGAGCGTGTGCACAGCTGCCGCCATGATGCCGCTGTGGCCAGGGCCGGCCATGAACAAGCTGCTGTGGCGCGAGGAGGGGGAGTGGATCCTGGAGCAGCTCGCGCGGCCGCCACAGCCCCCCTCCCACCAGCAAGAGGACTGTTGGAAAACAGACGGAGAGGGACCAGGCTGCCAACAATAATGCTGGCGGCCTCCTCTCCGGCGGGCCCTGCGAGAGGGGCAAAGAAGATGGCGCCCAGAGGAAGTAAGGTGGGTGGAATCCAAAGTTGTTTACTACTAAAACTAATTGGCTGTGCAACATCAGGGGAGGTAACAAAACTAGTAACAAGTGTATAGACATATGGCTAGTCCTATAGAAATCCCCCCGTAAAGTGACCGTTTAAGTGGTTGGTCCTTAGCCCTGCCCCATGACTCTGCAGTTTTGTGCTATAAAAGGTTCTGTTACGTACGGAATAAAAGAGTCCTTGCTAGGCTTGGCTCCCCGCTGCGTCTGATTGTCTCCGGGATCCAGAGGCTGGGGAACGGGGGAGCGGCGCACTCACCTTTCCTCGGACCCAGTCCATTCTCAGACCTGCAGGGCAGGAACTGAACATGGGAGCCAGGAACTCAATCCAGTCTCACATATGAGTGGCAGGGACCCAGTTACTCCAACTATCACTGTTGCCCCCCAGGACCTGCATATAAGAAGCTGAAGTCAGGAATAGGAGCCACCGTGGGGCCCAGACACTCCGATGTGGGATATGGACATCTCAAGTGGTGTGTTAACCGCCACCCCAAACTCCTGTCCCAGCTCTTGGGATCTGAAGCTTCAGACTTTTCCTGGCTTCCCAGGAGCTCCCTTCTGGGACTGTATTCCCTTCACTTTGGCTCTCGCCAGCATAAACCATGCCCAGGCTGTGGAGCGCCTCAGCTCCATTTCTCCCCCAAAGCTAGTCCGGCCTGCCTCAAGAGGGAAGATGGGAGAAAACTATTTATTCTGAGTGGTATAAAATATACATATATGCACACCCCAGTACATGTGTATATATTCATGGTATAATAAACAAGACACGGTGGGTCTTTGTCCCTTGTTCCTGGCACACAGCTCCTGCAGTGTCATCTTCGGACTGACGAGAGAGGAGCTGATTGGCTGCAGAGGGCCCTGGGACAGCTGCGGGGGATGCTCACCAGGAAGACCGAGTCCTGATTAGAAGCTAGGCAGATCCCATCCTCCTCCCAGCCTTCAGGCAGGTAGCTTAATCCAGCCGTTCTCATCCCTGGCTGCACAGAGGATCTCCCTGGAGATTTAAAAAAATGCCCGTGCTTGAGCCGCACTCTCAGGGATTCCAGATACGATTGGCCCGGGCAGCAATATTTTCTCTAAAGCTGAGTCTAAAACAGCCAGGATTAAACGCTTACAGGTTTAAATCTGCATGTCGATGCTTTCTGTGTCCTTCAATGCTTTCAGCTGCTGTTCGAATGTCTGTGATCTACAGTGCATTATATCTAACGAAAAGTTCCCAATCATGTGGGAAATAATACTTTCTTGTCTTTCTTTACTCTTGTTTTGAATGTCGGAAGACAAAACTATAATACATTGAGTTCTGAGACCTAATTGGCTTTCGTCTGTGATTCTGGGGCGACGTCTCATTCTGCAGAATGAGGTGCTCAAGTTGACCAGAAGTGCTTTACAAGCAGAAAAAGGCTGGAGAAAGCAGAATTATGCCATGAAACGTGGATTGTCTTTCCAGTGCTATTTTCCTTACAGGGAAATAAACAGGAGGGATTTAAAAAAATATAGTAATTTCATTTATTTGAAAGAGAGGGTGCCAGACAGAAAGAGACAGAGACAGAGAGACAGAGAAAGATCTTCCATCTGCTGGGCACCAGTTACTCCAGGCTGGATCGTGTCAAAGCTAGGAGCCTGGAACTCCATTTGGACCTCTCACATACTTGGCAGGGGCCCAAACACTTGGGCCAACTTCTGCTGCTTTCTGCTTTCCCAGGAGCATTAGCAAGGAGGTGGATCAGAAGTGGAGCAGCCAGGACAGGAACTGGTGTTCCATGGGATGCGGTTTAGCTGGCTCTCAAGACACCCACCCCAGGGATCTTACTGTGGCAGCTCAGATCCACGAGGCCCCTTCTGACTGGTTGCTGTGAATCTTCTGTTTTCTTGGGAAGCTGGCTCATTTCAAAGTTCAGGTGTCTATGAAGCGATTAGCCCAAAAGACTCCTTTCTGGGTTGGTCTGGTCTATAGGACTTGGTGTGGGAACTTAGTCCAAAACAACGAATGACTTTTCATGAATTTATTTAATGCAGTTAACTACCCATGAATATGTATACAAAATTGGCTTTTGTTGCATTAAAATGTTTTTACTCTGAAAGTAACAAGAGCATATTATCGAACCACTGGAGAAGAAAGATGATAAAGAGGAAGGGGAGAAGAAAAGGGAGACCTGCCCCCACTCACCAACCGACTCCTGGCACTGATCACTTCAGTGTATTTTCTTCTCTGCCTCATGCATCTGTGTAGACACTACAAAAAATAGCGATTTCAAACCTGCACATAGCTTTAATGTAAATTATATATTACATAATACATATAAATAAATTATATTTTTGGACTGACAAAAATTCTTGAATACTGCCAGCTCAACACAAGCAGATTTCTGTCCACGTCTCTCCCCGTGGGTCACACGTTGTTCTCTGGTTTGAAGGAATAAAACTGGTCTAGCCAAGGTCACGGTGACCTGATTGCCCAACTCACAGCCTTCTCCATGCCCATTTACCTGCTCTCTGCAGCCCTGGCGCAGAGGAGCACTCTGCCTCCTTGAAACTCTTATCCTCTGATTTCTGCAGCGTCATTCCCTTCGCTCCCTATTTTTCTGCAAACCTTTTTCAGTCTCCTTTACAGTTGCTCTTCTGCTCCCAGGTATTTGGTCCCTGAGGGCTGCAGTCTCTGGCCCTTTCTTTTCTCACTCTACTCTTTTTAAGAGATTTCATCCAACCTCAGAGACTTATTTATTATATTCTGATAACTCCCTGGGGGAGACTTGAAACCTCCAGAAGGCTAATGATGCAGCAAGAAATAAAATTTAAATTTAGAGTTGGACCTCAGTGGTTAAGATGTTGACACCACATATCGGAGTGCCTGGGTTCAATACCCTGGTCTGGTTCCTGACTCCAGCTTCCGGTTAATACAGACCCTGTGAGACAGATGGTAAGTGGCTCAAATAACTGGGTTTCTGCCACCCACATGGGAAATCTAGTTTTGAAATCGGACATGACCCCCTAAAATCTACACAAAAATGTGGTCCTTTAAAGTTCCCCAGAAGGGCTATCTGGGGTGCCACATGTGCTACTGGAATTTGGGGTGCCATATGATTTCACCATATGCTTATTAATAAATCCCCAATATTAATAAGCCCAAGAAGGTTCTTGCCTAATATTTAGAGAATTCTAAATACCGGCACAGATAAACGAGGCAGCATGGTACGTTTTAAGCTTTTATGTAGTGTGAGAGGTATCTAGGAAAGTGAGGGCTTTAGTTCAGGTTGGAGAGGGGGAAAGTCTGGAAACTAGGGTAAAGTCCAGACCAAGCAGAGAGCAGGCCAGAGCCACATGCATCATGCACCCTGAGCTGCTATCCCCCGCTTATCACTGGCAGCAAAGCAGAGGCAGAGCGCTTTATTTAAGAGAGAGAGGTAAATCTGGGTTCATACCGAGCACCGGAAACCAGCCACGTGGAGGAGTATCTAGGCCAGGAAGCCTAGGGCGCATGGCCCGAAGGCTATGGGCTCTGGAGGCACAGGGCTATAGCAAGCCCACTTCCAGGCAAGAGGCCAGGCAAAAAGAGAAGGCCTGGGGCACACAGTGTCCGGCTTTTAACCCGCTTCCAAAGGGGAGTGGTTAATTAACCTGACTGGCTGGTGGGCACCCAGGTGTGGCCAGGTAGGGAGATGAGGTCACACAGGGACTTGGTGAAGGTATCAGGTAGGGTGTGAGGTCACACAGGGGTGTGGCGAAGGTGTGGTCTTCAGCTCACAAATCTAATCAATTTGAGCCTGTAGGCCTGCCTACTTCAGTTTGAGTTCTCAGTTCTGGACATTGCAGGCATTTGGAGTGAACCAGCAAATGGGAGGTCTCTCTCTCTTTCTCTACCTCTATCTCTAAAAATAAATAACTACATTTTTTAAAAGAAACGAAAGTTGAACATCTGTTACTATGGTGCTACGAGAGATTCCTTATATGAAGACAAGCTTTCTTCATCGCATTCCACCCTGCACCCTGATTAAAATAGAGTAAAAAATAGTGCTCCGAGCCCGTGATTCACTTTTCAGGGCCTGCAAATTCCTCACGTTTAGGGACTGCGGAGACCACCTCAATGGCTGGCAGTGCCCAGTCACTATTCTACTCATTCTCTCGAAGCTTCAAGTTCCCAGCTTACGTTTTCTCCTTACCCTCTGTATGGGTGAATGTTAGTACTCCTCCAAAATTTGTATGTTGACACCTGATGCCTGTATGTTGGCATTAAGAGGTGGGGCTTTGGGTGGTGACTCGGTCATGAGGATCGAGCCTTTGTGAGTGGGTTTAGTGCCCTTCTGAAAGGTCTCTAGAGGGCCTGGGTGCCCCCTAGGTCCTTCCCCTCTACCGTGTGAGGACACAAAAAGGCACCATCGATGAGGAATCTGCCAGCACCTTCATCTTGGGCTTTCTAGCCTTCAGAACTGTGAGAAATAAATTTGGGTTATTTTTAAGTTATCCAGGCTAAAGTATTTTGTTATGGCAGCAAGAATGGGCTAAGACACCTCCAACCCAGTTAGGAATGGATTCTATATTGCAAATAATTTTCAAATCTGCATTAGGAGTTGGAATTTAGGATTAAGGCTGGGACAGAGTGTGGAACTATAGCCTTCTTTAATTTGTGAAATAGAAATACAACCAGAAAATGGGAAAAGCTTATTTCATTAGTTAGAAAATTAACTTAGGCCGGCGCCGTGGCTCAACAGGCTAATCCTCCGCCTTGCGGCGCCGGCACACCGGGTTCTAGTCCCGGTCGGAGCGCCGGATTCTGTCCCAGTTGCCCCTCTTCCAGGCCAGCCCTCTGCTGTGGCCCGGGAGTGCAGTGGAGGATGGCCCAAGTGCTTGGGCCCTGCACCCCATGGGAGACCAGGAAAAGCACTTGGCTCCTGGCTCCTGCCATCGGACGATCGCGGTGCGCCGGCTGCAGCGCGCCGTCCGCAGCGGCCATTGGAGGGTGAACCAACGGCAACGGAAGACCTTTCTCTCTGTCTCTCTCTCTCTCACTGTCCACTCTGCCTGTCAAAAAAAAAAAAAAAAAAAAAGAAAATTAACTTAGTTAAAAAGATCACAGTATTGTTTGTAAAAATGGTAAAGCTTACACAGAGTCTCCACTTATTTAATTACCTGATAAGAAGGCAAAAAATGAAAATAAAAATCTCTACATTTTTATTTGAATTATTATAGATTTATAATTTTTAAATAAAATTATTTTTCTTTCCCTAAATACTCAAGAATTTGGAGAATTTATTGCTGGCCATTTTTCTTTTAATCACTAGGCTTTTCACTTCCTACCATTTAAATCATATCAATTCTATATTCTCCTACAGTTTTTCTTGATTGAGTCTCCCAAAGGACATGAGGCCAAGGAAGCAAATGCAATGAGCTTACATCTTGGAATACAAGTGTGGCTGATATATAAAGGTATGTGAGCACATACAGAGAGTACATTTTGGGAACCATGAAAGTACAGAGTCTTCCTACAACATGCAAACCAGTGTCAATATTTAAAGCATCCTACTTTTTCTACAAATGCTGTATTTCTATTTATAAATTATCATTAGCAAATAATTATGATGAATAATAACCCCATCGCTTAATATCCTGCCAGCTGAGGCCTGGCAGAGTTGGTGTGTCCTGAACCACAAGGGCATACAATTTTAGAATTGAGCAATTAAGCTCAGAGAAGATGGGAGTAGAGGTTACCTTGGCAACCTGATCTCACAGCCCTGTGTGAGGCCATATTGTTTGAGTGTTTGAGTCACCAAAGCTGGTTATTGTGATTTATACTCTAGGCAATGCGTTGATGCAGAGAGCTTTCCTCATTCAAGTGCAGAAAGAACGGCTACTTTGAAATCTGAAGAAGAGGATTGTGTAATTTTCTAAAGAAGTCACAATGAGTTAATGAAAATAGTAGTGGCTTATGACAATGTTTCATCTTTATGCCATTACATATGAAATTAAGATTCTGCAAAAACAATTGTTTTGGAATTTATAGGTGATTTTTTAAAAAAGATCTATATTTATTTGAAAGTTACAGAGAAGGGGGGGGGAGAGATCTTTCACACACTGGTTCACTCCCCAAATGGCTGCAATAGCTGGGGCTGGGCCCGGCCAAAGCCAGGAGCTAGGAGCTTCTTCTAGGTTTCCCATGTGGGTGCAGGGACTCAAGGACTTGGGCCATTTTCTGCTGCTTTCCCAGGTGCATTAGCAGGGGGCTGGATCAGAAGTGGAGCAGCCAGGACTTGAACCAGTGCCCATGTGGGATGCCGGCACTGCAGACAGCAGCTTACCTACTGTGCCACAGTGCCAGTCCCTGCATTGAATTTTAATAGTTCAGTATCAGTGTATAGCTAATTTCCATTCATTCAAAAGTACTGATTAAACCCTTTTAATGTGCCTGATCCTGCTGTTGGTGCCAGATTTCAGTCAACAAAACAGGGGAGAGAAAAAATATACAGCAAATAAATAATATACAATATCTGGTGTGGTCAATGTGATAAGGACTAAGGAGAAAATAAACCAGGGTGGGGGGCTGGGAATCTGGGGATAGTGGAGGTATGGCACAGCAATATTAAATTGGATTGTCAGAGAAGACTTTATTGGGGAGATGGTAGTTGAATAGACTCAAAAAAGGGTGAGGGTATGAGCCCTGCAGACATCTGGGGAAGAACATCGCAGGCAGAAGGAATACCCATGCAAGGCCCCATGGAGAGATAAGCTTGCCATGTTCAAGGAGTGTAAGGAGAACTGGAGTGGAGAGATTTGAAGGGCAGAATAGTGAAAGGTGACATCAGAGTGATAAGCAAGGGCAAGATCATAGGGGACCTTGTAGATCACTGGACATATTTTGGCTTTTATTTTGAGAGCAAATAGGTAGCCACTAAGAGAATTTGAGCACAAGACTGACATGATCAGTCAGGAGGCAATAGCAACAATTGTGGGCAGAAATTACAGTGATCAGGGGGTGAGTGATGGAAGTGGTCAGATTCTACTTATATTTTGATAGTAAAAACAGTAGGATTTACTGATTGATTAGGCCTAAGCAACTGGAAAGATGGAGTTGCCATAATTTACCATAGGGAATGCTGTGGGCTGAGTGAGTTTTTTGGTGGAGGTAGAGTAGGATGAAAAGACAGATTAATGTTTGAAATATCTAGTGGATATACAAGTAGACAAAGAAAAGGCAGTTGGACATCCAAGTCCAGAGTTTTTGGGGGAGAGGTCTGGGCTGGATGCACAAAATCGGGCATTATAGAGCAAATAGTATTTCTTTATTATTATTTTATTTTTGACAGAAAGAGTGGGCAGTGAGAGAAAGAGACAGAGAGAAAGGTCTTCCTTTTGCCATTGGTTCACCCCACAATGGCCGCCACAGCTGGCGCACTGCGGCTAGCGCACCACGCTGATCCAGTGGCAGGAGCCAGGTGCTTCTCCTGGTCACCCATGTGGGTGCAGGGCCCAAGCACTTGGGCCATCCTCCACTGCACTCCCGGGCCACAGCAGAGAGCTGGCCTGGAAGAGGGGCAACGGGGACAGAATCCGGCGCTCCGACCGGGACTAGAACCCAGTGTGCTGGCACCACAGGCAGAGGATTAGCCTAGTGAGCCACGGCGCCAGCCAGAGCAAATAGTATTTCAAGGTACAGATGAGGTGAGATAACCACGGGACTGAGAAGAGAACCAGCTGACCTGCAGGACACTGTTACCTTAAGATGTTGAGAAAAAGAGACAGGTAGCAGGGTATCTTGCCTAGTGCTTAGGATGCACAAGTCCCACACTGGAATATCTGGGCTCAATACTTGGCTCCAGCTGCTGGCTCTAGTTTCCTGCTAGTGCAGACCCGGAGAGGCAGAAACGATGGGTCAAGTGATTGAGTTCCTGTTCCCCACAAGGGAGGTGTGGATTGAGTTCTTGACTCTTGGCTTCAGTTCTCTGGCTGTTGCAGGCATTTAGACAGTTACCAGCAGATGGGAGCTGTCTGTCTCCATTTCTTTCAGGCAAATATATATATTTTAGCACTCAGCGAAGTGAAGAGGCAATCAATAGAATGGGAGAAAATATTTGCAAATTATGCAACCGATAAAGGGTTAGCATCCAGAATCTGTAAAGAGCTCAAGAAACTCAACAATAACAAATAATCCAGTTAAGAAATGGACAAAGGACTTGAACAGGCCTTTTTCAAGAGATGAAGTTCAAATGGCCAGCAGACACATGAAAAAATATGCAGGATCATTAGCCATCAGGGAAATACATATCAAAACCACAGTGAGATTTCACCTCACTCCAGTTAGAAAGGCTCTCATACAGAAATCAACACAAAACAAATGCTGGTGAAGTTGTAGGGAAAAATGTACCCTGATCCACTGTTGGTGGGAATGTAAACTGGTGCAGCCACTGTGGAAGACAGTATAGAGATACCTCAGAAATCTGAATGTAGACCTACCATATGAACCAGCAATCCCATTCCTGGGAATTTGTCCAAATCAAAATAAATCAGCATCTGAAGGAGTTATCTATACCCCCATATTCATTGTAGCTCAATTCATAATAGCTAAGATAGGAAATCAACCCAGGTGTCCATCAACTGTCAGCTGGGTAAAGAAATTATTGTACATATGGAATACTTCTCAGCTGTAAAAAAAAAAAAAATGAAATCCTGTCTTTTGCAACAAGATGGATGCAACTGGAAATCGTTATACTTAGTGAAATAAGCCAATTCAAGAAAGACAGATATATATGTTTTCCCTGATCCAAGGTAACTAATAGAGTACCTACAATGTAATGTATTGGAGTGAAATGGATATTTTGAGATTTGATGATTGTTTATAGGCCTTGTCTCTTTCATTGAGGAACAGTGTTTTTTTCTTTTCATACTATTTGTTGAACTCTTTTACTTAGTGTAGGGTTAACTATATGATTATTAAGTAAACTGAAAATAGATCTTTGTAAAAATTAAGAGTGGGAATGTGAGGAGGAGGAGGAGGAGGAGGAAGAAAAGTTGACGTGTGGGTGGGAGAGAAGTGTCCTATGTTCTTAAATCTGTATATATGAAATTATATGGAATACACGAAACTTGTATAACAAATAAAATTTTAAAAAATAAGTATATTTTTAACTGAAAAAATAAAGAGAAAAACAAGATGGGACCACTGAAGAAGACCAGAAAGACAAAAGCAAAACCAGAATAATGGAAGTGTTTCCAGGAGGAGCGGTCAAAGGTGGTGGAGGCTGTTGACGGGGTAAGACGCCCAGGACTGGAGCCATGTGGAGGTCCTTGCTTCCCTTGACTCAAAGTGCTGAGTGACAGCCCCAGTCCAGCTTTCCTCTCTGCCCACTTCTACTTCATTCTTCCATTCTGCTGATACCGAAGGAAACCCCTACAAAGACTCCTGCTCACAAATCTTCCTGTAAGAGTCAGTGTCCAAAAACCCACTTAAGATAGCAGGCATGATGCCCAATGTTTTGCATGTAATTGGATATTTTAATTTTCATAGCAACCCCATGCTGTAGACATGATGAAATATTTTAGAGAACAGGACAGGGGACACTAGTGAACTTGGATAACTTTTCCAAGGTCATTGAGCAGGTGGGATCTGACTCAATCTGCTTGACTCCAAAGCCATGATCTTCTCAACATGATACTTTAGCCTACTGGCTGCATTGATTATTTTTTTAAAGACTTATTTTATTTATTTGAAAGACAGAGTTATAGAGAGAGGTAGAGACAGAGAGAGAGGTCTTTCATCCACTGGTTCACTCCCCAGATAGCCGCAATGGCAGGAGCTGAATTGGGTGCAGGGACACTGGGCCATCTTGTACTGATTTCCCAGGCCATAGCAGAGAGCTGGATCTGAAGAAGAGAAGCCGGGACTAGAACTGGTGCTCATAAGGGATGCTGGTGCTTCAGGCCAGGGCTTTAACCCGCTGTGCCACAGAGCCGGCCCCAGCATTGATTATTCTCATGTCATCCAGGGCTAGGGGTAACCTGGGGTCAGAGAAGTGAGATTTGCAGAACTGCTGAGCTGTGAAGCCCAAATAAAAGCAGTAGTGAGAAAGGAGTTAAGGAAGGAAGCTGGCGACGTTGACCCTTCAGCAGCCTGGGGAAGCCAAGACTGGGACTTTGGAAGTGGGAAGTGTCATAGACAGAGTAGGGAACAAAGAACGAGCTGTGGGAGCCAACCTTGAAGCAATGAGAGACTTCATCTGCAACCCAGAATTTCCTTTGTGGGTCCTGGAGTGGGTCATGGAGTGGACACATCGTTCAAGGAGGTAACATTGGCAGCATCGCATACTTTTTTATATATTTTTGTCATTAATCAAAATACGCTTTTATGTTCTAGATTTGTCACCCATTCAGAATAATTTGTTTTCATGAAATATACATGTATGATTAAAAAGAAAATTCAGCCGGTGCTTCGGCTCAATAGGCTAATCCTCTGCCTGCGGCCCCGGCACCTCGGGTTTTAGTCCCGGTTGCTCCTCTTCCAGGCCAGCCCTCTGCTGTGGCCCAGGAGTGCAGTGGAGGATGGCCCAAGTGCTTGGGCCCTGCACCCCATGGGAGACCAGAAGAAGCACCTGGCTCCTGGCTTCGGATCAGCGTGGTGCACCAGTCACAGTGCGCCGGCTGCAGCGGCCATTGAGGGGTGAACCAACGGAAAAGGAAGACCTTTCTGTCTGTCTTTCTCTCTGTCTACTCTGCCTGTCAAAAAAAAAAATTCATTAATTTTTCTACTACTTAACTGCTAATGCTACAGAATTCTGGTGTGTATTTTAAAAATATTTCTTTGTCACCTGAGAAATCATTCTGGGACTGGGAGGTTTAGGCTCCTAAGTACCTTTATGTTGTTATTGCTTCTTGCTGTCCCTCCAGTTTATCTTTCCATTACGTCTTTAAGGAATGCTTATTACATTAGACTATGACCAAATCAAAAAAAAATCAATAAAACACAATTCCTGTTGAGGCACTAACAGTCTTCAGGGAGAAAAAGGGCATTTAAACAACACCAACAACGACAGAGAAGCATTTGCAGTGAGCTTGTTCAGCCAGGTAGAAGGAGCCGCTAATACTGCTGGGGATTAAAGTCACAGATAGATTGGACAGAAATGTCCTCAAGATTGGAAACAAGGTTACATCAACAGCAAAGCTGCTCAGAATGAATGCACAATGGATAAGAGGAGCTTGTTGTCTATAAATACTTTTTAAAAATATTTATTTTATTTGAAAGGCAGAGTTACAGAAAGGCTGAGAAAGAGAAAGAGAGAGAGAGAGAGAGAGAGAGAGAGAGAGAGAGAGAATCTTCCATCTGGTGGTTCACTCCTCAAATGGCCACAATGGCTGGAGCTGTGCCGATCCAAAGCCAGGAGCCAGCAGCTTCTTCTGGGTCTCCCACATGCCTGCCAGGGCCCAAGAACTTAGGCCATTTTCTACTGCTTTCCTAGGCTATAGCAGAGAGCTGGATCAGAAGTGGAGTAGCCGGGACTTGAACCAGCACCCATATGGGATGTTGGCACTGCCAGTGGCAGCTTTACTTGCTACATCACAGCATCAGCCCCTATAAATACTTTTAACTGCTTCAGATGTAGGGAAAGTTGGCCCGTGGGCCGTTTATGGCTTGTGAAATCATTTGGTTTGGTCCTGCCAAGGCAACCACAGGTAGCACTTCGAATTCCATAACTACAGCAGGCTGGAGAGTTTTTCAGCTGATAATTCTGCATGGCCTGTGAATGATGTTGTATGCGAATGGCCCTGGGCAGAAAAAAGGCTCCCCACTCCTAAAACCCTTCAATGGCTCTCTACTGACCAAGAGAACAAGTTCAATCTTCTCGCATGACCCTCCGTTATTCCTTACTTTTCCAGTCTCATTGCAGATGCCTTGCGATTCGTGAATGCATTAAGGTTTGCAAACCATGTGGGCTAACACACGAGAGACCTAGCAGAGAGCTTGGCAATTGTCTTTTGGCTCCAAACCAGGTGATGCCTAAGGCTGGGACTTTGCAAACCACATTACTGCTTGGCCATTTGACTTGGTGCTAGGCACTGCTAACAGGGACTCGAAGGAGGCTGCAGGGTAGAAGTGGGGAAAGGGCCTCGCTCCTCCACCTCTGCTTTCTGTTCCAGACAGCGTCCTACGCCCCAAACTGCTTCTCCCAGCAGAAGGCAGATCCTTCTGCTGGCGACAATGAAGTCCAGTCTGCAGTTGCTCCAAAACCTGCAGAACCAGTGCCTCCCTCGAAGAGCCCAGCAAGATCCCAGCAGGCTGAGACCTCAGCGTGGAGGAGAGCTGAGGGGTTAACTGTCCCCTCCTCTGCATTTCTAAGTTTTTTTTTTTTTTTTTTTTGACAGGCAGAGTGGACAGTGAGAGAGAGAGACAGAGAGAATAGGTCTTCCTTTTGCCGTTGGTTCACCCTCCAATGGCCGCTGTGGCCGGTGCACCGCGCTGATCTGAGCCAGGAGCCAGGTGCTTCTCCTGGTCTCCCATGCAGGTGTAGGGCCCAAGCACTTGGGCCATCTTCCACTGCACTCCCAGGCCACAGCAGAGAGCTGGCCTGGAAGAGGGGCAACCGGGACAGAATCCGGCGTCCCAACCGGGACTAGAACCCGGTGTGCCGGCGCCGTAGGTGGAGGATTAGCCTAGTGAGCCGCAGCACTGGCCTGCATTTCTGTTTTAATGATTCCAGCCTCTTTTTCCAGCCCTAGGTATGGCAGCGTCTCCCCATCATTGCTGCCTTGTGATGCTTTAGGAGAGTGGTTTTAGACTGGAGGCAAGTGTGCATGCCAGGAGACATTTGGCAAAAGCTGGTGAGGTTTTTGGTTGTCACGGTTTAGAGGAGGTGAGGGGAATATTGCTGGCATCTAGTGGGTAGGGGCCAGGGATGCAACTCAGTGTCCTACAAGGTATGGGACAGCTCCAGCCACACATATATTTGTGGTATCAACTCTTTCACCCTTTCAGTTAAAAATGTGACACACAGTTCAGTTTTGCACAGTACAAAGTACAGTTCAATTTAGTACATTTGATGAAAGCTTCAAAATATGATTAACCATAAACAACTCAAACTGGGCTGGCACCATGGCTCAATAGGCTAATCCTCCACCTAGTGGTGCCGGCACACCGGGTTCTAGTCCCGGTCGGGACACCGGATTCTGTCCCGGTTGCCCCTCTTACAGGTCAGCTCTCTGCTGTGGCCAGGGAGTGCAGTGGAGGGATGGCCCAAGTGCTTGGGCATTGCACCTGCATGGGAGACCAGGAGAAGCACCTGGCTCCTGCCATCGGATCAGCGCAGTGCATCAGCCACAGCGCGCCGGCCACAGCGGTCATTGGAGGGTGAACCAACGGCAAAGGAAGACCTTTCTCTCTGTCTCTCTCTCTCACTGTCCACTCTGCCTGTCAAAAAAAAAAAAAAGACTCAAACCTTCATCTATCATGATAGGAATTACATAGCTAATGTCTCAATTGATAAATGAAGAGGTAGTGATATTATTTAGGAAACTGCAACTTTTCTTTGGAGGAGGGGTGTGGCGGGGGAGAGCAGAGCATTGCTGCTTTTCCTTGTAAGCTCGTCTCTCCTATCCATAAAATCTATGCTCACCTAGGCCAGTGTTGGGCTTAGCAGTGAGGATACCAAGTATGATGCTCACTTCCCATATCAAGAGTGCCTGGCGCAGCTCCTGACTCCAGCATCCTGCTAACGCAGGGCATGGGAGGCAGTGGTAATGGCTCAAGTAATTGGATTGAGTTCCTGGCTCTTGGCTTTGGCTCCCTTGCTGACATCTGGGGCATGAACCAGCAGATGGAAGTGCGCTCTATCTCTGTTTCTCAAGTAAATAAATACTTAAAAAATCCTTGATTGTTTATTATATTGATTAAAATATTTTAACAAAAAATACCTATTACATATGTACTACTCCGAATATTGTACACTGAAGCCTCAAGCTGTTAGTCTATGAATGTGTTTTGTTTGGCTGTCACAATTTCTTCTTTTTGGCCAATATTTCAATAATATAATATTTTACATAAAGTCCAGTTTTTCTTGAAAACTAAGATCGGATAACAATGGACCCTGATTTTCATATGGTACTAAGCAACTATGCTTGAGTGATTGCCACTTTAGACGAGGTATGTGCTCTCCACTACGTCACGGTCCCCACCACTCCCTGCTATATCACCGAGTAGTCTTGCTCGCAGCCCGCTTGCTCCATTGGGCTGCTGGTTTGCTCCTCTAGGCACTGGAATTTGAAACTCCAGATGGACAGTCATAAATAATCATTCATTCCTTGTCCTATGATATCATCAGCACACACAGCAATAAAAGTAAAAGTTACAGGTTCAGGATTGGCATGAGCCCAGTTATTGATTATAAATGAAGAGAGAGAGATTTTTTCCCCTGTACTAATGTGTAATAATGTATGTGCAGGCACCATTCTGAGTGATCTATATGCATTAGCTTATGTCATCCTTAAGGCAGCCCACTGAAGCAGGCAATAGTGTCCATCTACAGATAAGGAGCCCAAGGTGCAGATGGATTAAGTAACGTCTACACGCCATCACGAAAGTACCTTCACAAGTCATCTAAACTGAGACGGCCTCTTTTTGACCACTATTCTAAAACATTCCATGTGGGCTTTGTATTAGCTGGGACCGTTTCTGCTCCAAATGTCAGAAAGCCAGCTCTACCAGCTTTAAAACAAAACATTCTAAAATGTGAATTAACTGGTTCATGCAAGCCAACCTCAGATTGTCAGGATTTGAGCTGGCCCATGGGTGACTGGATCCAGCTGGTTCTCTTGGTGTCTGTCTCTTCCTCTCTAATTGTAGATTCTCTTTGACCTTGCCCTTACTCTTCCAGGTTCCTCTAGATGGTGGAGGTTTCAGGCAGGGGTTCCTGGAAACAAAGACTTCAGATGGAGTTTAATGCTCAGGGTGCCTTTAACGAGTGTCCTCAGGGTTAACATCTGTAGAAGGAAAGAGCAAGAAGCAAGACGGACAGTGGGAAAGTCAAGCCATAATGCACACCCGGTGACACCCTAGGCTGACCCCATATAGAGCTAAGGGGTGAGGACAGCCCTCTAAAATGGTCCTCCATTGGACTGAGATGCCCTTCAGATGTGAGTTTCCCAGGGAAGTGGGTGACCTTGGATGAGGAAGCTCTGGCTGAGCACTCCGGGTCGATGGCTGAAAGGTGTATGCCAACAGTACTTCCAGGAAATGAGGCAAGGTCTTCACTTCAGGGGGATCCTGGCCACACATCCCGTGTCTACTGCAGTGGGAGATGTGACTTCTAGCCATCCCAGGGTCACATCATTATGGTTTTCCAACTAAGGAAAAAAGAAAGACCTTCCTTGAACTGTAAGTCAGAAAATTCCAGAGAAGGACTCTGGTCTACCTTGGATCACATGCCTACTCCTTGGGCCAATAAAAATGTGGCCAAGCAGCGCTGTTCACAATAGGCACATCTGTGGTCAGCAGAGGACCGCAGTTGGCATCTCCTTTGAGTCTGGGAAGAGAATTTCCCCAGGAAAAAGGGGTGGTGATGCTGGGACCTGAAGGAGAAGGAGGGAGTGCATTCTGCAGAGCAAGGAGATAGCTGCCACAAGTTTTCTCCTTGCTGTTTCTCAGTGCAGCTCGTGACCTTGACCCTCGCCTCAGTAATGCTGGCTTATTCTGACTGTACATCAGCAACCTGGAGGGAGACGGTATCTCAGCATGGGGGGTTAAGCTTCCACCTGCGACCCCAGCATCCCACATCAGAGTGCCAATTGGAGGCTCAGCTGCCCTGCTTCTGATCCAGCTCCCTGCTAATGCACCTGGGCAAGCAGCAGGTGATGACCTAAGGGCTTTGGGCCTCTGCTACCCAGAGCTGGAGATCCAGGCTCCTGGTTTCAGCCTGGCCCAGTCCTGGACATTGTGGCCACTTGGGGAATGAACCAGCAGATGGAAGATCTCTTTCTCTCTGTGTCTAACCCTCTGTCAATCTGCCTTTCAAATAAAGAAATACAAAGTATATCTTTCTTTTAAAAGAAAAGAAACCTGGGGCTGGCACTGTGGCACAGTGGGTTAACGCCCTGGTCTGAAGCGCCGGCATCCTATATGGGTGCTGGTTCTGGTCCTGGCTGCTCCTCTTCTGATCCAGCTCTCTGCTGTGGCCTGGGAAGGCAGTGGAGAATGGGCCGGGTCCTTGGGCCCCTGCACCTGCATGGGAGACCCAGATCGGTGCAGCTCCGGCCATTGTGGCCAATTGGGGAGTGAACCATCAGATGGAAGACCTCTCTCCTCTCTCTGTGTAGCTCCGACATTCAAATGAGTATATAAATCTTTAAAAAAGAAAAGAAAAGAAACCTGAGAAGGGCACACAGACTACGCTTAGGGAGAATGAAGGTTGGCTGGCCCCTCTGAGCCTACAACAATGAAAGATCAGAGTCCTCTGTCATTTCTGGCTCCAGTCGAGCTTCAGGATAGAGACTTTCAATTGATTCTCAGCTTTTACAGAGTATTCCAAGCCCCCAGTCACCCAGTGGGAACCTGGTGAATCAGGGTCTTTTTTTTTTTTTTTTTAATTTGACAGGTAAAGTTATAGACAGTGAGAGAGACAGACAGAAATGTCTTCCTTCCATTGGTTCACTCCCTAAATGGCCGCTAGGGCCAGCGTTGCGCCGATCTGAAGCCAGAAGCCAGGTGCTTCCTCCTGGTCTTCTATGCGGGTTTGGGCCATCCTCCACTGCCTTCCCGGGCCACAGCAGAGAGCTGGACTGGAAGAGCAGCAGCCGGGACTAGAACTCGGCACCCACATGGGATGCCGGCGCAGCAGGCGAAGGATTCACCAAGTGAGCCACGGTGCCGGTCAGGGTCTGTCTGTCTTGATCGCTTTCACCCAGGCTGATACACACTTCAAGTGCCTGCCAACTCACCAAGGTTTGGTGGAAAAAAAAATCCATTCACGGAATCCCAGGTGCTAACTCGCTCCGCTCCAGTCTCTGTTCCCCTCTGAATGTTGCCTGCCCCTTTCACATGTGAGCCTCGTTTTGTCCCTTGGCCTCTCTGCTCCTGATTTTTGGCTATAACTCAAGGGCTCACTGTTGGATGCATTGCCCACACCTGTCCTAGTCAACCCGTGGGTGCTCACTAACATGACCGCCACTCTCCTGTCTGCTGGAATCCCTGTGAGCAGGGCACAAACATCTCACAAGGCTACACCGTGTACATGCATGGGAGTTTCTAATTCTCAGAAATAACTTCAATGCGAAAGCCCACAGTGACTAAAAAAGAGTGTGTTGAGAGGAACAACGAGGAATCTGCCAGGAGACTCACAAAGGAGTAGTAGCCTGATGGGCTTCCCTTGGTCCTGACCCTGCAGGGGACAGATTTTGTTAACTGGTAGTTGAGGATATTGACTGACATTAGCCATAAGAAGGACAGGTGACTTTACAAAGGAAATGTAACTACAAGAGACTAGATAGTTACACTTTGCTCCTAACAGAGTCTTGCCTTCACGGCAGTTTTCGGTTTTTCTCACTTTATAAGCTAATATAGAAAAAGGCAATAATATGTGCAAAGGACGTCAGTAATCAGTAGAGAACCAAGGTGGACGGTGATGAGTTAAAGTATTGGAGGGCAGGCAGTGCCACCTTGTGGTAGCTCCACGTGTCCACTGGCCAGCTGAGGTAAGCAGGGCACATTCCACGTGTGAAATGGTGGTTGAGTGTCTTTGTGACATATGAAAGCGTAGTTTGTGACACGGAAAAGACAAGGACAGCTTCTGCCTCCTGCACTGTATGAACATGTCTTTAGATCTTTTAATGCCTCACCCAGGTCAAGTCTTACTGGCCTTGGAAGGATTTTGTCTCTCTGAGCAGTTACTGTAATGTGTTTGCATCGCAGAAAGGGGAGTTTATGTCCAGTGCTCACAGGGACAATTTGCCATCTCCTCTGTGTGCAGACCATGTGGCTTCCTACCATTTCCCCCCCTTTTTTTCTATTTATTTGACAGAGAGGGAGAGAGAGAGAGAGAGAGAGAGAGAGAGAGAAGGAATTTCCATCTGCGGGTTCAGTCCTCAATTGCCTGCAACAGTGGGGGGCTGGGCCAGGCTAAAATCAGAAGCCAGGAACCCCAGTTGGGTCTCTCATGTGGGCAACAAGAATCCAGGCACTTGGGCCATCACCTGCTGCCTCCCAAATGCACAGCAGGAAGCTGGATTGGAAATACAGAGTAGCCTGTAACAAACTGGCCCTTTAGTGTGGGATGTGGTTGTCCCAAAGGGAGGATACAGGCACCCCGAATGGTGGCTTAACCTGCTGTGCCACAGCACTTGCCCCAATTCCTACTGTTGCAGGAGTCCAGGAAGCGGCTGCCAGGACAGCACTCTTGTGATGCTCCTGCAGGTGGTCGTGTGGCCAAGTCCCCTCCTTTCTGGGTCTCTTGAACAATCCATGTGGTAGACAATGAAGAAATGGGAGTATGGGGACAAGCATTTGATGCAGTGGTTATGCTGTTGTTTTGGGATGCGAGTATCCCATATCAGAGCGCCTCCATTAGAACCCCAGCTCCATTTCTGATTCCAGTCGCCTGCTAATGCAGACCTTGAGAGGCAGCGGGTAATGGCTCAAGTACCTGGTCCCTACCAGCCCTGTGGGAGACCTGGATTAAGTTCCAGGTTCCTGGCTTCAGGCTCACTCAGCCTGGCTAATGTGGGCATTTTGGAAGGAAACCAACAGATGGAAGATATCTCTCTGTACTTTCAAATATGTGTGTGTGTGTGTGTGTGTGTGTGTGTGTGCCTTTCCTCTCTAAAGTCACTTAGCATCCATGACCTGAGACTATGAGCCTCCTAGGAGAGCTCTTCCTCTGGGAGTTACAGTTGTGCGTGAGGTTTTGCCGTTTGAGCATGTTCCTTATTGGACATGTTAAAGAAATTCTCAAGGAGCTGTTTAAAAGAGTGAAGAATAGGGGGTTAGTGCTGTGCAGAAGTGGGTAAAGCCATTGTCTACAACACTGGCATCCTATACGGGCACCAGTTTGTGTCCCGGCTGCTTCGCTTCTGATCCAGCTCTCTGCAAATGGCCTGGGAAAGCAGAAGAAGATGGCTCAAATGCTTGGGCCCTTACCACACACCTGGGACACCAGGATGAAGCTCCTGGCTCCTGGCTTTGGCTATATGAGGAGTAAAACAGTGAATGGAAGATCTCTCTGTCTCTCCCTCTCCTTCTCTCTCTAACTCTTTGAAAATAAATGGATAAATCTTAGAGAGAGAAGACAGGATGAGAGAAGTCAATAGAAATCTATGGGCTATAATTTTTTAAAATATTTATTTATTTATTTGAAAGGCACAGTTACAGAGAGACAGAGGCAGAAAGAGATCTTCCATATGCTGGTTCACTCCCCAGATGGCTGCAATAGTCAGAGCCACACCGAACCGAAACCAGAAGCCTCCTCCGGGTCTCCCACACAAGTGCAGGGGCCCAAGGACTTGGGCCATCTTCCACTGCTTTCCTAGGCCATAGCAGTGAGCTGGATTAGAAGTGGAGCAGCTGGGACTCAAACCGGCACCCATATGGGATGCCAGCACTGCAGGCGGCAGCTTTACTCGCTACGCCATAGTGCCAGCCCCTGTGGACCATAATTTTGACAGATTACCAGCTGCTTTGAGGACATCAAGCTACTCTACTTTATCCACCCACCTTTTCATTCAACAAATATTTACTGAGCACAAATTCTTGCTTAGCACTGGGCCTGGGGACAGGGATACAACAGTGAAGAATGAACAGAACAACCTCACCCTCAAGAGTTCACAGTCCACTGGGAGTGCACAGATGATTAAGATATGGTCCACTGAGATCAATGCCGAGAGAAGGGAAGTCCAAAATACTGTGGGCATGCTGAGAACAAGATGTGCGTTTCCTGGGAGGAATCTTAACATGCACTAATTTAAATGCATTCAGGGAGGTATAGGGGAAAGCATATTTTAAGACTTTTTAAAAGACTTACATACTGAGAGCCAGTGTTGTGGTACAGGTTAAGCTGCCGCCTGGCATTCCACATGAGCTCTGGCTCGAGTCCCAGCTGCTCCACTTCTAGTCCAGCTTCCTGCTAATGTGCCCAGGAAGGCAAAAGATGGCCCAAGTGCTTGGGCCCCTGCCACCCATGTGGGAAACCCGGATGGAGTTCCAGGTTCCTGGCTTCAGCCTGGCTCAGTCCCAGCCACTGTGGCCATTTGGAGAATGAACCAGAGGATGGGAGATACCTCTCTGTCTTGCTCTCTCCTCCTCCCCCATAACTCCAAGTGCATACAAACAAACAAAACATGGGGCCAAGTAGAGGAATATGAGTGAAAAATGATGCTGAGAGTTTCAGTGTATCCAAATCCCATGTTCATTTATCACTTCTAGCACAGGTTGCTGAGCACTTTTGTTTGCTCTGTTTATTGTCTTTACATGTATTCTGTAGTAACAGAGGTTCTGTTATATCACCCAGCTAATATCTTATCACTTTCCGCCCCAAATTCTCTGCCTTACCCATGCTGCATGCCGTCTGCTGACTCCAGTATGCTCTGCTCTTTCTCTCCGCTGAGTCCTCTGGCTGAAATAGCACCTTCCCTGCTCCCCACTTCTGTCTGCGCCTTCCTGCTGCCACGTGCTCCTCGCTGGTGCAGAGTGCTGTAAGAGACATAGGATATTTTGACCAAAAAGGGCTATTTAAAGTTGTCCATGTAATCCACTTCTTTCAAAAAGAAGAGAATTTTGGAGCATTTCTTTGGCCAAATAGGATTTTGCAAATCATAATTTTGCCAAGAGAAACAAAGAGTGCGCAATTATGCTTTAAGTCTATAATTGATTCAGCAACGTTTAAGATTAGCTGGCAACTCTTTTGGCCGTGTTGGATCTGTGAGGCATGCCCTGCCTGCACTTTTACGTAGCTGGGGCATGAAGCTTGGATCCCATAGCACAAGGCTTACTTTTGCAAGTTCATCTCCAAGGTAGCTCATGGCTGCTGCCAGGTAAACTCTTTTACTTATTAACTAACATTTATTGCACCCGTTTCGTGCTAGGGCCAGGGGTGGACATTTTACATGAATCATCTCAGTTAATCCTAACTATGACCCTACGAAGAAAGTAATGTCATTGTCTCCATTTTCTCTTTAGGGCAAAAGGAATTTGCTCACAGAGACGACCCTTGGTGGCCCGGGATTGAGGACCAGGTCAGTGTGACTCCAGAACCATTGTTTGCCCCACACTTGAGGGGGCCACGGTGCTGTCATGATGCTGTGTATCAGATGCATTGTTCTGGGGATGACCCCCAGTGACTGCCCCCTGCCTGTCAGCACTTCTTGGTGGTCTGAGTGGCCAGTGATAGGTTTGACTTTTTCCTATTTTTTTCAGCAACAGAATTACGCTATATGCACCCATCAAGCACAGGTCCAGCCAGAATTCACAAATCCCTTTCCTAAGTAGAAGGATTTCCTTTGTCTGGATTTTTAAAGAGACTTCCCTTAGAAAGACCTCCTTTGTTGAACAAATGCAAGGAATTCTTTCTGTTTCAACAAGGGGACTTGAAAAAAATGAACACAAATCCTGAATGTCAGTAGCTGTTACCAGATGGCTCTATAGTGTAAACAGAACAGACGAGGTTGAAGCTACTCTTGGAAGGTCTTAGTGAACAAGATTAATTTTGTGAGACTTATATCATGCCTAGAACTTTGCCACCACACATTGTTTATTTGTTTTTAAATTAAGAGGATTTATTTCTTAGGTAACACAAATATAAACAGATGGTAGAAAACACCCTCAGGACTGAAATGAGAGAAATTGTGGTATAATGGAAACAGCTGTAGGATGAATTTCTTGCAGCTCTGTTTATGATCACCTCCGTTTGGGAGACGAGGAAAGGAAAGCAGATGTCACTGTGCAGGATATTGGACACGGAATAGTTCATGATTCTGTCACCTTGACGGCAAGGAGAAGTATAAAGAGGATATTTAATGTTGAGTTTGGAGAGTGGAGTAAATTGAGGATAATTTGGCCTTAGTGAGCAAGACCTGGCCACAATGACTGCTGAGTCAAATCTAATTAGAAAAGGGGGATTAGTAAGAAATCAGCCCTGTTCCTGTGGGAAGGGGGTGTGTGTGTGTGTGTGTGTGTGTGTGTGTGTGTGTGTGTGTGTGTGTGTGTGAATCGTCTCCCTGTGGAGGCGAGTTTTGTTTTTTTTTTGGGGGGGGGGTGGTTTTTGTTTTTGTTTTTTGCAGTGACATCTACTAAGTTCTGACTTCCCTTGTAGAAAAAACAACCAAGAATAGGGACTCTGTTTCAGGCCAGGCATCGTCTAATAGGGTCACCAATCCTACATGCACCCTGAGGATGCACACCCAGCCAGTGAGAGTCCTTGCAGCCCAGGGTTACAGAATATGTGTGGGACAGGTCCTGGTGCCAAACACTTCCTAGCACACCCCTCTAAGCCTGTCGCTCTTCTCCTTTCAAATAGGCTGTGGTTCGAGTCTTGATTAGATCTCACCGTATGGGTGGGCTAAGAGGGATTGTTCTGCATCTGTAACTCTACAAAAACATCTGCAGCTAATTCAGAGACGCTACCTGCAATAGAGCGAGAAGGAAATCAGGAGACTGCAAGCTTTCTGCCTCTTCCACAGACTATTTGTGTGACCTTGAGCAAGTCACTTAAATTCAGCTCATCAGTAAAAGGAGTGGACTGACAAAAAGGGTCATTTCTAAGGTCCTTCTCAAGGCTAGAAAACTATGTGACCAACTTCAAATTCATTTGATGTTTTTGTGGCTGTTCAAAAAAAATTTTTTTTAAGTTTTTAATGTACTTACCTGAGAGGCAGAGAGTGGTTTGCTCCCTGGATGCCTGCAATGTGTTTGGGACTGGGCCAGGCCAAAGCTGGAAGCTGGCAATCCAATCCAGATCTCTTCTGTGGGTGGCAGGAACCCAGTCAATCACTTGAACCATCACTGCTGTTCCTGCCTGCCCCCCACCCCTCGCCCGGGGTTTGCATCAGCAAGAAGCTAGACTAGGAATCAGAGGCAGACATTGAACTCAAGCACTCGGATACGGGATGCAAGTAGCCTAATCAGTGTCTTAACTGCTAGGCCAAACGCCCGTCCCATGTGTTGTGTTTTAATGGCCATGGATGAAAGTTGGCAAGGAGGGTAACTCAGCTGTGGTGGAGAAGATGGGTCTACGATGGATGGTCTCTGTTCAAAAGATTTCCCCCACTTCAGTTCACATCACTTGGCAGTGAAGCAGTTTCTACATTCTGTAGGCTGGGCCTTGGTGAATACGAATATTCACCCATCTTCCATCAAAGCCACATTTGTGGGGGGTTCTAAGGTCATTCATTCAGTATAACTTTATATCTTTTAAAACAACATTAATTAGCAGTCTTATAGCCTGGGATAATCATTTAGATCATACTGCATTTTAAAGAACATAAAATACTGAGTGGAACCTAATACTTTTCATTATCCTTTATCTCACTTCAATAGAATTTATCTATTTTCAAATCTGCCTTGCCAACTAAATTGCCCCTTAAAGGTGGGAATCATATTTTATTTATCTTTCTCTGCCCTACTGCTGAGTACAGCACGCTGGCTCAATAGTTATCTCTTGAATAAAAGATAATGAACTCATCACTGTCAATCCGTGAGTTACAATGGAGCCTCTACACGTTGTACTCAGAAAGGCTCACTGTGGGGCTGGCTCATGGTGTTTCCTCTCGCTCCTCCTCCCTCCCCATTCTGCTACACACTGAGGGGTCTATTTTGAAGATTCCCCAGATACTTGTAATATACATATTTCCCATCATCCTAAGTAAAAAAGAAGCACACTCAAAAGGCTCACATTTCCCAGGTGTTGCTGCTGTGGGCTTTGGACTTCAAGCTCCCTAGACAGAGGGAAACACATGGATCAGGGTGGGGTGAGGACCCACATGGATGCAGGTGAGAGGGCTGATAATACACCCTTCCCCAAATGCCTACTGTCCTCACCAGGCAACAAAGCCCAGCACAGCCAGCAAGGAAGAGGTTTTCAAGCTGATGTAAACATTCTGAGAAGAACCAGGGGAATAGAGAATTGTTTCATATAAACTTACATCTCACCCACCTGGCTTTCAAGCATCAAATTAATAGAGAAACGTTCAGAACGAAACCTTGCTAAGAGAGAAAGTTTCAAACATTTGGAAATATTAAACCAAAGCAGCAAAACTGCATGAAATAAACATTTGGATTGAGTGTTCAATGGAATAAACTGGGGCTCCCTTGGATTTTTTGAAATTTGAGACCTGTTTCTCAAATACTCGATCCTTAAGGGACTTCCTTGCCTTCCTGTTCCTGGTTTGTGTCACTCTAGCTCATCAGTTTGCCCAGTTTCATTTTTCTCAATCAAGTTTTATTTTTTGCTGTATCTGTTCTTTTCAAAATAATTTAAAATTTTTATTTGACAGGATAGAGAGCGCCAGCGAGCACATGTTCCCATCTGTTGGGTTTACTCCCCAGTGTCCCCAGTGGTCAGGGCTGGGCCAGGCCAAAGCCAGGAGCCTGAATCTCAGTCTGGGCCTCCCACATGGGTGGCAGGGACTCAGTTACTTGGACCAGGATCTGCTGCTTCCCAGGGTCTGCATTGGCAGGAAGCTGGAGCCAGGAAGCAGAGCAGCACTCAACGCCAGGAATTCCAATACGGCACGCAGGCCTCCTAACGAGCACATTAACAGCCAGGCCAAATGCCCCCCCCCCCCCCGTTTCATTTCTTCATAGCATACATCATCTGAAATTATCCTATTCTCCATAGAATACCTTTACAGACAGGCCTCCTCTTTGTCTTTTTTTTTTTTTTTTTTTTGACAGGTAGAGTGGACAGTGAGAGAGAGAGAGAGACAGAGAGAAAGGTCTTCCTTTTGCTGTTGGTTCACCCTCCAATGGCCGCTGTGGCCGGCGCGCTGTGGCCAGTGCACTGCACTGATCCGAAGGCAGGAGCCAGGTGCTTCTCCTGGTCTCCCATGGGGTGCAGGGCCCAAGCATTTGGGCCATCCTCCACTGCACTCCCTGGCCACAGCAGAGAGCTGGCCTGGAAGAGGGACAACCGGGACAGAATCCGGCGCCCCGACCGGGACTAGAACCTGGTGTGCTGGCGCTGCAAGGTGGAGGATTAGTCTATTGAGCCGTGGCACTGGCCTCCTCTTTGTCTTATTTCATCCCGTGCACCCTGTGCACCGTGGCACAACATAGATTCTCAGTAATCATTTGATGACTAAATGACAAAATGAATATCGTGATTGTTCAAAGATATCTTCTCAAAACTATTTTCCAAAATTGAGAAACTGTCAGTAAAGAAAACAATAATAAATCACTTCCTTAGGGATCTGCCTCAAGAGAATGGGTGGTGTGTGGTTACCAGCATGGAATGTGGAGTCTGATTGCTGGTGTTTGTAGAGCCCCCCAAAGAGTCCACTAAATATCTACTGTGTAAGAACTACAAGTTTATGCTCATTGCACTAAGAACATTATTTATTTTGAAGGACTCAGGCAGTGGAAACCAGAATATACCTGAAGCATGAGATAAGAGATTCTTTTTGAAATCAACTCCATGCTTAAGGAATCCTTTTATGCTTATTACCTCAAAAAAAAAAAAATCTTGTTTTCCACTAAAACATACAGCCACTGACGTCTTTAGAAAACCAAACGTATTGTCTGGACTGTTGTAGCCAACAGCACAGAAGGTGAGGTCATAAGGCATTAGTTCTGGTTCAAGCTCTGCTTCTTGCTAGCCTGAGTAAGTCACTTAATCTCTGCAGTCTTGCTTTATCTGTTAAAAACAAAAGAGGCAATCCCACACACCAAGGCTCCTGCCCCTCCGGTGGGGGGGGGGAGGGGGGGGGACTGCTGGGCTTCACGGATACAGTCTCTAGGAAGGTGCGCAGGAAACACACAGCTGTTAGCTGTTTTTTCTAACGCTGATTCTGGACGATTGATCGTAAGCACAGTATGATTTTGGGAACGGCAGGGAACAGAAGTCTGTTTCACTGGAGCAAGCCAAGCCCTTAACTGCTTGCCCTAGCCATGCTGTTTGTCTTCGAGATCAAATGAAATGACAGACAAAATAATGATAGAGTAGGAACCGAAGCGATGGAGCCGTCTCCGTGGTAAGTGGGCTGGGTCACGACAGCGTGCTCATCAGAAATTCAGCAACTACAAGAGATCTGCAAACCTAATGCTCTGTTCTCTGATCTACACGGTGAAGCTAACAAGGATAATTATCTCCTGATGACTCCTTCTGGCTATTAACATGCAAACAGCATTTTCGCCCTCTCCTAGCCCATTAAAATTCCCTCCCTAAGTTCAAAAATCCTACTTTAGTTATGAAAAATTTTCACCTCTTTTTAAAAACAGTTCTTTAAATTTGTTTTTTGTTTTATGAATTTGAAAGGTAGAGAGAGAGGGGGGTGCCCATCTTCCATCCTCTGCAACAACCAGGGCTGGCCCAGGCTGAAGCCAGAAGCCTGAAACTCAATCTGGGTCTGTTCTGTGAGTGGCAGGGGCCAAAATAGTTGAGCCGTCACCCGCGGTCTCCCTTTGTATGTATTAGCAGGAAGCTAGAATCAGAGCGAGGAGCTACGACTTGAATCCTGGCCCTCTGATACAGGATGCGGGTGTCCCAAATAGCTTGACTGTGGAATCAACTGCCTACCCTACTTTTCACTGCTTAGGCCACCAGCCTGCAGAATGTAGAAGGGAGTACTCCAGTGTCCTAACAATGACTATTTCTGCATGGCAAGATAATGAATAACATTTTATTTTTTTCTGTGGTTTACAAATTCTCTATAAGGGAGATTTATTCCTTTAATGCTAACAAGAAAAATAAGGAAGCAGATTTAATTAGGTAAAACTCTAACAGCTGTTGCAGACAGCGCTCATCCTGGGAGTTATCCTTCAACGAAAAAGATATTTGGTCATGTAAATTAGGCAAAAAATAATAGTAATAATAATTAGTGCTTTATCTCCTTTTGGGAGAATGCCAAAGCACAATACTAATAGCAAGTTAAGCACGTGCAAGCTTTCACGAGAAAGAAACCTACTTTTGTTTAATTCAGATTTTTTCTCCCACAAAACATTTTTTCCTGTGCAAAATTTGTGGCCGTTTTGTGAAACCAGCGCTCCACGAAACACCTCTCTGGGAAACACCTCTGCTCTAGTGAGCAAGAAAGTGACCAGGGCGCTCTCAGCAGAGCCCATGGATCACCAGGAGATCCACAAATTTGCTGAAGTAGCAGGCAGTACTGCACAATATCAGGCTTGGGCGCTTGTGTGTGCTTCCTGCCAGGGAGAGGCTCATAACACCATCATGTTCTCAGGAATCCATACCATGTAAGGCTAATTCATATTTAGTACTTCCCCCCAGGAATACTTTGGCATCAGGGCAAAGCAGAGAAAGTCAGGCATTGGAGTGCAGCGGGGTAAGCCTCTGCTTGGGATGCCTGCATTCCATATTGGAGTGCAGGATTCAAGCCCGGCTACTCTCTGCTTCTAATCCACATTCCTGTTGCTGAGGGGCAGCGGATGATGGCCCAAGTACTCGGGTTCCTGTCACTCATGTGGGAGACTCGGATGGAGATCCTGGCTCTTGGCTTTCAGTCTGGCCTACTCTTGCCTGCTGTGGGCATTTGAGGAGTAAACCAGTGTATGGAAGATCTCCCTCTCTCCCTCTCTCCCTCTCCCTCTGTTGCTCTGCTTTTCAAGCAAATAAATCTAGATACAAAACCACCCCACAAAACAGGGAAATCAAGAAATTCATCATATTCATCAAAGAAAAAAAAACCACCTAAATCAAAATTTCAGATATACAAAATATAGGATGTTTTAATATAAGGATGTCTCATGCAGTGTTTAGGACATTCTTATATTACTGGTTTATCCAAAATTCACATTTAATTTTGTGTCTCATGTTTTATCTTGCAATCTTAATTAATCTCAGATTTATTAACATGAGGTCTTGGAGAGCAACCTATGAGAAATGAAGATATAGGGTCAAAAAAATAAGATATAGGGTCATTTAACATTTTTCTCCTCAAAGTGTGGCCCATGGACCAGTAGCATTGATGTCACTCAGAGGCTTATAAGGAATGCAGAATCTCAGGCTCCACCCAGACCTGCTGACTCTGAACCCGCATTGTATCCGAGCCCCAGTGTTCACAGGCGTGGGTGTGAAAGCCCTGATTTAAAGAGTTCCTGGCACAGTGGTTTTCCATCTTGGCTATTCATTGGAATCACCTGGAAGCTTTACTCAGCCCTATGCCTCGACTCACTCCCAGGGAGTCGGCCACAATCTGGCCAGTAGGATTCTTTTTATTTTTAATTTTAAACATTTATTTATTTATTTATTTAAAAGGCAGAGAAACAGAAAGAGGGAGAGACAGAAAGGGATCTTCCATCTGCTGGTTAACTCTCCAAATGGACATGAGAGCCAGAGCTGTGCCAACTCGAAGCCAAGAGGTAGGAACTCCATCCAGTCTCCCAGGTGGGTGGCAGGGGCCCAAGCACTTGGACCATCTTCTGCTGCCTTCCCAGGAGCATTAGCAGGGAGCTGGATCAGAAGCAGAGCAGTGGCTGGCACTGTGGTGCAGTGGGTAAAGCCACTGCCAATAGTGCCAGCATCCATATGGGCACTGGTTCGAGTCCCTGCTGCTCCACTCCCGATACAACTCTCTGCTGTGGCCTGGGAAAGCAGTGGAAGGCTCATGGCTTTGGCCCAGCTCTAGTCATTGCAGCCATTTGGGGAGTAAGCCAGTGGATGGAGGTATCTTCCTTTCTCTCCCTCTCTCCCCCTCTCTCAGCCTCTTCCTCTAACTCTGCCTTTCAAATAAATAAATGAATCTTAAAAAGAAAAAGAAAACCTTAAAAAAAGGCAGAGCAACCTAGACTTGAAGCGAAACTCCAATCTAGGATACGGAGGTTGAAGGTGGTGGCTTAACCTGCCCTATCGCAACACTGCTCCTCAACCCCAGCTGATTCTAATGTACAGCCAAAGTAACACCTTTATATAAGGGGGAGCGATGTTGGGCCAGCCTTTAGGATTGTGCTTGGGATACTTGCATTCCATGTCGGATCAGGCGTGAGACCTGGGTTGACTTCTGGGCTCTTGGCTTCAGCTTGGCCCAACCCTGGTTCTTGTGGTCATTTGGAGAGTAAACCAACAGACGGAAGATCCATTTTTGTTTGTTGGTTTCTGGCTCACCCTCTCTTTCAAATGAAAAAAGACTTAAAGGCAAGGGGTGGGGGTGTGGGTGTGGCACTGTGTGTTAAGCTGCTGTCTGGGATGCTAGCATCCCATATGGGCACCTGTTTGAGTCCTGGCTAATGTGCCTGGGAAAGCAGAGAATGGCCAAGTGCTTGGGTCCCTGCTGCTCATGTGAGAGACCAGATGGAGTTCTGGGCTTCTGGCTTTGGCCTGGCCCAGCTCTGCTGTTATGGCCATTTGGGGAGCAAACTAGTGAATGGAAGATCTCTTTCTCTCTCTCTCTAAATCTGCCTTTCAAATCAAACTAAAGGAAAGGGACCTAAGCAAGATGAGGACTCGATCAGAATCACAATGCCCTACTCGGGGTTGACTGAACCAAAATCTCCAAGCTTGGACTAGCTTCAGAATGTGTAGGTTTTGCTGTGTATGTCCTCCAGTTGAGAACCATCAATGCTTGGGCAAACCCAGTGGGTTCTCCAGCTGCTAAGCCATTGAGGGAAGAAGGTCCCGCTTCCCCCATACTCCTGCCCTGGGGAACTCGGCATTCAAGCTGGATTGGGACTGGTTTTCCTCCTGCTTTCCTGCTACCCTCAGAATACGGGGTGGGGGTGGTGGCTTTGTCCGCCAGCAGACATTTTCTGAATGTTCTCACTTTGAGAATTGCTGAGACACCCGAGCACAAAGTTGCTCACGTCTCCTACCAGAAGACTCATTTGTTTTGATTCTTGGGAAAGGAAATGACTTCCCATGAGTCCGTTTGGAATATAAAATAAATTATGAAAATGGTTCTTGCAGAAGCATGGAAGGATTTAAATAATTCTGAGTTACATTCTCCAGTGCAGGTGCTGATTGCTGCACTTGCTGATGCTGTAAATCCCAGCTGCAGAGAATAACAAAGCATTTGTCAGGTGTGCCAGGGCCTCGTGGACAGCGAAGCAGCAGCAGTTAAAGAGATCATCCCGTGCTTTTCTCCGCCAGTACCCGGCGGTGGAGCACGAAGCTTGATAGGAGACAGGCAGGGGCTTAGTCAAAGGAAAGAAATTGCGAAGTACTATTCTAGCTCATGAATTCCACCCGAGGTTGGGGCTGGCTTATGCCTTCGTCTTTCACACAGTTATTTTACAAGGCAACTGGATATCAGGTGACCCTTCTCCCTGCTTCGGCTTGATTTCCCCACTGATTAAGAGGAGTGAAGATATGCTTGATTTCCTTAAGAAAGGATGAGAAATGGGGTGTAAACACAGACCTGACAAGGTTTCTTTGATAGAAGCCAACAGGCCTGCTTCTGGGTTGATGACCACGTTGGTGGTCTAGTCTTCACAGCAAGTTCATGACAAGGCAGCCAGGGGGCGCTCAAGTTCCAAGGGGGGGCAAGCTTTTTTTTTTTTTTTCCTTCCCTTTTCCTTTAAAGATTTTATTTATTGAAAGAGTTAGGGAAAGATCTCTCCACTGGTTCGCTCCTCAAATAGCTGCAATGGCTGGGGCAGGGCCAGGAGCTTCTTCCAGGTCTCCCACGTGGATGGCAGGGGCCCAAGCACTTGGGCCATTCTCTGATGCTTTCCCAAGTACTTTATCTGGGAGCTGGGTTGGAAGTGGAGCAACAGGAACACAAACCAGTGTCTGTATGGGCTGCTGGCATCACAGTTTAATCCACTGTGCCACAATGCCAGCTCGTAAGGCTGGTGTTTTAGTCTGCTTTTCAGAAGTCCAGAGTGGATTTTCTTTATTGGTTCACTTTTCATTGCCTTAATGAAGATATCTGGGAGAAGTTAACTCACAAGGGAAAAGGTCGAATTTCACTCCTGGGTTTGGAAGTTCATAATCCCAGGCCGGGGTAGTCCTGTCAGTCTGGCAGCTGATGAGGGTGGTGGATGACAGAACACTTCAGAGAGGACCACGTAGCAAGCCAGGAAGCAAAGACAGCAGCTAGGCCCAACTCTGCCCTTAAAATCGACCCCCTCTGGGGTGGGCATTTGATCTAGGGTTTAGCCTGTCAGTGTGGATACCCAAATCCCCTGTTGGAGTGCCTGGGTTTGAGTCCGGTCCCAATTTTGGCTTCCTGTAATGTATACCCCGGGGTGTAGGGGGTGGTAGGTGATAGCTTAAGTGTTTAGATCCATGACATCCCTGTGGAGGCCTGGATTGAGTTTTGGCCTGGGCCATTGCAGGCATTTGGGAGGTGAATCGGTGAAAAGGAGCCTCTTAAAAAAAAAAACCTACATCAAAAAAATAAAATCCAACCAACCTTCTCATGAGAACTACCTTAACTACCTTCTGAGGGCATGCCCTAAAGACCTATACCTCCCCCTGGGCTCCCCACCTAGTTGCCATAACCAAGTCTGCACCCTTAATCCATTCCCCATTAATAGACTTTTGGGGACACCCAAGCCATTATCCAAACCCTAATAGCCATCCTCAAGGTTGCAGGGCTTGGGGACTCTGTTTGAGAGGAGGATCAGTCTCCTTTCTTTATGTTACAGTAAATCATCCTTTTACTTTGGCGTGCTTAGGGATCTTCTGGGGATCTTGTTAAAAAGCAGTTTCTAATTGAGTACATCTGAGGCTTGAGCGTCCGTCTGCCTTTCTAACTGGCTCCAGCTGCCTTGGCTGCTGCCGGTCTGCAGGCCACGCTTTGAGTCTCAAGGCTGCAGAACTTTCCCTGAGGCCACACGCCAGTCAGGGCTACCCAGAGACACAGAAGCAACAGGATAAAGATAGGTAGGAGGACAGATGAGAGTGGCCTCGTGGGACTAGGAGCTGCAAGTTCAAGACTTGGAGGGCAGACTGGGAACTCTTGCGGGCCAGGTACATTGCTGAGGGTCATCTACTTAAAGTCTACCTTTCCAGCAACTCCTAGGTTCCTGTTGGATCAGATTCTGGGTCTGAGAGCCCAGGCAAACTGACACCGAACTGACCATGAGCTTCCACTAATGCCCAGGCAGCAGAACTGCTGTTATGTTACGAGCAGGGAGTTGGGGGCTTGACTCTTTCCCCTGGCTCCTGCCTTGCTTCCCTCTGGGAGCTGTAAAAAGTTTTAAAAATCATTGCTTTGAAGCAGGTATTTAGCCTTGCACATAAGGTGCTTCAGTTCCATAGCAGAGTGGCTGAGATTGACACTTGGCTCCTGGCTTCGATACCCAGCTCAAATAACTGGGCCTCTGCCATTCGTGTGGGAGACCTGGATTGAGTTCTGATACCCAGCTTTGACCAAACTCGGATCTGGCCATTGCAGACATTTGGGGAGTAAATCAGTGGGTAGGAGAGCTCACGCTCTCACTCTCAATATATTTCCTCACCTGTCAAATGGAGATAAGTAGCAGCAACTGATTTGGAATGAAATCTTTGAGCAAAATCATTTAGCAAACTACCTGTATATTCAGGTGTTTTACACATGTTAGCTGCTTCCAGTACAGGAGTTTTCAAAAAGTCTGTTCAAAAAACATGGATTTCAAAAGCTTTTTTGCATGAAGACAAAGTCCTAGATCTTAAATTCACTGGTTCAGGCCCTATATGGCTGCAACCAGGGCTGGGACAGGCTGAAGCCAGGAGCCTGAGACTCCATTTGGGTCTTCCAGGTGGGTGACAGAGACTCAAGTGCTTGGGCCATCATCTGCTGCCACTGAGGATGTGTATCGGCAGGAAGCTGGATTTGAAGCAGAGGAGCTGGTGTCTTGAGCAGCTACTTAATCAGTGTGCCAAAGGCCCACCCCATGAATTTTTTTAAAGTCACGTTGCACTATTATCAATCGGAACTACCAAAAAATAGACCCATTTTCTCCCTGCAAAGAAAACTAGAACAGTTTCAGTACAAAGACCGATGATTCACAGCGAACTCCTAACATCTATTTCTGCCCCTGCTTTTGCTTCTCATCTGGTGGCCGGGCTTACCAGCCTCATTAACCTCGGCTCCAGCTGAGCTCATGAATGGCAGGTGTCTGTCCCTAGGGCCAGATCTAGTCTAGCACTGGGAGCAATTAGACCTGTGGGAGGGAAGGCCAAAGGTCACCACTTTACTGAGGTTCTTTACTGCCTCACAGGATCACGTTTAACCCTTCAGATCCCCTGACCAAGAACTTAACTGTTTGACTTGGTAGCTGGAGGAAGTAAGTACTAGACTTTCCTGAACTTCAACTGCAAGGAAATTAGAAGGTACTTAAAAAGTTCATGGAAATGGAATTTAAAAGAAGCTTACTTTGAACCCAAAAAATTCAAAATCCATGCATACAAGGGGCCTTCAAAAAGGAAATGCATACTATGAAAAAACTGTGTATGGATTTCTTTTGTACCAAAATACACTTATCTTTTAAATGTACCCATTTCCCATGAAATTTAAAATTTTTATTTGAAAGGCAGAGTTAGAGATCTTACATCTGCTGATTCATTCCCCAAATGGCTGTAACAGCTGGAGCTGGGCCAGGTTGAAGCCAGAAGCCTGGATCTCCCTCCAGGTCTCCCACGTGGGGGCAGGGGCCTAAGGATTTGGGCAATCTTGCACTGCTTTCCCAGGCACTTTAGCAGGGAGCTGGATGGGTAATGAAGCAGCAGGGACTAGAACCAGTGGTATATGGAACACCAGTGTCCTAGGCCGGTCCCTGCTTTCCTCCCCGACCATGAACTTTTTAAAGTACCTTTGTAGCATGGCTGCAAGCTGACAACTTTTTGTGACATAAATAAGGACATTTTTTCAGTAGTTCCCTTAGAAATGAAATTAAAGCTGGAGAAATTACTTTCTATAACCCTCCTATTGCTTACAAATAATTTAATAGAAGGGAGGATGTTTTTAAGAAAGGAATGATCCTAAGTCTTTAAGGGATCTTGAGCCTTTTGAGTTTAAAAAGCAATATAGAACTACAAAGAATTTTCCCTCACGAAACACTGGGCTAATGGCGTCAAGAGATTGTGTTTCAACTGCGTGTTTTTACAAAATAAACGTGGGACTTGGAAACAAAGTTGTGGGCCGTTTATCTCAGTAACACAAAGGTAGACAGCATATATGTGTCCTTGACTTCTTTGACAACTCGCAATTTTGATGCATGGGAAGAACAGCCAACAGCTCACTGCATGACAGCTATGTTGACTGCAGAAAGAAAAGCGGTGAAAATCTCAACTCCGTTAGAAAACTGAAAAGATGTTTGCCTAGTGTGGCCCTGGGCACAGCAGTTCAGACGCTGCTTTGGACGCCGGTACTTCATGTCAGAGCATCTGGATTCAAGTTGTGCCTCCGCTTCCTATGTCAGCCTTCTGCTAACGCAGGCCCCAAGAGGCAGCCGGTGATGGCTCAGCTAGCTGGCTCGTCGGCCCCCACAAGGGAGACCCTGAATTCTTGGCTCCTGGCTTCAGCTGGGTCTATCCCCAGCGGTTGCAGGTATTTTGAAAGTGAACCAGCAAATGGAAGATCTGTTTCTTTGAAATGAAGTGAAAATGAGTAAACTTTTAAAAATTCATGGAAACATGGAATTAAAAATGTTTGTTTAAAGAAAACATAACTGAAGATGCTAGGAGTATACTTGTGTGTTAACGTTGGGAACGTTTTCAGAGAAATGAGTTGCAATGCAGTGTTATAGTGTGACCATCATGAGCTAAGACAGCCGCAGTGTCATTAGGTGATACAATCTCATGGGGCCACCATCACGTGGGCGACCGTGGTTGACAAAACATCGCTCCAGGGTGCCTGACTATAGGTCTTAGGCATGAAGTTGTTTCCTGATGGCAGCCTTATTTTACATGAAGAGGCCTAAGAAAGTTTCCATTCATTACAACAGACATTTCTTACCTATAATTAGTATGAAATTTTGCTAGAATTAAGGCCAAAAGAGGAGGGTGGCATGGAGGTGGGGCGGAATGTGAGTACTTAGGAGTGGTTTTGCCACTCCTAGTTTTAGGTAGATGTGGACTCCAAATTCAAGCTCCAGGTAGTTACTATATGACCTTGAGCAAGTTACTGAACCTCGCCAAACCTCCGTTTCCTGGTCTATAAAAGGTAATGATACCTTGTCCAGTTGTTTTGCAGATTAAATAAAATAAAGCAAGTAAACATTCAATACAAGTAACATACTGCCTCTGGGTCAGGAAAAATGGGACAAAGGTAGACCCAGGCTCTACCAGGAATAATTGGGCTATCATGGCCCATAGGATTTGACAAAAACATCCCAGGCCATTTTGTTTAAATTGTTCTGGTGGCTTGTTGGGATGACTCCTCCTATAGCCTTGAGACTGTGGATAAATGAGCTTTACTAACCTGCAGTTCTCCTGTGTAACAGCTACAGTATCTACTTCATAGGGTTTTTTTCTTAACATTTTTGTAGTAATTTTAGATGTACAGAAATGCTAAAGCTAGTAGGGAGTTTTCCTGTATAGCCCTTGCTCAGATTTCTCCATTGTTAATATCTTTTCATGTTACATTTGTCAAAACTAAGACACTGGGGGCAGGTGCTCAGCCTACCTATTAAGGTGCCCACATCCCGTCTTGGAGTGCCCAGGTTTGATCTCCAGCTCCAGCTCCTGGTTCCAGCTTCCTGTTAATGCAGACCCTGGGAGGCAGCAGTGATGGCTCAAGCTCAACTGGGTTTCTATAACCTGGAGATCCTGGACTGAGTTCCTGGCTCTAGGCTTCAGCTTCATCCAGCCCTGGCTCTTGCAAACATCTGGCAGATGAACCAGCCGTGGGGAGCTCTGTTTACCTGTCTCTCTGCTTCTCAAATGAAAAGTTAAAAACCTCCAAGAAACTGACATCAGTAATTTACTGTTAATTAAACTCCAGACTTTGGATTCTGCCCCAGTTTCTCTCTTGCTGCGTCTTTGTGTCCCAGGATGCAAACCAGGAAATCGTGTCGCCTGCCTTTGCGCTTCCAGCCTCCTGCGGTCTGTGACGGTTTCTCCGCCTCTTCTTAATTGCCATGACCCTGACAGTCTTGAGGATATGGCTGGGTCCCTCAGTCTAGGTTTGTCTGGCTTTCTCAGCTTGACAAGGGCCACTTGTCCTTTTACGGTGATTTAACAAGAGAACCTGTAAAGCACTCAGAACTGGATTTGGCAGGTATTTTTGTTACAAACATTTATTTCTAACACAGAAGGGCAAAGCCAAGTTGTGGCTGTGAGTGTGAGCAGGGGTCTGCGGCCAGGGGCCTAGGTCCAGGTCTTGAAGCTGCTGCCTTCTGCACAGCATTCTCAGCCTCTGTTTTCCACACCTGTAAGTAAGGACAATAGCAGCACTTCGCTCATGAGACATTGTGAGGATGGAATGGATGCAAATGCTGTGTGCTTCTGGGAAGCTAGCAAGCCAGCTCCCTTAACTTTTACGATTAGTGTTAAAAATATCATGAGGCCGTTGCCGCGGCTCACTAGGCTAATCCTCCACCTGCGGCACCGGCACACTGGGTTCTAGTCCCGGTCGGGGCGCCGGATTCTGTCCCGGTTGCTCCTCTTCCAGGCCAGCTCTCTGCTGTGGCCAGGGAGTGCAGTGGAGGATGGCCCAAGTGCTTGGGCCCTGCACTCCAAGGGAGACCAGGAGAAGCACCTGGCTCCTGGATTCGGATCAGCGCGGTGCGCTGGCCACACTGGCCATTGGAGGGTGAACCAATGACAAAGGAAGACCTTTGTCTCTGTCTCTCTCTCACTGTCCACTCTGCCTGTCAAAAAAAATAATATCGTGAAACCATCCCTCCCTGTTCAGGACAATTCTGAAGCTCCACATAACCCCTTATCTACCATTGCTGTGACAGAGCAACACCCCATGTCTTGAGTGCCCAATGCAAAGTGTCACTGAGAACACAGGTCCTGGGCAGAGCACAGAAATGCACAGAAAACTGCCCTTGGTGGCAGCCTTCATGCCACTGACCAAAGAATTCTGTGCTTCTGGGCAGCCCCACCATGGTTGGTCCAGGTGAAAGGTAGAGACCGCTTCTAGGTTTTGTAGAGGTTCCGACTGACCTCAATGACAGGGATGGTGGGCGAGTGCTGGTGGGGGGAGCAGAGGCTGCAGCTGCAGGTCCCAGAGCCTGGGCTCCCTGGGTTGATGATCAACACTGATGTTGGATTTCCCTCCAGTATCCCTTGTTCAGCACCCAGAGGTGACTCATAGCTAAGTCACTGCGATTTGCCTCCAGTCCCGGCACGACCCTCTGGAATTACACAAGACTCCACTAGAATGAAGTGTCTGAGTGTGCAGCTAAACAAAGTGGATCAAAGGGGATATTTAAAAAGGCAGAGAGAAATAATAAACTTGGGAAGAAAAAGGAAAGTGAAACCAGCACCCTTCCCATAGGTGTCTCATTCCTGGGCTGCCTTTTTGTCTGGTCTTGTCTGATGTGTGATCCCGGCAAGAGGTGTGTCACTTCGGTTTCAGGGCAGCCCCTATCCTGGGAGCAATGTTTTGGAGTGTTGAAATTCTCACGGAGCCCAGTAACACCCTCAGGGGTCCGCTTTGTCTCTCTAACATCCTTTACCAACTCATAAACACTATTTTTGTATTATAAATTTGAAGACTTTCTATTTTAAAAACATTTTACTTAGGTGAAAGACAGTGGGAGAGGAACAGATCACTTTTTCATCTGCTGGCTTACTCCCCAGATGGCCACCATAGCCAGGGCTGGGCCACGCTGCAGTCAGGAGTTTGGAATAATATCCAGGTCTCCCATGTGGATGGCAGGGGCCCAGGCACTGGTGTTCCTTCCCTGGATCACTAGCAGGGAACTGGATTCGAAGCCGAGTAACCAGAACTCCAACCAGCCCTGCAACATGGGATGTGGGCACCCCAGGCAGCAGCTTAACCACTGCGCCACAACACCTGGGCCAAAGGAGGGCTCTTTTTTTTTTTTTTCTTTTTAATGTTCCCAGGTATCATTAGGTGGCGGAGATTATTAACTTATTTGACAAACGTTGAGTGCCTACTGTGGAGGCCACCTGCACCCCTGGCAATTAGAAAGTCCCTAGTGAAAATCCCCAGCAATAAGGAACTCGCTAGTGATGGATGCAAAAGCTCTAGCCTGCAGCTGTCTGCCTCGACTCCCCCTGGGGGTCAGACCCTACAGACTTGCTTGCCCGCTCCCCCCCCCCCCCCCGCAGGGCGTTTCAATCAGTTCACCTCTGCTCTGAGTTCTGCTTTGAGTTCTCACCATCCGCAACAGCGGACTCAGTCCAGCGCTTCCCAGGACACCTACCTGGGCCAGGCATGGTCCTAGAGAGACGCTTGGGAAACAAAAGCAGGCAACAGGCTTGCTCTGAGCACTGGAGCCTTCGTTCAGGAGGCTGGGATCACTCGCCAGCACAACACACAAGGGCGGTCTTTGGGGTGTGGCTGGCAGGTGCTGTGGAAAAGAACAAGGGAGGGGGAGAGGGGGCGCAGGCTCGGAGTGGTGAGGGCTTGATTCTCATTTGCCAGGGGGAGGCTGCCCCGGGAGAGAGCACTTCCTCTCTCGCTAACTGTCCCCAAGCTCTGCTCCACTTCTCAGTTCTGTCTGATCCTTTTCTATAGCCCTTTTTATTTTTCCATTTTATTTATTTGAGAGGCAGAGAGACACAGACACACATATATAAAGAGGCCATCCGCTGGTTCACTCCCCAGATGCCTTCACCAGCCGGGATGTGGAGCCCTGCTTAAACGCCAACCACACTAAATGCAGTTAAGCATCCTGGCTCTGCAACCCAGCTGTCAAAGGTCCCCAGCTCAGTTGTGTTGATGTGGGTTCATTAGGCAGGCAGTTCAGGGTTGCTGAGCTGCAATTGGCAAGCCCCCGTGTGTAATTCTATCCTTGTCGATCAAAACGCCCCTTTCCCAGGATGCATCTAATTGGTCCGGGACCTAAGAAGTGGATGCCACGAAAACATGGATATTGAGCTCCCCCTGGAACTGTGGAGGTGCCACATAATTCCCAGGTGGCTTTGCGCCTGGCAAGGCACTGCCTAACCTCACAGAGGAGACCAACGACTGGGAGGGGGTCTCCTCCTGGGTGGAGGGGCTGCAGGCATTCTTTCTGTGTCTCCTGCCCCACTCCATTCTGCTAGGTGTTTCCTCCCCTCCCCCACCGCTTCTCCTTTCGGGTAAATCTGGCCCACTGCCCACTCACGACAGGTATTTCTCTGGGAGGCAACCCATGCTCAGGTGTGTGTGTGTGCATGCGCACACACTTTCTCACCTTTCAAATTTTATCACTTTCTGCACCTTATTTGTGTCAGCACTTAGCATACTTGTGCACGACAAAAGCCTGGAATAAAAAGTTAATATCTCCTCACCTACATCAGTGTGCATCTGTGTGAGCTTGGACGAGCTGACTTCTCTGCTTTGGTCTCCCCGTCTATGAAACTCGCCCACCTCACCTTGTTGAGAGAGGATTAAGTTCTACTAAAGCCCTTCGGGCAGGGCGGGGCATAGAGTAAGCACTCTGATGCTAGACTAAAGGGGGACGGGGACTGTGGCGTGTGGCCTGGCGATGAAGGTGCCGCTGGGACACTTCCGTCCCACATAGATGCTGGGGTTTGACTCTCGGCTCCATTTTGCTCCCAACTCCAGCTTCCTGGGAGGCAGTAGTGATGGCTCAAGTACCTGGGTTCCCATCACCCAAGTGAGAGCTGAACTGTTTCCAGTTCCAGGTTTGGCCATGGCCATGGCGGACACTGAGGGAGTGAAGCAGCAGATGGGCTCGCTCGTTCTCTCTCTCTCTGCCTTCCAAATGAAATCAATGAATAGAAAGTGATGTCCCTGTGTTTGGAGTAGGTGAGGGTCTCTGCTTGGAAAATGGTGGCAACACGAAGTGCAAGACCCACTGATACCCTAAACACCCTCTGATTTGAGGCCTGAGGCAGCATCCTGTGATTCATTTCTATAATGCATTCTTTTCTGATAGTGATAGCTTTTTAAAAATAAATTCTTGGGGCCGCTGCTGTGGCACAGTGGGTTAAAGCTTGGCCTGGAGCGCTGGCATTCCATGTTGGTGCTGTTTCTAGTCCTGGTTGCTCCTCTTCTGATCCAGCTCTCTGCTATGGCCTGGGAAAGCAGATGTCCCAAGTCCTTGGGCCCTGCACCCGTGTGGGAGACCCAGAAGAAGCTCCTGGCTCCTAGCTTTGGATCGGCACAGCTCTGGCCATTGTGTCCACCTGGGGAGTGAACCAGCAGATGGAAGACCTTTCTCTCTGTCTCTACCTCTCTCTGTAACTCTGTCTTTCAAATAAATAAAATCTTTAAAAATCTTTTCATTTTAAGTTAGGTTTAAATTAAAAAAACTTTTTTATTTGACAGAGTTACAGTGAGAAGGACAGAGAAAGGACTTCCTTCCATTGGTTCACTCCCCAAATAGCCACTATGGCCGGTGCTGCGCTGATCCGTAGCCAGGAGCCAGGTGCTTCTTCCTGGTCTCCCATGCAGGTATAGGGGCCCAAGCACCTGGGCCATCCTCTACTGCCCTCCCAGGGCCACAGCAGAGAGCTGGACTGGGAGAGGAGCAGCTGGGTCTAGAACCCAGCGCCCATATGGGATGCCAGTGCCGCAGGTGGAGGATTAACCAAGTGAGCCACAGTGGTGGCCCCTGAAGTTAGGTTTAATCACATAAAAATCAGCATTTGCTTTGTACAGTTACCTGAAACAGTCATTTGGGCTTTATTTTTAGGTTGTTATTTTCTGATATTGTGTGGTCCATACTTTATTTAAAACCACACCATATAGTCCACTTTCATAAAATAGGCAGCAAAACTTAATGTTGAAGAGGGATGTAGTAGGTCACACTGTTTTTTGTTGGAGAAAATACTCCTAAGTAACTTTTGCCAGTTACTGGGGATTTCTATCAATCAAGTCTCTTCTCAAGCAGAGGATGTCATGGACTGAAAGAAATCCAAAGAGGTGGTCAGAGAACACACAGGAAAACTGGCGAACAAACCCGGTATCTAGGCAGCTTCTGAAGTGTTGAGTCTCAAGGACCTCTTCCAGAGTAAATTATTAAGCTTAGTGCAAAGTCTGAGATCTAGATGACAGAAAAAAGAATGTCATTTAAAGTTCAAGGTCAAACACTTTCGATACATGTCTGTGATAGAGAAATCTGCCTTCATCACAATGTCAGAACAAGGAGTTGGACAAACACACAGGTGTGATAATTCCACTCTGGGGCTCCCGTTCTCACGTAGGTGCCACCTTAGTCCTGCCCCAAGTGCAGGGGGCTCCTCCTTGCTGAGGGAGAACTAAGCTGCTGAGTTTTCATACCAGATTGGTAGCAGTTGATTAGTCTTGCTTGAGACTGACCTTGTACCTGCTTCCCAATACCTGAATCTCTCCTTGATCTGACCGGGTACCCCGGGTCCCCTAGGAATCATCTAGAGTGCTTGCTGCTCCGCCTGGCTGGAAGTCCCTGTCTGGTGTCCTGGCATAGTCTTGAGGGAGGTCTTTGTCAACCTAAACAGCAAGCGGAGAGGGATTCCCAAAGATCAATAAGTACACTTGGAAATAGCAGAGACTGCAATGGGAAAATCTGTGCTGTAGTAGCTGAGTATATTCAAGGAGGTTGGAGCAAGGGGATGTATTTGAAGACAAACTGAGCATTCATTATTTTCATTCATTATTTTCATACAATAATCCTTGGCTACCGGGTGATGTTGACCCAATTTAAGCAGTTCTTGGGTTGATGTCCTTTCAGAACTGTGTGTGTGTGTGTGTGTGTGTAAGATTGCAATGGACTTTTTGCAAGGTTGTGTTTCCAGAAGTCTTTCGTGAATATTTCCTGTAACCGGGCACATACGTCTGAGATTCCTCCTTTATAACTTCCCAGCTTTGTTTATTACGTGTTTTTTTTTTTTTTTAAGGGCATGACAAAAGTGACTCCATTTTGGTTCTAAAAACATTCACACCCAGCCTGCCTGGATCTGTACGTGGTACAAATCTCCCAGACTGTCACTGTTCTGCCCGCTGGTCTACCTCTCAGGACTTCTCGTACCTTGGACTTCTCTACGTAAACAGTGTATTACCGTGGGGCACTTCTTGTCACCTAAACCCCTAAGTAACACACTCTGCACACATCTGCACTCGCACTGCACCTGCGTCTCAGCCCCTCCTGCTCTAGCTGGCTCCACCATTCATCAAGGTCTCAGCCTGACCTGAGAGCCAGAGGTGGCTGTATGAGAGAAACCACACAGGCCTGCGTGGGTTAAAGTCCCATTCAGAAGTTCAGTACTACTTCATGCACCAGTGTCAGGGATAAATGAGAAAATGTATCCAGAATGATACTTGGGGCTGAAATCCAAATCATGGAGTGAATTGACCCAGATGTGTAGGGGATAGCCCAGTAAAGACCAGACCTCAGAATCCACTCTGTGCATTGGCCCTAGGGTGCCCCCACTGGACCCAGGGAACTGTCTATTGCTGTGGACCCCAGGGTCCTGGAATTGGAAGTCTTCTCAGAAGGGTCCCAGCACAGGAGGCTGCTCGGCCATATTTCACCTCCCTCCCTTCCCAGTGGAACCTCGACAGCCTTGATTAGTCTGTGGAAGGTGCTAATTAAAATCATGGGTGAACTGCTTCCCATTTACTCTTAATTTTCAAGCACCACTATAATGACGCATATTATTAAACATGTGTCAGATTAGCTTGGCTCTAGATTCTAATTTACTGTGGCACTGAACTCCATTTATTGTAAGTGCTCCTTCTCCTTGGGCTGTTCACATAGCAAGATGAGAGTTTGCAAAGTTGTGAGCCTTGGTTGAACAGCTCCAGTGCTATCTTTTTGTAACTTTGTGGTCTTGTCTGTCAACTTACAAGTCTCAAACAATTCCTGGTGGAATTGGAGGTCCCACAAAATGCGGACTATTCCTTCACTAATCCATGAGCTAAGTAGCTGCCTTTTTTTTTTTCTGCCTTGTCTTTTTCTCCCTCTTTTTGCTTTGTCTTTCAGTATATTTCTTTTTATTTTTGACAGGCAGAGTGGACAGTGAGAGAGAGAAAGGTCTTCCTTTTGCCATTGGTTCACCCTCCAATGGCCGCCGCAGCCGGTGCACTGCACTGATCCGAAGGCAGGAGCCAGGTGCTTCTCCTGGTCTCCCATGGGGTGCAGGGCTCAAGCACTTGGGCCATCCTCCACTGCACTCCCGGGCCACAGCAGAGGGCTGGCCTGGAAGAGGGGCAACCGGGACAGAATCTGGCGCCCCGCCCGGGACTAGAACCCAGTGTGCTGGCACCGCAAGGCAGAGTATTAGCCTATTGAGCCATGGCGCCGGCCTGTTTTTCAGTATATTTCATCTCTTCCAATACATAGGTTTTGGAATCTAGCAAAGGAAGGAAGGAGAAAGTTGATGGCTTTTGATCATTTTCTAACTAACTCGGCATCTTTGGTTTTCTCCAAGGATTAAGAAACAAAAGGTTGCTGTACCTTTCCCAGTGTGTTTTTGGATTTTCCCTCTCAGCTTTAGCCCTTAGTGTATATTCATGCTTCTGCAGGATAAAATTGTCTTTCTAATTCACCCCGGGATCCAAGGGCTCTTGTTGGCAGCTCCTACATAGCATGCAGTCCCTGGAGCAGCCATCTTTTTGGTTAAATGGGTTAACCAACGTTAGAAGGTGTGGAATTGGCATTTTTTGAGAATGTGATTGGATTTGGACTACAACCCACAGTTTGGGATGTAAAAAGCTAAAAGATGAACAATAACTTTGGGAAAACAACTGTACGTGGCACTGGGTGGCAAGGATTAGCATCCTGATCGCACAAAGGACTGTTCTGAGGACTCATCATCCAGTCGGTCAGCCTTAGCGTTTGTGTTCAGTGAAAACTCGCTGAGCGCTGCTACGTGTGGAATTGTGTCCTTCCAAATTTCTGTGTTAATCCTGAACCTCAGGATCTTATTTTGAGATAAGATCCTTTCAGAAGTAATCCAGTTAAATTGAGGCCATTGGGACATGACTGGTGTCACACAAATGGGGACATTTGGACAAAGAGACGCAGGGAGAAGAGGACCTGTCCAAGCCGAGTCCTGGAGCGGATCCTCCCCCACAGCCCTCCGAAGGAACCGATTCAGCTGCCTCCTTGCTCTTGGACTTCTAGTCCCACAACTATCAGACCTACATGTCTCGTTTAAACCACCCAGGCTTTGTGACCGCAGCCCCTGCAGAGAGCTAATCCAAGCACCCACTGTGTGCCAGATCCTGACCCCGGTGCAGGGAACAGGATCATGAGTAAAACTGTCCGTGTGTGCCTTCTTGGGATTCACTTCCTAGCATGGGAAATATGACTAGATTGTAATTATAGTATGTGGGGCAAAGAAATGTAAAGAAAGTTAGGGAGACAGGGATAGGATGTGTTATTTAATGGGAGGCAGTCAAGGTGAACCTCCTTGAGGAGGTGACCTGAGTGCAGTGAGGGAGGAAACTGTGGCTCTCTGGGGAAAGAAGGTGCCAGGCAGAGGGACCAGCAAGTGCAAAGTCCCTGGGGCAGATGTGTGTTGATGGGGCTGGCCACTGGGGCTCTGTGGGTGGCCTCATGCACTATGGCCTCAGTACAGCAAGAGGGTGGCCACCTCACTGGTGTGGGTTCCAGGTGAACGAGTGGTGGGGAAGGGAGACAGCAAGTCTTTTATCACTTCCAGGGAATCTTTCTTTTTCTTTCTTTAAGAATATTTATTTGAAAGACAGAGTTGCAAAGAGGCAGAGAGTGAGGTCTTCTGTCCGTTACTTCACTCTCCAGATGGCCGCAACTGCTGGTGCTACACCGTTTCGAAGCCAGGATCCAGGAGCTTCTTCTGGGTCTCCCATGTGGGTGCAGGGGCCCAAGGACTTGGGCCATCTTCCACTGCTTTCCCAGGCCATAGCAGAGAGCTGGACAGGAAGTGGAGCAGCCGGGACTCAAACCAGCGCCCATATGGGATGCTGGCACAGCAGGCGGCGGCTTTACCCACTATGCCATAGTACTGGCCCCCAGGGGAATTTTCTAAGAGGGAGAAAAAAGAGACATCAGCCAGCAGAGTTGGGCTCCTGGGAGAGTGTCTACCTGTTTTTTAAGCTGAGCGAGAGTATACCAACATTATATCCCTCTACTTTCACACTAAAAGAGTACCTAACTAAAGAGTGAAATTGATGTAAGAGACAGGGTTCCTGCGGAAGTTGGAGGGGAGGGAGTCCACGCAGAAGCAGAGGGGTGGTCTGCATGCCATGTTTGGGGTATTGCGTCCACTGGTATAGGGGAAGAGGAGCACCCGCATAGGGGCAGAGGCAGAGAGGCAGAGAGGCAGGGAGCTGGATGCTTGTTATCCTCAATGAGACAGGAGGCGAGAGAGGGCACAGGGAGGGTTGGGAAGCAGAGGGGAGGGGTGAGGCAGTCTTGGCAGAGTGGGTGAGTAATGCGCCAGTATTCTGGGATGTATTTGCTGCATGGCCTGAAGGCTTCCTGGAGGTTTGAGATCCTAAGTTTAAAATGAGACTAGTTGGCATGGTTGCGCGCTTTTCTTCACCTGTATCCTGGCTGCTTGCAGAACCAGAGCAGGGAGCAAGTTAGATTTAACTCGAGTTACAGACTGAATTTTGTCCTCTCGAAATCTGCATGTTGAAGTCAGCAAGTAGGGTCTTATTGTTCCTGGACTCGCGTCCCCATGAGAAGACGACATACTCGACTGCGTTCTCTGTGCACAGTGGGAAGGCAGTCACCTGCAAACCAGGGAGAGGCCTCCCCAGAAACCTGCCCTGCTGGCACTTTCATCTGATTTCTGTTGTTGATGCCAGCCAGTCCTACTTGTTATCTATCTCTGGTAGAGCTGCTATGACAAAGGAAGGAGGTGGATTGAGGTGTGAGGAAAAGGTGGACTGAATAAGAACATAGATGTTGAACACTGACCCTTGGACATGGCAACTCCTCAGCCAAGGGGAGCTGCTGCGTCCAGGGGCCTGTCTTGCTTCTGCTCCTGCCATGAGAGGTGCTGTGCTAGGAAAACCACAGTGAGGGGCAGGTACTGTGGTGTAGCGGAGTAAGCGGCTGCCTGCAGGGCCAGCATCCCAAGTGGGCGCCGGTTCTAGCCCTGACTGCTCCACTTCCGATCCAGCTCCCTGCTAATGCATCTGGGAAAGCAGTGGAGGATGGCTCAAGTGATTGAACCCCTGCGCCACGTGGGAGACCTGGAGGAAGCTCCTGATTTCAGCCTGGCCCAGTCCTGGCTGTTGCAGCCATTTAGGGACTGAATCGGTGGATGGAGGATCTCTCTCTCCCCCACCCCACCCCCTCCATAATCCTACTTTTAAAAAAGAGGAAAAAGCAACAACAAAGGCAGCAAAGTGCTCACCCTGCAAGAGCTCACAGTCAAGTGGAAGGAACAGACCCAGAGAGTCAGGGAAACATCACCATGGTCTTAAGAAGTCAGTGGCACTGTACTGTGGAGGACACGTCACAGTGGGACTGAGCATTGAGTCATGTAGCGGCATTCCAGAAGAGGGGACAAGAGGCTCAGAGGAGCAGGACACATGGAGACAACACAGCATTTGTCAAACCCTCGTGCCGGGGGTGGGGGGCGGAGGGGAAGTTGTGAAACACAAGTCAAAACGAGAATGCAAGGTGTGCTGTCGATCACGTGGCAAGCAGTGAGCGGAGGAGTGGTGTCGTAAGATATTTTTAAAGCAAAAGAGAAAACTGGGATAGTGTTGCAGAAGATACATTAGAATGGAAAAGCAACTCTTGGGAAGCATTTGCATAGGTTAGTGTGATGGGAATTAAACAAAGGCCGTGCAGGGGGATTTATCCGGGAGCAATATGTGAGTGCGGATTGAAGGTCTGGTGGCCACGAAGGGGATGCAGTGGAGAGGTGATTGGTACTTCTAATTTTCAGGCTTGGATGACTAGAAGTGTCACAACATTATTTACAATGAGGGAATAATGATGAGATTAGGTGGAAAAGGAGAAATTTTTGGAGATGGGGTACCATAAATAGAAGGTGTGGATAAATACACATTTTTTGATATTTGAAGAGATTGCTTTCTTTGACAGGCAGAGAGAGCTCCTGTCTGCTGGTTTCCCTCCCCAAATGCCTGCAATGGTCACGCTGGGCCAAGGCCGAGGCTGGAAGCCAGGAACTCAGTCCAGACCCCCCACAGCAGTGGCAGGAACCCTAATGCACTGCCTCTGGAGTCTGCATTACCAGGGAGCTGGAGTTAGGAGCAGAGCTGGGTAGCAGACCCAGTTTCTCTGATACGAGATGTGGGTATCTTAAGGACCACACTGACCACGAGGCCACATGGCTGCCCCAATAAGTCAAGGTTTAGACCTGCTCATCTTGAGGAGCCTGGAGGAGATGTCAGCAGGCAGTTAGACACCAGTCTGGAGATGAGGCCAGAGCTTGAGGCTGGAAAATTGCATTCGATTATTTCATTCAATACTTGAAGTCGTGGATGTGGTTGAGGGGGAAAAATCCACTGTGTCAGGCAGTATACGTCATGTGAATGGTCTCATTTAAGGCTGTTGGCAATTTTATTTAGAAGACTTGCTTCAGATGAGTGATCTGAGGTTTACAGAGATTAAGTAACTACTGGAAGTTCACACAGCTGATAAGTGAATTGGAACAGACAGGGTCCAGCCCCCATGCTCTCTGTTTACCATGGAAGTATCTGTGTTCAAGGGACAAGCAGCAGTGGGGTTGGGAGGAAACTTTTTTTTTTAAAACATTTGACGGAGGAGAGTGGTGTTTAGAAGCCAGTTGGAGTGCATCAAAGGCTCAAAAGCATTCAAAGATAAGGGAGGTCACTGGGGTGTGCTCTGAAAATAAGCCTGAGTTGGAGCAGGGGTCCTTGAGCAGGCTCAGCAAGCCACGGGCCTGGGATGGAGGATCAACACTAAGGAGCCAGTGAAGCTGGGATTCGACATAGAACCATACGAAGTGGTCACCTGAGCAGAGAGGGCAGGCTGGCCACCCACATAGGGGCTCAGGTGATGCTATTTTGGCAAATGGACCTTCAGTGGGGGTCCTTCCCACCCTCGGTCTCGTGGGCTCAGAAACCAGTCTCACCAGCACCGGGCTCTAAGCTTATGCCAGTTTGTTTAAAAACCAGAACGTTGATTAACTAACTGGTATTGAGCAATAAGCAACCAAGCAAGCCAGATGTTCACAGTTTGCTAATGAGAGTATTAGAACTTGCAGGCAAAGCCTAATTAGCATCAAAATGTTGCTGGGAAACACAAGCTCAGAGTCACCTGGAAAATAAGGCTGGTGTCATCAGTTCGTGATGCACTGTGCACCCACCTCCTCCACAAACTGTCTGCCATGCACCTGAGATGCTCATGGCCCACGGTCTTTTGTACCTTGGGCATCAAAGGAGTTGCACAGCCAAGTTTGATCTCCCTGGATTTTTCTTTCAGGGAAACAATCCCATTGATTCATGTCAACCAGTTTCCCATCTGCAGTCACTTCCTGTTGCTCAGCTTTCCCAAACCAAGCAGCTTCAAGCTTCACGACTGGATTCTCATAGGGGCCTAGGGGTCAGAGGTCCACAGTGGGTTCCCTGGGTTAAAGTCAAGGTGGCAGCAGGTCTGCGCTCCTCCTAGGCCTCTAAGGGAGAATCTCTCGGCCTGCCTTCTCCAGCACCTGGAGGCTCCTGTCTGTCTTGGTTTCCGATCCCTTCTTCCACCTTCAAGGCCAGCAATTGCATCGCTCAGAACTCTGTTTCCATGGTCAACACGTCTGTTTCTCTTTTGCATATCTATGTAACTCCCATGTGTATTATATTAAGTTAAAAAAAAATTAGATCTAATTCAGTGGCTCACTCCCCAGTTGCCCACAACAGCAGGGACTGGACTAGGCCTGAGGCTGGGAGCTGGGAACTGGGAACTCCATCCAGGTCTCCCACATGGATGGCAGGGACCCAACTACGTGAGCCATCATCACTGCCTCTCAGAGTCTACATTAGCAGGAAGCCTTAGGAGCTGGAGTCTGGGATCAAGTAGGCAACTCCAGTGTGGGATGCGGGTGTCTCCATCACCAGGCCAAATACCCACTCCCTAAGTGTTTAAAACGTTGACTTAAAAATTCATAGTAAAAGCCTATTAAGAGGAAATTGTATGTTACAAGCATAAACGGAAAGCTAGTATCCCTTGCTACCACAGTAAAACTAGGCACGCAGCTTTTAAAATCTAACGACCGGTTCTTCCCGCCAATTTTCACGTATGTAGAAGTGAGATGCCAACCGCACCCTGGGAAGTCTTTTCTCACACAGCACAATGCGATTGTTAGACACAGCCTTTCCCAGGACGTCCTCAGTCCCGGGCTGTCCCCTGAGCAGTGGCAGCTTACGAAGAAGCTGGCGAAATCCGACCCTATGCACTCATTACTGACACACCCCAAGACCTTAAGTATGCTTCTGTTTATTTGCTCTTTCTTAAAAGAGCAACCCCATCGCCACCACCGTGTTGTATAGATGTGATTCTTTAAGTCTGCATCTAGTCCTACTCTGGATCTTCCTAGTGAGGGCTAAGCCCACCCTTGAAGGCTTTATTTCTGCTTATGATTCTGAAGGAATTAGCATTCTTCAGCTTCGGTGATGCCCCACAGTTTATCCCTGTGCCTCCCACAAAGGGAAACAGGATAAGCAGCTGGAGAGGTAGGCAAGTGTAAAGGGAAGACAAGTTTTTCAAAATTTTTATTAATTTGAAAGGCATAGAGAGCACTTTCATCTACTGATTCACTCCCCAAATGGCCACAAAAGCTGGAGCTGGGCCAATCCAAAGCCAGGAGCCAGGAACTTCTTCTGGGTCTCTCATGTGGGTGCAGGAGCACAAGGACTTGGGCCATCTACTACTGCTTTCCCAGGCCATAGCAGAACGCTAGATTGGAAGGGGAGCAGCTGGGTCTCGAACCAGCGCCCATATGGGATACTGGCGGCGGCTTAACCTGCTTTGCCACAGTGCTTACCCGATGATGTTTATTTACAGCAGAAAAACTTGAGCATGTTTATGAATAAGCGAAATGGACAGAGGGAGGTTAATGATGCCTGTGAAGGAGGTGAGTGATGGAGAGGAGTCGGTGCATGGGGCAGGGTGTGGCTGTGGGAGGGAGGAAGGGCTCCACTGCCCCTCACTGAGCAAAGGCAGAGAAGACATCTTTTAGGTAGCTGTGCAATGCAGGATTGTGAGTTATGGGCTCCGTGTTTTCTCTCAGTGTTTTGGGAAAACACCGTATGCTCAAAGTGATGAGGAGGCTGTGTGGGATACTTAAGAAGTTTGTTTAGAATTTTCTACATGGAATCTGCAAGACAGGACTCGCCAGAAAAAATTTCTTGTAAACAGCTTTTATTTTAACTTTCAATCCATTTGAGTGGCAGAGAGAGAGCAAGCAATCGTCCATCTGCTGGTCTACTCCTCAAATGCCCACAATGGCCAGGACTGGGCCAGGCTGAAGCCAGGAGCCAGGAGCTCAGCTCAGGCTTCCCACGTGGGTGGCAGGAGTCCAATTACTTGAGCTATCACCACTGCCTCCTGGGGTGTGCCTTAGCAGGATGCTGGAGTCAGGAATCAAACTCCGGTACCTTGATGTGGGATGTGTCTTTTTTTTTTAAAGTTTTATTTATTTGAAAGAGTTACAGAGGCAGAGAGAGAGACAGGTCTTCCATCTGCTGGTTCACTCCCCAACATGGCTGTAATAGCTGGAGCTAGGCCTATCTAAAGCCAAGAGCCAGGGGCTTTTTCCAGGTCTCCCGCATGGGTGCAGGGGCCCAAGGACTTGGGCCATCTTCTACTGCTTTCCCAGGCTACAGCACAGAGCTGGATCAGAAGTGGAGCAACCAGGACTCAAGCCATATGGAATGCTGGCAGTGCAGGCAGCGGCTTTACCCACTATGCCACAGTGCCGGCCCAGTGAGTGTCTTAACAGGTTAAATGCCTGGCCTGTGTGGAGTAGCTTCGATGGACCAAGCTTGAAGGGGTAGTGGGCAGTGCAGTGATAAGATTTTCTCCCATGACACTCGGAAGCCCTACGGGTCTGATTCTTCCAGGCATTGGGCCAGAGGAGGAAGACGAGAAGGTGGCTAAAGAGGTGAAGGAAATGGAGCTGCTGGTCAACTTGCCTGGCACTCAAGGGCTCGACTAGAGGGAGGCGGTTTATAGATTGGGGTGTGGAGACTGCGGGTCTGAGTGAGCTCGAAGAGTGTGATTAACAGGAAGACAGGCCTGGAGTCTGAGCAAGGGCCAGACCTAGAAGAGTTAAAGCCACAAACGAGCTTACAAATTCAAGACCGCAAGGCTAACAGCCCTGAGGAGGACAGGAAGGGCGAAATCGGTCTGTGTAGCAGAGACCTCAACCAGGCGGCAAATGCCTGGGTGCTCTGGAGCCAGGAGCTGGAGGGATGCAGAGAGGAACAATGAGAGGACTGTTTTTTCCTAAACTCCAGAACCTTCCATGGCAAAAGGGACTTTGCAGATGTGATGTAAGCTCAAGATTTTGAGATGGGGAGGTTATGCTGGGTTGTCTGGAGAAGGTCTGTGTAACCACAGGGCTCTTTAAACAACAGAAAAGGGGCAAAAGAGACATGATGACCATGGAAACAGTTCTGAGCGATGCAATCGCTGGCCTTGAACTCCTTGACAGGAGGTTTTTATCTTTTAAAGGAGGGATTTTCAAAGAATGTGCCAGAACAATTGTGGTGGGCAGAAGCCTGGAGCTGGAAGAAACCCGCGCTGGCCATCAGTGCGTGTGCATGTGCAAGAAGCCGTCTCCCCTTGGGAGGATCGCCAGGGCCCGCGTTCTCCAGGGAAATCCATGTTTCCGTTAAAGCCAGGAAGGACAGGGGTAGTGAGTCAAAAGATCAAGCGCCTGGAGAACTATTTTAATTTTTGGCACTAGAACAAGAGTTTCACAGGGTACAATGTAAACAGTTAGAAGCCAGGTTGCTGGGAGAAGAGAAGCTGGACAGGAATAAGAATGTGTAACAGGATCTATGACCTCCAGCGGGTAGCCGGCTGGGCACATTCCATGGATGTGAACTTGGGAGGGGGAGAGGAGGATGAAGTGGTTTTCATCACTTGCCCTTCAGTTTAGGAGGTTGGTTTTAGTGGATGGTGCTTTAGTCAAATTGCATGATAAGCTGTTTGCTTTTTAGAGGACAGAGAACAATTCTATGCAGAATGGCTTGTTAAACTGTAATGCTAATTACTCAAGAATTGCCATAAATAGGCCTAAATAAGTTCTCTTCTTCACAGGCTATAATAAAATTGTACTTTTTCTTGAGAGTCTCTTGTCCATATTAAGCTCACAAATGCTCATCAAGTTTAATTATGAGAAGTCAGAGTGCTGGAAATCTTGGCTTGAGCTCCTTATTGGAGCATCATGCCCCCAAGAAAGATCCACCCTTGCCCCTGAATCGAATTGCAAAAGAACTGGCTGGAGAGGGCCTTCTAGACCGAGGTCAGGTTCAGGACTGCAGGGCCTCAATCTCTTTAGACTTGTTCAGTGGCTTACTCTTGTGTGGGTCTAAGACCTCCTCTGTCCCTCTGGCATGGGCCCTAGAACATGAGCAAGCTTAGTTTCTTTCCACTGGCCCAACCCCTGAAGCCAGGCCTTTAGATATGAAGGTACTACAAAAAGTTCATGGAAAAGGGAAGTAAAAGATGAGTTTGGTACAAAATATTTTGAAATGCATGCATATGAGGGGTTTTGAAAATATTCATGAAAAAATGCTATGTAGTCTTCATAACACAGTTTTTGTATTAAAATTAATTTTCACTTGATTTGAAAGGCAGAGACAGATGGAGAAAGAGCTTCTATCCACTGACTAGCAACAACGGGGGCTGCAGCAGGCTGAACCCAGGAGCTGGGAACTGAATCCAGGTCTGACCCATGAGAGGGAGGGACCGCAGTACTTGAATGTCACATCCCAGCATGTGAGTTAGCAGGAAACTGGAACTGAGAATGGAGCCAAGACTCAAACCGGCGCTCTCCAATATGGATGCAGGTGTCCCAAGTGGCATCTTAAGCACAAGGCCAAATGCCAGCCCCTGCAGGGTACTTTTTGAAGTGTCCTCTATATTCCCAATTCCACAACAAGGGGAGACGGGAAGGGCAAAGGAAGGAACAAAGGTAGGCGGGTATCTCTCTAGAGGCAGGAACCAGAACAGAGCCACCGGCCAAAGCCACCTCCTCTGGCTGTCCTAGGATGGGTGTCTCTCCCAAACAAATGATCACCCCAGGTCTCTTAGCACATCTGCTGCACAGATAAGAGAGGATCCAAGAGAGGCAACAACAAAGAGATAGAGGGGCGCAGCAGGTTAAGCTGCTGCTTGGGGTGCACACATCCCACATCAGAGTGCTCATTTGCATCTCTGCTTCCCATCCAGCTTCCTGCTAAACTCTTGGGGAAATAGCATATTATGGCTCAAGTACTTAAGTTCTTGCTACCCACATGGGAGACCTCGCTGGAGTTCCCAGCTCTTGGCTTTGGCCTGGCCTACCTCTAGATGTTGTGGCCATTTGGAAAGTGAACTAATGTTGGAAGATTCTCTCGCTCTCAAATCGTTCAAAAAAGAGAAATCCAAGGAGACCGGTTATTGACAGGATAAAGCTTTTAAGTTCTTTTTTGGTCATATCTAAATTCCTACCTCTTCATCATGGGCCACTTATGCCCTTGACTTTGAAACACTCCCCTCTGTAGGGTGGAGTAAGAGGGTGGGAAGCATTGAGTTTCCTCCTACAAACCAGCAAGTAAGAATTCCCTTTCAAGCTCCAAGCTCATAAATGAAAAGTTACTGAAGTATATATTCCTGGTGTATATGTTCATCCATTTGTTCCTTCCTAAGTACAAAGCTAATTACTTCTTTAATTAAGCACTCTGCACTCCTGTTAGACTTGTTAGCATATTCGAAAACATTTACAGCTCTTGTTTTCCCACTGGACCAGTGCATGCATTTTCATGAGCCAGCTGGTGTTTCTTTCTACCTTGTGTATCAGCCGTGAGGAGGATAATTTACTGTCTTTCAAATACCCATTTCTTCTCCTTCAAGTGGGTGCATCTGCCTGTGAACCCAGGCTCTCTGGTTGCACTCACATGAGACCAAAGACCGATTGCAGGAAGTTAGCAGTCTCCAAAGCCAGATGCAGAATTGGGTGTCTTGGAGCCCCTTGACCGTGAATCCTGAGTTGCTGCAAAGGGGGAGTGAGGAGGTTCTGAGGACCCTGCCGAGCTCGGGGGTTGCAGCAGACAGAATCCCAGTAATTATGTGATGTGTCACTGTAACAGACAGGCTGAAGGCAGGAGCCAGGAACGCGATCTGGGTCTCCCATTTGGGTGGCAGGGACCTAAGTATACTTGAGCCATCACTAGCTCCTAGCACACACATTAGCAGGAAGCTGGAATCGGAAGTGGAGCTGGAACTTGAACCTAGGCACCCCAATATGAGATGTGGGTGCCAAACACCCACTCCAATTTTTCATAGCTTTTTAATAAGGGTCCTAGAATTTCCTCTTTGCACCATGCTCTGCAAACTATGTAGCCTATCGTGGTCTCCAGGATGGATGCTTTCATTGACAGCTTTCTAATTTCAGAGTTACTTCTTTTAAAGATTTATTTTCTTTGAGAATTAGTTACAGACAGTAAGAGGGAGAGACAGAGAGAAAGGTCTTCCTTCCGTTGGTTCACTCCCCAAATGGCTGCAATGGCCAGAGCTGCACCAGTCTGAAGCCAGGAGCCAGGAGCTTCTTCCCAGTCTCCTGTGTGGGTGCAGGGGTCCAAGGACCTGGGCCATCCTCCACTGCTTTCCCAGGCCACAGCAGAGAGCTGGACCAGAAGAGCAGCCAGCCGGGACTAGAACCAGCGCACATATGGGATGCTGGTGCCACAGACGGAGGATTAACTTACTGTGCCATGGCACCATCCTCCAGAGTTACTTTTTTAATAGTCCATAAGGCTCCTTTGAGTGCATTTACTTGTGTGTCCATTTTCCAGAGACTTTCTTATCTTTCCTCCCATCTTACCTAGCAGAGTGCTTGGCGTATCGTAAGTGCTGAGACAATATTTGTTGAATGAATGCTTGATAAAGGCCTCAGAAATATTCCCACAGCCAAGGAAACAAGTAGTCTCTTGGGATAGTGCCACATTTGGTATCAAGTTCACATTAAAGAGGTCATTAATTCTGGGTCCTCCCTCCCTCCCTCCCCTCAACCACTTCCCTCTATCTGAGCTGTAAGCGGCTTTAATGCTTGACTGCCCGCAGTGGTTCTCCGCCTACCTGATTCCCGATTCCCTAAGCCAAGCAGGGAACCTTGCACTGACCCAGACAACTACATTTAGAGGACCACGCTAAGCTGGCGTTATCAACGTTTAGAGATAAAGACCCTAGAGTTTTGAAGATGGGTTCAGGACGACTGAGCTGTGGGGTCTTAGAGAAGCACATTGGAGAACAAACATCTTGGCCTCCAAGATGATCAGATGAAGAGGTGCCACCTGCTCGGCCTAGGCATGAGTGCATCAGCGCTGCTACAGCTGCACCTGTGCTATGGGGTGGAGGGACCACTCTGGCAATGCTCAAGATGCTCTTGAACTTGGGCCAACAATTATTTTCTATTGCATTTTAAATAAATCGGAACTATTTAAAAGAAACACTGCAACCTGGGGACGAGAAAGATTTCACCTCAAGTGGCCACCTGGGACACCAAGTTGGAGAATGAGTATTCCAAGGCAGAAAAGAATGTAGTGATCGACTGGTCAAGTCTGCATGAGCACTTGTGCTGGCATTGATTGAGCGTCCAGCTTGGTATTGAATGCATAGGGAATGTTGCATGCATGTTTGTTGACTGGATAAATAGATCGGTGAGGATTTGCTATCAGTGCTCTGTCCCTGGAACTAACAAGGTCATTTTGGAAACATACATCATCAGCTCAAGCCCCTGTTTTCTTAGCTGTAAAAGGCCTTGGCAGTCTGAAATGTCCTTGACCTTGATGTTCTGTGAGCATGTTCATCTCTTCGTACAATGAAGACTATTTGTGTTAAGTAATACACTCACACAACTCCATTTTGTGTATGACCTTTTTCTCATGAATTTCTCGTAGCCCCCTCCTGAAGGCTCCATGTCTTAAAAGGCCTGCTGCTGGGGCCTGTCTCAGTCCTAACACAGCAAATCACATTGTATATTTTTCCTAAAATGGGCAGTACCCGTTTCTTTTGAATCAGGACTATGACCAATGATAAGTGGGCATTTCAAGAATCGCATCTTAAAATGATCGCCGTAGCTCAGGACTAAGACGAATAGCCTTGTTTCTGTAATGTTTCCTAAATCTAAGGGAAATAAGTCCTTTTCAGAAGTTTCTTTTGTTTGTTTTAAACCAGAAATGAGGGTTTAAAACAACTAGTGCTGTGGCATAGCAGGTAAAGCTACCTCCTGCAATACCAGCATCCCATATGGGTGCTGGTTCGAGTCCCAACTACTCCCCTTCCTATCCAGCTCCCTGCTAATGTGCCTGGGGAAGCAGCGGAAGATGGCCCAATGGGCCCTTGCACCCAGGTGGGAGACTAGAAGAGTTCCAGGCTCCTGACTTTAGCCTGGCCCAGTCCCTGCTGTGGTGGACATTTGGGGAGTGAATTGGCATATGGAAGACCTGTCTGTAACTCTACCTTTCAAGTAAAGAAAGTGAATCTTTTAAAAAATGATTCCCCCACTAGAGACTGCAAATGGAGCTGTTTGCCTTACTGTGGCGTGTGTGAGGAGGCCGAGCCAGAGCACACTCACCCCTACACTTTGCTTTTCCTTTTCCCAGCAGCTAGTCCCCGTTTCCCACCTCCCCCACTGATGCCTCTACCTCCTCAACAAATAATAGTTTGCTCCGAGTTTCAAGAGAGGCTGTCCAAGGAATGATACCAGAGTGATAGACATTTGGGGAGAAGGGGATGTGGTCGATTTGCCATTTATTTTTTGTTTATTTGGTTTTACCTATTTTTAAAATTTTTGTTTTAGAGGCAGACAGAAAGGGGTAGAGCGAGAGAAAGAAGAGAGCTCTCCCATTCATTAATTCACTCCTCAAATGCCTACAATAGCTGGGGTTGGGCCAGGAGGAAGCCAGGAGCCATGAACTTGATCTGAGTCTCCCACAGGCATAGCAGGGACTCAAGTACTTGAGCCATCACCTTCTGCCTCCCAGGGTATTAAAAGGAAGCTGGAATCACAGGTAAGTTTGGGACTGGAATCCAGGCACTCTCATGGGATGCAGGCATCCCAAGCAACCTCTTATTCCCTGTACCACATGCCCAGCCCTGCTGCATGTTTAAGGAGAAAGCAATCGTGGACTCACAGGGGTCTTCCCATGGTGCTAGTTCAGTGCTCTGGCATCGGAAGAATTGTCTGGGTCCATCTATGGCAAGCTCATCAACCACCCAGGCACTCGCACGGTCAGTGTTGACGAGGGCCTGTGTGGGATGACGTTAGGAAGGTTGGAAATGCTTCCTGACCCCTGATTTCTCCTTTAGCCTGCCTTGGTCTCTGGACAGCTTCATTAGATTCCTTCTTTGCAGTTGAGATTTGGCCCCTAATAATGACTAAATGCTCATTAGAGAGATAACATTGAATACTAGCCATTAACTATCGGCCATCATTTGTTTATTTTAAAGATTTATTCGAAAGTCAGAGATACACAGAGGCAGAGATAGAACGTCCATTCCCCAGATGGGAATTTTTATGTTAAAACATTTAACCAATTTTATTGTTTTTAAAGATTTATTTATCTGAAAAACGGAAGGGGAGAGACAGAGGTATCTTTTCATCCCCAAACGGTTGCAACAGCCAGGATTATGCCAGGAGCTAGGAGCTTCATCCAGGTCTCCCACAGGGTATATAGGCCCAGATGCTTGGACCATCTTCTGCTTTCCTAGGTGCATTAGCAGGAAGCTGGATCAGAAGTGGAGCAGCCGGGACTCGAACTGGTGCCCATATGGGATGCCAGTACTGTAGGTGGTGGCTTAACCCACTATGCCACAATGGCAACCCCATGCTTGGTTTTTAAAAAGGCAAATAGTGGCTGGTGCCCTGGCTCAACAGGCTAATCCTCCGCCTTGTGGCACCGGCACACTGGGTTCTAGTCCCGGTCGGGGTGCTGGATTCTGTCCCGGTTGCCCCTCTTCCAGGACAGCTCTCTTTTGTGGCCCAGGAGTGCAGTGGAGGATGGCCCAAGTGCTTGGGCCCTGCACCCCATGGGAGACCAGGAGAAGCACCTGGCTCCTGCCTTCAAATCAGTGCGGTGTGCCGACTGCGGCAGCCATTGGAGGGTGAACCAACGGCAAAGGAAGACCTTTCTCTCTGTCTCTCACTGTCCACTCTGCCTGTCCCCCCCCCCAAAAAAAAGGCAAATAGCACAGAAGAGAAAAAAGCAGCTTTCCACACTCTTTTCTCCTGATTGTCCATCTCAGAGGCAATCACTCTTAACAGTTGTTACACGTTTTGGGGACAGTTACTTTTCTCCTATAAGTACTGTTTTTTGCTCTGTCAATTTGAGCCCTTGCCTGGGAACTTCCTGTTATGAAGTTTGAGGGCTGGACCTCTTGCCACTGCCCTATGGGTGCCTGCTCTCTCTCCTCCTGACTCCATTTTAGCACCACATTCAGTGCCTCGCTGGTCACACCTGCACAAACCGCCAACTTAAACAGCCGTCACCTTTTACAAAGTTTATTTTTATTTCAAAAGTCATGTGCGCCTATGAATTGGATATGGTATGAGTTTGTCTCAAGGGTTCATGTGTTGAAAGCTTGATCCTCAGTGTAGCAAAGTTAAGAGTTGATGGAACCTTTAAGAGATGTGGTCTAGAGGGAGGCCAGTGAGGGTGCCACCTTAAAAAAAAAAATTGACTTTGTTCCAAGCCCTGTTTCCATGGATAAGGACTGTGCCCCCACACACGCTGGGAGACCGTGGTAGGGTGATGTAGTATGTCCCCTCTTCCATGGCAGGTCTCCACTAACTTCTTTTTGCCAAGACTTAAGTTGTATTTTATTGTGTCACTGTAATTAATCTCCCATGATGGAGCAGGAGGCTGGCTTTAGATGCCGAAGAGCAGCAAACAGCGTCTGCGTTCCTCTCTTCTCTCTCTTGCCTTTTCACCCACAGGTTAAAGACTATTCAAGCTTATTTCTCCCGTGCCAACATTTTTCCTGACCTCCAATCCTCATTTCTAGCTGCCTACAGTGAACCTTCCCTGTGTGTTCTGTCAGCTCCACGTGCTAAACACCGAATGCAGCATCTTTCTACTGCACCTGCTTCTCTGCCTTCCTTACCTTGGTTAACAGAAGCACCTTCCAATTAGTCTCCGAAGCTAGAGACTTGGACTCTCCCTCTCTGTGATGGACACTTGGCCAAGGACGTACGTCCTGTTCTTCCCGAGCACAGCTAAGCTGTCCTTCCTGGGATCCGTGGCGATGAGGTGTGTGTGACGGGAGCAGGAGTAAGTGAAGTCTGCCTCCTCCAGGCCCGGCCCATTGAGTCTTCCCCGAGATCCTCGTCTCCTCCAGTGCCTCTTTGCCGGCTCGCGGCTGTCAGCGGGGCTGGGAGAGTGGGCGTCCTCCTTGAGTTGAGAGCCTTCCCAACGAAGACTCAAGTTTTCCAAAGAAGAAGAAATGCTGCTGCGAGGCCGCGTGTGCAAACCCTGCTCGAGTCTCCAGCCGGCTGCCCTGCCCCTCAGACCGGGGACGGCCAACCCCTACAACTGCGTGAACCAATTGCTTAAAATAATTCTCTCGCTATGTCTCTCTCACTCTATCTATATCCTATTGGTGCTCTTCTAATGGAGAACCCTGAGATTCCACACTTGGGATGGGGCAATTCCTTTCCACATGATCCTTTGAACACTCCCGTCACCACATCAGTGTGAGGTTGCACCAAAGCTGTGTCTACAGCACACCAGATACCAATTCAAGGAGAAAGATAAGCTACAAAGCCCTTGGAAGAGTTGAAACATAATGGCTGCTACCCCACTCCATCCCCATAAGAGTTTTGTCGAACCAGCACAAAAAACCCTCCTTCTCCTTGGATCCGACTTAAGCTTTACTGTAAATCTAAGAGAAACTTCATTTTTTAAAAAAGACATTTCTTTGAAAGGCAGAGATAGAGATAGAGATAGAGAGGGAGGTCTTCCATCCACTGGTTCACTCCCCAAATGGCTGCAACGACCAGAACTGAGTCCATCTGAAGCCAGGAACCAGGATCTGCTTCCAGGTCTCCCACATTGGTGCAGGGGCCCAAGGACTTGGGCCATCTTCTACTGCTTTCCCAGGCCATAGCAGAGAGCTGGATCAGAAATGGAGCAGCCGGGACTCAAACCACTGCACATATGGAATACAGGCACTGCAGGCAGCAGCTTTACCAACTACACCACAGTGCCAGCCCTGAGAAACTTTAAATGTCAGTACCATTGCCTAATCAAAGGGTCATTGATAGAAAACACATATCTGTTTGTCAGTCAATATCAAGACAGGACCCCCAAAAATGTGCATCCAGGAGGTTGAAATATACTCAAAATCTCACCCCTCTCCCATTCCCTCCCTGGTGCAAGAACCCAGGTTGAGGATCCAGGCTGATCCTAAATCAGCCCTTGAAAGGTTACGTTTATCTTGTCTAGAGCTTAAGGTGGCAGGTAGGATAGAGTGGGTGCCCCGGAGAAGGAGTCTCAATTCAATAGTGGAGTCTCCGATTCAATAGTGAATCGGAACAAAACAAAGAAAAATAAAACGTTGAGAAGGCAGTTCCTTGCCTAAGATATTGGTAAGACTGTAGGAAACATGAACGTATGAGTTTACCTGAATTATTTTTTCACCTAATTCTGGGGTCAAGATACCATGAAGGATTTGGGCACAGTGGGAAGGGAGAGTCTCCCCTAGCTTTCCACTTGCCCTTCTCTGTCTCACCAGTTGCCGTAGCAGCTGTGGGATCAGTTGTGTATCCCTCCAGATTCTCCAAGATTAGTCCTTGGTCGGTTCTTATCCTTTCCGTTTTTTCCATTTCAGAAAATTGACTCTTACTTATTTAGCAGGGATACAGAGAGAAGACAAGAGAAAGAGCAAGATAGAGATCTTCTATCCTCTGGTTCACTCCCGAAATGGCTGCAATGGTTGGGGCTGGGCCAGGCCAAAGCCAGGAGCCCAGAGCTGCTTCTGGGTTTCCCATGTGGGTGCACGGGTCCAAGCACTTGGATTATCTTCTACATTCCCAGGCACATTAGCAGGCAGCTGGATCGGAAGTGGAGCAGCAAAGATTCAAACTGGCACCCATATGCGATGCCAACACTGCAGGCAGAGGCTTAACTTTCTACATCATAGCACTGGTATTATTAATCTGAGAAGGGGAGAGAGAGAGCGAGAGAGCACATGTTCCCATCTGCTGGTTCACTCCCCAAAAGCCCACAAAAGCCAGGGCTAGGTCTGGTCAAAGAAAGGATCTAGGGACTCAATGCAGATGTCCCATGTGGTTGGAAGGAACCCAATCATTTAAGCCATCACGTGGTGCCCCAGAGGGTGTGCATTAGCAGGAAGTTGAAGTCGGGATCTGGAGCCAGGCCTTGAATCCAGGCACTCTGGCATGGGATGTGGGCATCCTAGCCTCTAGGTTAAATCCTGCTCCAGTTTACTGGTTCTTATGACTTCAGTGATCACTTCTCGGCTATAAACTTTAGCCCCACTTCTCAGTTCAATTCCAGGACCCTCAATCCTGCCACTTAAAGGACATCCAACCTTGGTTCATCCTAAACTCGTTTCCATGGTCTTGGCTATTGGATCAGCTCTAAAAGATTAACATAAACCACTTCCTGTTTTCTGCACCCTATCCTCTGTTCTCTCAGCATCACTGCTTCACTCCGTATCCTCCTCCTGTCCCCACCTCTTCCTACTCCTTAGCTGTGATTCCATTTTGGATGCATATCCCCAAAGCTGGATCATGGCAATTGCCCTCCTGTTCTGATCATCACAGGGACATTGCACCTTCCTCCTTGAACACCTCACTGGGGCTACTTCTTACCCAGCCTCCCTGCAATGTTAAGGCATTCAGGTGTACTTGGAGGTCTCATGCTTTCACTTCTCAATTCCAAAACGAAGGTCATCGATTCCCTCCAAATCTGCTCCATTCCCAGCAAGTTTGCAACTTTAAAGACGTTTTTGTCCAGTGCTGAAGCTCACTAGGCTAATCCTCCGCCTGTGGCACCAGCACCCCGGGATTCTAGTCCTGGTTGGGGCACTGGATTCTGTCCTGGTTGCCCCTCTTCCAGTTCACCTCTCTGCTGTGGCCTGGGAGTGCAGTGGAGGATGGCCCAAGTGCTTGGGCCCTGCACCCCATGGGAGACTGGGAGAAACACCTGGCTCCTGGCTTTGGATTGGCGCAGTGTGCCGGCTGTAGCAGTCATTTGGGGAGTGAACCAACGGAAGGAAGACCTTTCTCTCGCGCTCTCTCTCTCTCTCTCTCTCTCTCTCTCACTGTCTAACTCTGCCTGACAAAAAAAAAAAAAAGACATTTTTGAAAGCCATATGCTCCTCTAATTTCATTTAGCACCAAACCCCAAGACTTCTGTGTTTCAACTTCACCTCTACACCAGGCCCCTCAGTGGTTTCTACTCAGCCTCCTGACTTCAATTCTGCCCCCCCACCCCTTTTTTTGGACAGTGAGAGAAGGAGAGAGAGAAAAGTCTTCCTTTGCCATTGGTTCACCCACCAATGGCTGCTGTGGCCGGTACACCACGCTGATCCGATGGCGCCAGGTGCTTCTCTTGGTCTTCCATGCAGGTGCAGGGCTCCAGGACTTGGGCCATCCTCCACTGCCTTCCTGGGCCACAGCAGAGAGCTGGAAAGGAAGAGGAGCAACCAGGACAGAATCTGGCGCTCTGACCGGGACTAGAACCCTGGGGAGCCGGCACTGCAGGCGAAGGATTAGCCTATTGAGCCGAGGGGCCAGCCACTTCTCCCCTTCTACCCACCCTGCACACACTGCCACCGCAATCGCCCTTAAATAATTCCGTCTGTTATCCACCTACTCAAAAGACTTCCAGGGCTCACTGCCTCCTAGAGCCTCAAGTCTCAACTTGATGGGCTCTTGCAGAGGAGGGATAATGTCAAGCCTGGTTATACATGCACAGTCTATCACACACACACACACACACACACACACTATCACACACACTCACACATACATGTACAGTTGCCCCAGGACTTGGGCAGGTTAACTTCCCTGCACCCTGGTTTTTTTTTTTTTTTTTTTTTTTTTTTTTTTTTTTTTTTTTTTACAGGCAGAGTGGACAGTGAGAGACAGAGAGAAAGGTCTTCCTTTGCCGTTGGTTCACCCTCCAATGGCCACCGCAGTCGGCGCGCTGCGGCCGGCGCACCGCGCTCGTCCGATGGCAGGAGCCAGGTGCTTTTCCTGGTCTCCCCATGGGGTGCAGGGCCCAAGCACCTGGGCCATCCTCCACTGCACTCCTGGGCCACAGCAGAGGGCTGGCCTGGAAGAGGGGCAACCGGGACAGAATCCGGCGCCCCGACCGGGACTAGAACCCGGTGTGCCGGCGCCGCAAGGCGGAGGATTAGCCTGTTGAGCCACGGCGCCGGCCTGCACCCTGGTTTTTTTATCTGTACTGTAGTGCTAATGAGAAAGCATATATAAGTGCATATATGCATATAGAAATCACACATATATATATATATTAGGGCATTATGTAAAAATGAAGTATAATTGGGGTGTTAATACAACCATGTCTTTCTTGTGTTGTTTTTTTCTTTAAAGATTTATTTTAAAGTCAGAATTATAAAAGGGTAGAGAGCTTCCATCCACTGGTTCACCCCCAAAATGGCCACAATGGCCAAGGCTAGACCAGGCTGAAGCCAAGGGCTTCTGGGTCTCCCACATGGGTGGCAGGAGCCCAAACACATCTCTTGGTTTTAAACTTCCCCATAAATTGGTCCCCAGGAAGTAATTCGAAGGTTTCTCCTGATTCCTGAAACCAGTGAGGCTCCTGGGGACTAGCTGGATGCATGGAATTCTAGATATTGAGTCTTCCAAGTTGTGACTTTCCTTGTTCTTTTGGATTAGTAAAGTGGCTATAATCTGAGGAAAAGGCTCTTTGTGATCAGAGGGAGGATTTTTGTGATGCTTCCATACAAAGATGGTGATTAAAGACACTACGAAGAATGGGCTCACCCAGAAAGAGTGAGGATACGAGAAGGGACAGAGGACAAAGCCTGGGCAGCACAGCACAGCAATAGGCCATTTATGACATTTCTTAGAGCCTAGTTCAGTGCCTACCATGTAGCAGACACCCAAACATTAAAAAAAAGTATCCAATTAATAAGTAGTGTGTGTATCCATCATTCAGCAATTATTCACTCAGTCGATGTTCAGGAAGGACCTAGAAAAAAATAGGCTATGTGCTGGGTATTGAGGATACAAGCTGAATCCATTGAGATGAACACTGTGCTGGGAGCCTACATTTGGGAGTAGGAGGCTGGGGATAGACCTTAGTCAAATTGTATGAGCTGGAGTGGAGCATTGGAGAGACTCTAAGAAAGCAACATTTAAACTAAGATCTAAAGGCTCACCCAGTCATGTGAGAGTCAATACTTTTTTTTTCTTAAGATTTATTTTGGCCAGCGCTGTGGCTTAACAGGCTAATCCTCTGCCTTGCAGCGCCGGCACACCGGGTTCTATTCCCGGTTGGGGAGCCGGATTCTGTCCAGGTTGCCCCTCTTCCAGGCCAGCCCTCTGCTGTGGCCCGGGAGTGCAGTGGAGGATGGCCCAAGTGCTTGGGCCCTGCACCCCATGGGAGACCAGGAGAAGCACCTGGTTCTTGCCATCGATCAGCGCGGTGCGCCGGGCGCAGCGCACTGGCTACAGCGGCCATTGGAGGGTGAACCAACGGCAAAAAGGAAGACCTTTCTCTCTGTCTCTCTCTCACTGTCCACTCTACCTGTCAAAAAAATAAAAATTAAAAAAAATTATTTTATTTGAAAGGCAGAGGCACAGAGAGAGAGGTCTTCCATCCACTGGTTTGCTCCCCAAATGGCCGCAATGGCCAGAGCTGGGCAGGAGGCAGGTGTTTCTTCTGGGTCTCCCAAGTGGGTGCAGGGGTCCAATTGGGCCATCTTCTGCTTTCCCAAGCCATAGCAGAGAGCTGGATTGGAAGTGGAGCAGCCAGGACTCGCACTGGCGCCCATATGGGATGCAGGCACTGCAGGTGGCTGCTTTACTTGCTATGCACAGCACCAGCCCGTTCAATACATTCTTATCAGCAGTGACTGATGGCCCCCGACCTCTGACCTAGCACGGACTCTGCCCCGGGGGATTCTGGGTGAGGGCATGCCATGGCTGCAGCAGAGGCAGGCTGCTGAGCTGACACATCCCTTTCTGCATAGGAAGCCTAGCAGTGCTTCTCCAGTCAGGGCAGGCTGCTCCTCACTGCATTCAGAAAGCTGCCCCATTTGCAGGGGTGATTATCAAAACCTGAGTTTCAAAATTTCTTGGAAAAACTATTACAAAGGTATGTCGTTTAAGCTCCATTTACAATTGCAAGTTGTTCTCCTGAGTCACATATTTGGACATGTCTTTGGGACAATCTCAATGGAGACCCCATCCTGTCTGGGGAGAGTCTCACACATCACACACACACACACACACACACACACACACACACACGGCATCGAGAAGACTCTAGCCGGTAGCCAATACCTCACCTTTATAGAATGCAACTTTTTCAACTGATGAGTTTTCACATTAATGTTAATTCTCTTTGCCACTTCAAGGATGCAAGGTTAAGTAGGTTAGGGATTAAAGGGAGTACGTGAGAAAAGCACTTTTCTTGTTTCACTTTGTCATTTACAAAGAAAAGAGTGCTTAGGAAGATGGGATGGGGTTTCCCGGCAGAGATGCCACAGGATCGGGTTGCAGTGGAATCCGGTGTCCTGGAGCACAAAGGAGATGTGCTGCAGTCCAGCTCTTCAAAGCCTCCTTCTCACAAATGCTAGAATTTTCCAAGACTTTCCTCTGGTTAACTATAAGGCTATGCCCACCCACCCGGCCCTTCACTCTCCTCCTGCAATACCTTGTCAAAAACAATGTTTTGAACATAACGATGTATGCATGTGGAGAAGTTCACTGAATTATGAAAGCAAATATGATATCCATGAGAAAGATCCTTTTGCTTATGTTTGTATTCCCCCCCCCCTTTTTTTGTTAATATTGGTTTCTCCTGTCTTTGAGCATCTCGCAAATCCTTCGGGAAGCTTCCTCTTAATTCCTCTTGCAGCCATCTCTCACAGCAATTTTATAACTATTTTTATAATGCTGGGGAGGAGGGACGGCTGCATGAAATGTTAATGACCTCAGAGGACACAGAGCCGTGATGTCTTCTAAATAGCACCTAGATCAAGAGCTAGTTAGATAGTTTGAAAGGGCATTTTCCTAAGGGTTTAAAATCCATCACTCTGTGGGCTTTCATTTCCTGCCCTTTTAATGAGCAAATTCTTCCTTTTATTTAGCAAAGAGATTTGTTCCTCCTGTCCTTTTGTGTTTGCTGGTCTGTGAAATCTCTATCAAGCTGGAATGCACACAGCTCTGGAAACTGGGCTGGGCACACCCGGAGCCTGCTCTTCCTTGATCGCCACAGGTGATGAGCTGTCATCCCAGGCCCCCTTTTCCTTGAGACAATGGTTTTTATTTTTTGTGCTCAGAAGTCTCACGGGGATTCATAAGGCAAGGAAAACACACCCCAGGGTTTGCAGAACCTCAGCCTCCACACTAAAATGCTTTTGCTTGAGGACTGTTCTTGTTCTGGAAACAGCATGCTTCCAAAGGGTGAGGCTAGAGCTAAGATAAGGGAGAAAAGTGGTACAATGGAAAGAAGATAAAAGTGGCCACGGAGCTGAAAGTCTAGCAGGAGGTCCACGCTCTTCTATTTGCTTCCCACTGGCTGCCAGATTTAGTATTACAAAGGTTAGCATGGGCAGGGTCAGCCTAGAAGCAGGGGTGCTTGGGTGGCACAGGTACAGGCCATGTGGAGTGTAGCCTTTGTCCCCATTCATAGCAAAAGGGGATTGGATAAGAATTCATCTACAATAAAACAAATAAAAAGGTACTCAAGCTAATGCCACCAAAAATGGGCAATTCACTTGAATGATATTAGATCATCTCTGAGATAATTAATACTACAGGGGAGGAAGGCTGCTGAGTGCCCATAGGAATGGAACCAGGAATCAAGGGGTTGGGGGCTGGTGCTGTGATGTAGTGGGCTAAGTTGCCACCTGCAGTGGATGCCAGTTCTAATCCCAGCTATTCCAGGTCTGATCCAGTTCCCTGCCAATGCAGCAGAGGATGGCCCAAATGCTTGGGTCCCTGCACCCAGCTGGAGGCCTGGAAGAAGCTCCTTGCTCCTGGCTTTGGCCTGGCCCAACCCTGGCCATTGCAGCCATTTGGGGAGTGAACCAGAGGATGGAAAACCTCTCTCTCTCTCTCTCTCTCTCTCTCTCTCTCTCTCTCTAGGTAACTCAGTCTTTCAAATAAAATCTTAAAGTAATTCTCAGGCCCTTGGAGTTTTTTTTTTTTTTTCTTAGTCACACTGTATAACTGAACTAAGTTGGATTTTCTCTTGTCTATGCACATCTCTGTTTCACTGTCTGTAGACCAGCTTTGTCTGCTTTCCTGTGCACGTGCCCCTCTCTGAGCCCTCTCTGTTCCAGTGCCCTGGGTAAACTGACTAGCATCTCCATGCCCAAGACACAGATGCTCAGAACCTCACACTTGATCTTTGCCAAAAGGCTGAGAAGCGAGGAGTGCTCAGAACCTCATGGCAACCTGTGAATGGTCTCTGTCTGTGTTAGACCCCTTCTCATCCAATGGGCTGAAGTCCATGGGAGGTCACAAGACACAAATGTGACTTCAGGGACTCACTCCTGCATTTGTGGAATCATTCTCAGAGAAAGGGGGTTTGGTGAGGTGGTGGTCCCCAAAGCCCTCCACTCCATTCATGTGCCTTCATTTTTGTGTATTTATTTCAGCTCCAAGGAGAACTGTAGAGGGAAGGAGATGGGAGATGAGAGCCTTCGCTTCTCCACTTAAACACCTGGTGCAAAGAAGTCAATCACAAGTATTTATTTTTTAAAAGATTTATTTGAAAGGCAAAGTTAGAGAGAGAGAGAGATCTTCCATCAGCTGGTGCACTCCCCAGCTGGCTGCAGTGGCTGGGGCTGGGCCAGGCTGAAACCAGGAGCCTGGAGCTCCATCTCGGTCTCTCATGTCAGTACAGGGGCCCAAACAGCTTCTGCTGCTTTCCCAGGTGCATTAGCAGGGAGCTGGATTGGAAGTGGAGCAGCCAGGACTCAAACCAGTGCTCCTATGGGATGCTGGCATCTCGGGCGATGACTTAACCTCTTATGCCACGATGCTGGTCTCTCACAAGTCTCTACTGAACAAGACAGAGGTGGTGATGTAGAGAAGACAGGATGACAAGCAAAGATGTTAGTGTTTGCTTTCATAGTTTGTCTTCCCAGGGTCCTTTAAAATTAGTATTATACCTGTTGGGAAATGAGTCCAAAGTGACTGCTGTATTAACACACAAATATATCTGTACTCAATATCATTAGATTTCAGGGAAATGTACATTCAAATCATGCTGGATATCACTTCACACCCAGTAGAAGGGTTAAAATGGGAAAGATTGACCAGCCTGAGTGAGAGTGAGAATGTGGAAAAACTAGAATTCTCATATACTGCAAGTACAAGTATGGTATGCGCAACTTTGAAAAAATGGTTTGATTGGATATATGTACCTGTAATTCACTAAGTCCCCTCCTACATTTATGCCTCATAAAATGAGTACAAAATGATATATCCACCAAAAGACAAGAGCAAGAACATTTACAGAAGTTTTATTCTTAAGAATCTAAAACTACAAATAACACAAATGTTCAAGTACAGAATGGATAAACTGCAGAATATACAAAGGAATACTATACAGCAATGATAATGAACTACTACAGGCAACATTGGGGAAGCTCATAGACATAGTATTATGTGAAAGAAGCCAAAACAAAAGTTTTTATAAATACATTTTGCATAATTCCATTTACATGAAGTTCAAGACCTGGCAAAAACAAATCTATGAACATAGAGGTCAAATAGATAATCACTTTTGAATGGCTATCGATTGGCAGAGGGAACGAGGAAGCATCATTTCTGTATTTGATCTGTGTGATTGTTACACAGGTGTAGACCTGTGTCAAATTTAACAAATGTGCACTTACGAAAATACATGTTTTTCACTGTATGTAGCTTATGTTTGAAAAAATAATACTCATTTGCTCTCTTCATACAGAAAGACCTTGGTAGGATTCCGAGGACTTGAACATAACGACATCATGCCATGACTGTCTTGATGTTTTGACTTAATAAGGCTATGGGAATAAATAACAGCAGGAGGCCTCTGCGGCCTAGGCACCGAGAAGTGTTTCGGGCTTTGGCAACATGGTGTGCGTCTGGGGGAAGATAAAGGTACAGCATACTTGGCACACACTCTACTCTTGGCCTCGGGGGCAATTCCTGGACAGGAAAACAGATCTTCAATGGCCTGTTCATCAGCTTGGTGCCTGTCCTGGCTAGAAATCCTGGCACTTTCTATGTTGTTCTTCCTCTGAGGTTTTTTTTTTTTTTTTTTTTTTTTTGACAAAAGCATGCATTGTGCAAGGAGGTGATCAAGGGGTCCTGGCCACAGAGCTCTTCCTCATCTTAGTGCCTCCTTTCTCTAAGGGGAGAGGTTGACAGTGTGCTTCGTGGCACCATGGCCAAGCGCACGGAGAGACACGCGCTCTCCCTGGTACTCCGTCCACAGCGGGCCCTTCCTCGGCACCATGTCACAGCCTGGAAGACGCTTAGTAAGTTTCCAGGCCCTGGCAAGATTTACTCTCTTTGTGTACCCCAGGGTGGGCCCTTGTCATTAATCTCCAAAGCATTTGGGTCCTATTTCTCTATCCAGGTTGAATAACTAAGCCTTTGAGCCCCCTTTACCTGAGCTCCATGAGAAAGAGAGGGAACAGCTCGGAGGGATTTGCAGGGACTCTAGAATATCTTCCTTATGTGCCTTGACAAGGCGCTGTGCCCGTCCCCAGGAGCGGGGGAGCGGGTGTCGCCGAGGAGCAGGGGATCATCTTGGTTCCTGAAACGGGAGCAGTGCGACTGCTGAGGGGTGCAGCAGACAGCAGTGTGAGAGCTCGCGGAGAGGAACGCGAAGCTTCGCTCCTCTGAGCTTGGTTCGCTTTGTGTTTACAACTCCTTGGCTTCTCGCTCATTTCCTTCGGGCCCTTTCTCTAAGGAGTAATTTCTGCACTCTCTCATTGAACTACTTGGTGCACCTTCTAACGCCCTTTCCTGTGGCTCACCTCTTTGTGGGAGAGCCAGGACTGACCGCCCGCTCTAGGCATCTCCTTTATTTCCCTTCTTTTCCCTGACGCCATGTTACAATTGGACTAAACGAACTACATAGAGTTCAGAGATTCGTTCACATTAGCATTTTGACTTGTTTAAACCAAGATGCACTCTGGGAGCGAGTGTTTGGTGTAGTAGCTGAGACGATGCTTGGAACACATGCATCTCCTAGCGGAGTGCCCCTAGGTTCAAGTCCCAGATCCTCTCTGTGCACCCTGGGAGGCAAGCAGGGGATGGCTCAAATAGTTGGCTGCTTTGCCAGCCACATGTGAGACCCCGGTGGAGTTTCAGGCTCCTGACTTGAGCCTGGCCCAGCCTCTGCTATTGCAGAGCTTTGAGAAGTGAACCGGAATTTGAGAGGTCTCGTTCTGCCTATCTGAGACCCTTCTCCTCTCTTTGCCTTGCAAATAAGATAAGTACCTAAAAATTTAAAAACAAGGCATAGTTTGTTAGGAATGCACAATCTGGTTTTTGTTTTACCTAAAACACACCAACAAAATTGATCAGATGACCTTCTTTGTAGGATGTGAGTTTATTTAAAGCACTTTAAATGTTAATTTTTTTTATCACTGGAAAATTTCTATGTCTTTGATTCTTAAAATGTCGAAGTAAATTTAACTTTAAACTCATGGAAAAGTGTGGTGAATTGTCACATACCAATCACCCAACTTTCACAACAATCTATATATTTTTTAAAGATTTATTTATTTGAAAGGCAGATTTAGAGGCACACAGAGAGAGAGAGAGAGAGAGAGAGATCTTCCATCAGCTGGTTCACTCCCCCAAATGGCCACAACGGGCAGAGCTGGGCTGATCTGAAACCAGGAGCCAGGAGCTTCTACGGGGTCTCCCACGTGGGAGCAGGGTCTCTTCTGCTTTCCCAGGCCACAGCAGAGAGTTGGATAGGAAGTATGGGATGCTGGCACTGCATGTGGAGGCTCCACCTGCTACGCCAGAGCAGGCAGTAGCTTTAGCCACTACACCACAGCACTGGCCCCAGTGATCTATAGTTTAACAATCTTGTTACATTGATCTGCAACACAAACATTTGTAGAAGAAATCCCACATACTATTTCATTGCATTGTCCATACTTCAGTATACTACTGACCTTCAACAATAATAAAGAAAAACAAAGAAGGTAAGTGTCCATTTTATGGGTGAAGTCACTTGGAAGTGTAAAGAGCCAATTTACTTTAGTATGGCAAAGTTCGCTTGTGTCTCATATTTTCCCAGAGCCTCAGAGACAGGAATTCATGACTCGAGGAGACTTCAAAAAGTTTGTAGAAAATAGATTAAAAGACGAATTTATTTTGGTAAATAAAAAACATTGAAATCCCAGTGTTCAAGGGGTCTTCAAAAAGTTTATGAAAAATGCATGTTTTAGAAAAAGCTATGCCTCGATTTATTGTTTTAATTCTGTTTTTCACACATGTATTGAGGTCCTCGGTACAAGGTAAATATTTTTCTGAGTGTTTCCCAGATATATCCACTTACCACAGGCCCAGGGGCTGAAACCAAAACATGATCCTACAAATAATGAGAGGGAAGATGGCCATCACGCATTGTCCTCTGTGGTTCACAACCAGTAAGACAGCTTATTTGGGAGTCTAAAATGTCACTGTCTTTTAAAACTTGCAGCTCACCCAGTGCCAAATAGTTATTTGAGGTTATACCATTCAAACAATCCAGAGACAATGGAAAGCGCCATGCATCAGTAGGTCGGACCAAAGAAGAGTGATGGTGGCCTTTCTGTTGGCTGTGTTCTCCTTCCTAAATTACTCTGTGCTTTCTTTTCCAACTCTGAAGGAGGTCTGGGGTCCCAGAACAAAATCCTTGTTTTTTGTGAAGCGAGCAAGAAAGGTCTGGGTGGTTTCTACCATCAACACATCTTACTCTGAATTCTTTCCTCTTAAAATGAATTATTAGCTGGAGGCCAGGAACCTGGCTTTTGGTTTGCCTCATATTAGAGCTTTTGTTTTGAGGGTAGGGGTCATGGAGGATGGACCATTCTCGTCCTAAGCTTAAGGGCAATTGTGGGAAGTTGAGGGTTCAATTTGGAATTCATGCCAATGGCAGGTCCCAATATTTCTATATGGGAGGACGTTCACTGGTGGTTCTTTGAGGACTTCTCTTAGCGCTGCCTTGGCCTAGCACTTTATATAAAATGTAGACAATGCCAATTGTCCATATCAGATAATAGGAGCATTGATAGATTATGCAGAGCTCAAAAGCTCTGTCACTGTTTCTGTGCCAGGGTAGAATCTCATTGTCTCTCTGATGCCCCTAGGTTTCTATAGTTTAGCTATAGTTTTCTCCAGTTTAACCTCTCACAGAAGTCTTAGTCAACAAATGAACCCATGGAGAGCAGAGAGCATTATCATTAATACGCTTATATCTTACATATTCTCAATAATTTGGGGCAGCCCAAAGTACCCAGTTGTCCTTAGCTTTTTAAAAAATGCTTTGGGGGCTGGCAATGTAGTGTCGCACATTCAGCTGCCGCCTGTGACACTGGCATTCCATATGGGCCCTGGTTGGAGTCCTGGCTGCTCCATTTCCAATCCAGCTTCCTGCTAATGCACCTGGGGAAGCAGCAGCAGATGGCCCAAGTGCTTGGGCCCCTGCACTCATGTGGGAGACCCAGATGGAGTTCCAGGCTTCCAGCTTCAACGTGGCCCATATGGGGTGTGAACCAGCAGATAGAAGATCTTTTTCTTTCTCTCTCTCAGTAATTCTGCCATTCAAATAAATCTTTTAAAAATGATTCTTTGGTTCACTTTCCAGATGGCTGCAATGGCTGGAGATGTTCCCATCTGAAGCCAGGAGCTGGGAGCTTCTTCTAGGTCTCCCACATGGATACAGGGGCCCAAGGACTTGGGCCATCTTCTACTGCTTTCCTAGGCCATAGTGTTAAGTATCAAGTCAGAAATTCAGGCCTTCCTCATATACATATAGGCTAAAGACCAGCACCTACTGCAGAAGCTCCAGAAGCCCAGCGTCTTGCACTTCAAAGTCCTGCCCAGACCCTCAGAACCTTCCAGATGGTCCCAGCCCTTCCCCCAAGGAAATCTCCCAGGAGACTTCTCTCTCCTCAGGACCAAAGGGGTTACCTGATGACATGGGGCAATAAAAACCTTCTCAGATACCCTAAAGGAAGCTCCCCTACTCTGCCCAGGTGCCAGCACATCTGGGTAGGAAGTTGCTAAATTTCACCCAACAGTCCCTTCAGCCAGGACTCTCCATCCTTTGTCCTGGAGGAGAGGGGGAGGTGGGTAAACAGACTCCTTAGAAACCTAGGGAGTCCAAACAGACTGCACACTCAGCCCTCTGCCTCTCAGCTGGAGCTGCCTGCCTGGCCTGCCCAGGTGTATTCTCTCCACTCAACCATGTAACCTCACTCTCCCCCGTTCCAAGTGACTGGGCGCTCTCTGTCCCTTCCGTTCTGACGGATGCCCTGTCCCCAATAAAGCCCTATCACTCTGCTCTCTGTCCATGCCTTAATTCTTCCCTGTGTGAAGACAAGAAGCCCACGGCTTCCATGGCCTTTCTTCTGGTGACAATAGTAGAGAGCTAGATCAGAAGTGGGGCAGCTGGGACTTGAACCAGGGTCCACATGGGATGCTGGCACTGCAAGCAGCAGCTTTACCCACTACGCCACAGCTCTGGCCCTTAATGATTGTTTTGACAGTGAATTACAATGTGTATGCACATGTGTGATAGAGCTGAGGCAGGCCCACACCACGCTCACAAGTTGTATTTTCTTTAATTAGGGGGTTTTGCGTCGATCTTTTTGGTCATTCTTTTTTGTGGACTGTCAGGATGATCCTGATCCCAAAGCAAGGGTTTACAGCAACCCACTCTTGGTCACCTTTGACCTGGGAATGGATATCAGGAGGGCCTGTGGATCTCCTGCAATTTTGGGCAAAATTGGTTTAAAAAAAAAAACCTTCTTTCAAGCCCCGGTCTTTCATTAAATTCTCAGATGATTCCATTCCCCAGAAAGCTTGAAGACTGCTGACCATCAAGGTTTCCAGGCAGATCTAGCGAAAGCCCAGAACTCCTGTCTTGCAGCCTTCAGAGCTCTTCTCTGCACAGCTGCCATTGCCTCCATGCCCTTGGGCAGCCAGCGAGGTGTGAGTCACCTGTGTTTGAACCCATCTGGCAAGGATCTCTATGTGTGGTTGCAGTGAAATTCTACAAGGGCCTTCTTGTTAACACATCAGCCACGAGAAGCTAAGCTTGATTTTTCTCCCAAGGACTTGTCAAAAACTCCAACAGCGAGAGCCCTCTCTCCCAGGCACTACACATGGAGAGTGACAGAATGTCTAGTTGATTTAGATGAACTGCACAAGGTGGGCTCACATCATCCCTTTCGTGATCGGTGGATATCTAACACATCTGGTTATTTTTAGCACTCTGGTGGGTCAGGTGGACTCGTACCAGCTGTCGTTTTCTGTAAATGTTGAATTCTCTTTTACCAAATACAGACACAGTGAGGGTGCCAGTAATGTCTCTGACCTATTTGGGCAGATAAATGGCGTTTTAAAACTTACAGTACTGTTCACCACCATGGGTGTAAGCTGAGACCTCAGTATTTTTAGGAATGACAGGTTTTTAATTATAGAAAAGGCCTTTTCCTCAGAAAAGCTGAAATACAGGCATATACTATTATTGCCACTACAAAGTTGCACGATTTGTCTTCAGACTATGTACTCTAGAGCTAGCTTTCAGAGTTCCAATTCTGCCTTGATTTTTTTTTAATTTTCTGCTTCATATTTCCTGAGTTTCTGCGGTTGCTAAGCTCTGCATATAAATGGGACACTTGATCACCATCCCTCTGAACATCTCTTCAAGGAGGAGTTCAGAACCTGCAGCTGAAGACCTCTAAAATGAGGTTTTCCAAGTGCAAGTTCATCTGTGGGTTGTGAAATCAGTGTCGAGCATTGCACCTGGATTTTTTTTAACGCAATAGAATATACGGTGTCAGAAGACATCATATAGTAAGTATGTTTTTTGAAATTTTCCTTTAGTTATTTACACATGTGTGTGCCTCTGTGTTAGCAATGTGTTGGAAAATGTTAAACAACTGGCTGTCTGGAGAAGAGGTTGTGTGGTATGTGTGTGCATCACTGTATCTCACATCTTACTAATACACAATTTACAAATATATGCAATACTTCTCATTGTAAATTTCATATAGCAATTGTGGGTCTCCCACGAAGCTTTCAGTGTGTGTGTGTGTGTGAGAAACTTTTCCATCTGTAGCCAACCTGTGGTTGCAATTTAACCTTAATTCGGCAAAAACTTCCTATGAAGAAATACTTGATTTCTATCTGACTCAGGGAAGAATTCCTTTGCATTACAGATGGATGAGTATATTCAGAGATGACTCTTAGGTGGTGTGTTCATTTATATTAACAAGGAAGATGAAAATGAAATAATGAAGACATGTCAGAACCTCACTAGTTCACCAATGACACATGAATCTGTTGCTATAATACATTTTTTAAATGGATATATATCTTTTAAAGATTTATTTTATTTATTTGAAAGACAGAGTTATAGAGAGAGGTCTTCCATCCTCTGGTTCACTCCCCAGATGGCCACAATGGCCAGAGCTGTGCTGATCCAAAGCCAGGAGATTTTCCAGGTCTCCCATGCAGGTGCAGGGGCTCAAGGACCTGGGCCATCTTCTACTGCTTTCCTAGACCACAGCAGAGAGCTGGATCAGAAGAGGGGCAGCTGGGACTAGAACCTGTGCCCATATAGGATGCCGGCGCTTCAGGCCAGGGCTTTAACCTGCTGTGCCACAGCGCCGGCCCCTATAATAACTTTCAAATACTGTGCTGGAAGAATTTTTTTGATTTTTTTTTTTCCTGCTATTCACCATCTAGCATGGTTTTCAATTTAATCTGCATCATTAAAATTTTCTTTACCATTTCCATGACTAGAGTATCTACAAAACAATAAATTAAACCCTGATTTGTGGTTTGGCCAATTTCTATAGTGTAAACATCCGCACCAAGATTATTGTAAGCTCCCATTGTGACATTCTAGGACTGGGAGCTGGGAAGAGATATGCAGGAACCTATCATTAAATGGTATTTCTGCCACACAGATTCAAGAGAAATAACCTCAAGAGTAGAAATATTAGTAAAATAATAGTTATAAGCTTTGAAAGTGTTATCTTTTAAAAACATAAAGATTTCAAAAATATAAAAATATAAAGTCTGCTGGTGCCGGTGCTGTGATGTCTCTGGTAAAGCCATTTCCTGCAGTGCTGGCATCTCATGGGCACTGGTTCGAGTCCCGGCTGCTCCACTTCTGATCCAGCTCTCTACTATGGCCTGGGAAGAGCAGTGGAAGATGGCCCAAGTCCTTGAGCCCCTGTACCTGCATGAGAGACCTGGAAGAAGCTCCTGGCTCCTCGTTTCCAATTGATGCAGCTCTAGCCATTGCAGTCATCTGGGGAGTGAATTGGCAGATGGAAGACCTCTCTCTCTGCCTCTGCCTCTCCATAATTCTGTCTTTCAAATAAATGTGTATATATATATATATATATATATACATATATATATATATCAGTGGTATGCTGGAGCAGGCTTATATATATATATATATATATATGTATATATCAGCATACCACTGATAATATACCAATTGCAATCTAAAGTGAATTTCTTGTGATTGTTAGAGTAGTGTTTGTCAAGCTCATTTCAATCTAGAGAAGCAGCTTGTGTTGTGGCACAGCAGCGTAAGTCACTACCTACAATTCCAGCATCCCATATAAGGACAGGTTCAAGTCCCAGTTGCTCTACTTCAGATCCAGCTGCCTGCTAAGGGCTTAGGAAAGCAGAAGAGGATGACCCAAGTCCTTGGGCCCCTGCACCAGTGTGGGGAAACTAGGATGGAATTCCAGGCTCCTGATTGCAGCCTGGCCCAACCCCAGCCATTGCTGCCATCTGGGGAGGGAATCGGTGGATAGAAGATCTCGGCGTGTCTCCCCCTCTCTCTAACTCTGCCTTTCAAATAAATAAAGTCAATCTTTAAAACATTTGAGTAAATGTTCGGCACAGTGGTTAAGCCCCTGCTTAGAACACCCAGATCCCATATGGCAGGGCCTGGGTTTTGCTCTCCATTGCCGCTTCCTGCTGATGTGTGCGCTCAGGGAGGCAACAGGTGTTAGTTCAACTCCTTGAGTTACTGTTCCCCACATAAGAGACCTGGCCTGAGTTCTTAGCTCCTGGCTTCAGCCTGGTCCAGCCCTGACTGTTGCAGGCATTTGCGGAGTGAACTAGTGATCTGTCTCTCACTTCCTGTCCCTCTGCCTTTCAAATAAAACACACACGCACACACACACACATAATTTTAATAGTGCTGCTGTTGACACTCTCAGAAACCAGTTGGTTTGGCCTTGAGCTTACCAGAGTTCTCTATGTATTTGAAGAGAACCATTATTTTCCTGCATATTCTTAGGCATTTGATTACTTAGCACCTAAAATCTCATGTTTCCCTTGTTTTGTTTTTAGTTCTGGAGAAGAACTTTACATAAACATTCCAGAGCAGGCTCACATTTAAGGCTGGTTTCCACAATCATTTTATTTATTTAAATTTACTTGGAGCAGAGGAAGAGACCGGATAGACAGCTCCTGCCCGCTGGTTTAACCTCAGGTGATGGGCTCTAGGGCTATACAGGGGTTGGAGAAGGAGCCAGGAACTCAAGCTGGGACTCCTGTGTGGATACAGGAGCCCAATTCCTCACGCTGTCCCTGCTGTCTCCCAGGATCTGCATTGGCAGGAAACAGAAGTCAGGAGTCAGAGTTGGGACTCAAACCCCAGTTCTCTGATGTGGGGTGAGGGCCTGTTAACTAGAAGTCGAAATGCCCACCCCAGCACCCTCCTTTTGCTTTAAAGTAAGTTTTGAGGAGTCCATAAGCTTGAATCTTGAGGGAGCCCTCAGCTCCGCTTGGCAATCCTATTTTATTTATCCTGCTTGTATTCTTAGATCACTGTTTACTACTTTTCCTCTGGTCTCAATTTTCCTCCCCAGTCCTCACAATGCAGAGAGATCAGAGGTTACAGTGTTTCATGGTTTGATGCAGTTTTCTAGAGTTTTCTATATGGATATGTAGACTTTTTCTTCCCCACTCCAGATCTATTAAAGTATGATCAGCAAGTAAAAACTGAATATATTAAGGTGTACATCCTGATCTTTGATAGACATGCATTATGAAATGCTAACTGCAATGAAGCTAGTTAACACAGTCACCATCTCACCTAGTTACATTTTGTGTGTGGATATGTGGTACGGACAGTTAAGGTCTACTCTCAGCAAATTTCAAGTATATAATAAGTGCAGTTATCACACTATAATTGGGTCTCCAGAACTTGTTCATCTTATGACTGAAAGCTTGGACCCTTGGACCACGTCTCCCTGTGTCCCACACCCTCCCACTCTTCTTCCTATGAGTCGAACTCTTTAGATGCTGCATAGAAGTGAAATCATATATTATTTGCCTTTCTGTGTCCAGCTTGTTTTATTTATCCTCATGAAGCTTTCATCCATGTTCTCTCAGAATTTACTTTTTTTATAGCTGAATTACTGTATCTGTTATAGGGATCTATCACATTTTCTTTATCTATTCCTCTGTCAACCCATATGAAGGCTGTTTCTAGATTTTGGAAATTGTGAATAATGTTGCAATGAGCTTGGGAGTGCAGCTATCTCTCCGAGAGTGATTGTATTTCATTCGGGTATACGCCTAGAAGTGAGATCGCTCAATCACCTGGTATTTCTATTTTTAATTTTTTGAGGAATATTCATATTGTTTCCATAATAACTTACAGATTTTGCTTTTTAGTGAGTTCATGTTGTATAAGAATTATCCTTACTCAGAATTCTAAATGACTTAGAATTTTAAATACTAATAGCTAACATTTATTAAACAATTGCCCTCTGTCGACACCACTGTGTGTGAGCATGCAAGTAACAGAGAGCCAGTCTGTGACAACAGAAGCAGCAATAACACACACTGGCTGGTCGCCTCCCCCTTGGAGAAGCCTGGTGATGCTGTGGAGGGGCCTGGTCCTTGGTTTGTGCATGCTGCTTGGCAAAACACCTGCTCTGTTCTTTGAATGGTCTCTTACTTGATTATGGCACCATTGGAGATCAAGATGCAGGCTTCTTTGTTTAAATCCATCCCGGGAGAAAGAGCTGATTAACTGTGGTTTCTTTCCAGAAGACTTCTTTCCTCGTGTCTCATTAGTCTAAGTTGCTTGAGTCCCTTGAACAACCCAGGTGAATGACAATTCCCACAATCAGCTTGGACAAACAGCAAGCTGGGAATAGATGTTGAGGAATTACCCACAGTTCCTGTCCACAACTCTTGGGGCATTTTAAACCCTGCTTTGTCATCTACTTTTCTTATTTAACAACATATTTGTAGACAGTTTTCAATTTTTCTTCCAAAATGCAGTTTACAAGAACTGCTTTACTTATTCAATAATCAATGCAATTGGCATCCTAATCCTCATCTCAAGAACCTTAACAGATACAAATAAACTTTCAAAAGAAATCCCTCAATGTGCAGTGCAGTGTCTGAACCTTGGGAATAAAACAGCTACATAAATTTTTGTTAAGTACCTCAGTATCTGAACTCCCACCTTTCACTCATCAAAACCTTGAAATCAAGTAGTTAGACAACCCACACGGTGGGCCTCATGTCCAAACATAGCTGCTACATAGGCTCAGGTATCTGGGCATACTCGCAGAAGCCAAGCAAGGCAGTTAAACAACAATGGCACAAACAAGTACAGCCATAATCCTCCTCCTAGAGTGGAAAGCAGAGTGTAGAGAGATAGCAAATAACCACACAGGGGCAGGCATTCGGGCTGGTGATTTGAAAGCTGGTGAAGACACCTGGGTCCCAGATCGAACTACCTAGGTTTGAGTCCCGACTCTGCTCTTGACTCTAGCTCTCTGCTGATGCAGACCCTGGGAGGCAGCAAAGGATGGCTCAAATAATTGGGTCCCTGTTACCATATGGGAAACCTGGACTGAGTTTCTGGTTCCTGAGTTCAGCCTCAACCCAGCCCAGCTGTTGTAGGTATGAGTGAACCAGTGCATGAGAGTGTGCTCCTTGCTTGCTCATTCTTTCCCTCTCTCTCTCTCAAATAAACAAGTGCACAGGTGATAATATAATTACAATTTGCTAAGTAATCCAGAAGAAAACAAGAGAAGCAAATGACAATAAGTGATGTTTTGCCTTAACCTCTTCTGGTGCGTTTGGGAAGGTTATCCCAGGAGAGTAAGATTTAGGTCAATTCCCTGGCCTGTTTCTAACTCCATCATTTGGGGCAGTTCCGATTGAGCATGTCCCAAATTGTACATCTCCTCCCTCTCTTATTCCCACTCTTATATTTCACAGGGATCACTTTTCAGTTAAAATTTAAACACCTAAGAATAATTGTTTGTTAATTACAGAGTTCAACCAATAGTACTAGAATAAAAAAATTACTAAAATGGATAAAGTATTACATTGTACAACAACAGTCAGCACAAGAGCTGATCAAGTAACTGTTTCTCATAGTGTCCATTTCACTTCAATAGGTTTCACCTTTGGTGCTCAATTAGTTGTCACTGATCAGGGAGAACATATGATATTTGTCCCTTTGGGACTGGCTTAATTCACTCAGAATGATGTTTTCCAGATTCCTCCATCTTATTGCAAATGACCGGATTTCATTGTTTTTGACTGCTGTATAGTATTCTATAGAGTACATGTCCCATAATTTCTTTATCCAAATGTATGCTTTGAATTCCCTGTGATCTTTTGCTGTGAGGTTCCCTTCATTTACCTTCTTTCATGTTGATGGCCGTGTTTCTGTGTGTAACACATCTTTAAGTATCTTTTGCAGGGCTGGACGAGTGGCAACAAATTCTTTCAATTTTTGTTTGTTATGAAAGGTCCTTATTTCACCTTCATTCACAAATGAGAGCTTGGCAGGATATAATATTCTGGGCTGGCAGTTTTTCTCTCTAAGTACCTGGGCTATGTCTCGCCATTCCCTTCTAGCTTGTAGGGTTTCTGATGAGAAGTCTGCTGTGAGTCTAATTGGAGATCCTCTGAGTGTAATTTGACGTTTCTCTCTTGCGCATTTTAGGATCTTTTCTTTCTGTTTCACTGTGGTGAGTTTAATTACAACGTGTCGTTGTGAGGACCTCTTTTGGTCATGTTTACTAGGGGTTCTATGTGCTTCCTGTACTAGGATGTCTCTGTCCTTCTCCAAAACTGGGAAATTTTCTGCTAGTATCTCACTAAAAAGGCATTCTAATCCTTTCTCCCTCTCCATGCCTTCAGGAACTCCTAGAACTCGAATGTTGGGCCAGGGAATTCCAATACAATCCCACCAAGGTGGCATGTACCAAGGCCATCTCACTAGTCCAAGTGATCAATTTCAGTTCACAGTTGATCACACTGATAGGTCTAAGAGTCAAAGGGATCACACAAACAAGACTAGTGTCTGCTAATACTAACTGATAGAATCAAAAAGGGAGAGAATGATCCAACATGGGAAGCGAGATACACAGCAGACTCATAGAATGTCAGATGTCCTAAATAGCACTCTGGCCTCAGAATCAGCCCTTAAAGCGTTCAGATCTGGCTCAAGAGCCCATGAGAATATTCTAGGCATGGAAAGCCAAGACACTCTGGAAAAAAAAGAAGACCTAAATGAAAGATCTCTGTGAGTGAGATCCCAGTGGAACGAATGGGGCCATCAAAGAGTGAGGTGCCTTTCTCTGAAGGGAGGAGAGAACCTCCACTTTGACTATGACCCTGTCGGAATAAGATTGAAGTCAGCGAACCCTAAAGGCTTCCATAGCCTTGGCAACTCATGACTAGAGCCTAGGGAGATTACTGAGGCCATAAACAAGAGTGTCAAATTGTTAAATCAACTTCAGGAGTCACTGTGTACTTACGTCTCATGTGGGATCTGTCCTTAATGTGTTGTCCAATGTGAAGTAATGCTATAACTAGCACTGAAACAGTATTTTACACTTTGTGTTTCTGTGTGGGTGCAAACTGATAAAATCTTTACTTAGTATATACTGAATCTATCTTCTGTATATAGATAATTAAAAATGAAAAAAAATCTTGGTGTTAAATTGGAAATTGCCTAGAAAATTAATCAATTTTTTAAAAAAATATATCATGTAAGATCTCTGTCCTTAATGTGCTATACATTGTGAATTAATACTATAACTAGTACTCCAACAGTATTTTTCACTTTGTGTTGCTATGTGAGGGCAAACTGTTGAAATCTTTACTTAATATATAGTAAACTGATCTTCTGTATATAAAGAGAATTGAAAATGAATCTTGATGTGAAGCAAGGGGAGAGGGAGTGGGAAAGGGGAGGGTTGCGGGTGGGGGGGAAGTTATGGGGGGGGAAGCCATTGTAATCTATAAGCTGTATTTTGGAAATTTATATTCTTTAAATAAAAGCGTTATTAAAAAAAAAAAAAAAAGATTTAGGTCAAGATGAGAAGAATGAATAGAACTTAGCCAAGCAAAGAACAGAGCAAATATCGGCCATGCAACCATATTCTATCATAGGAATGTGTTGTAATTTATTTTCATCAATGATTTTGCTTTAAATATCTTTAAAAAATTTTAAAACATTAAAATTCAGTATACATACCAAAAAATGCACGTAAGTGTACAGGTCAAGGAGGTTTTTTGTCACCTGATCAGTCTTGTAAACCACACTCAAATGAATAACAAAGAATTACTAGTATCCCAAGAGTCCTCACTGTTGCTCCCCTCCATTTCTTTTTTTTTTTTTAAGTGTGAAATGAGATTATATTGTCATTTCAAGAGCTAAGACTTGAAATCAACCTAGATGGCCATCAACTGATGACTAAATAAAATATTACTGAGCTATAAAAAGGAATGAAATCCTGACATTTGCCACAGTATGGATACAACTTGATGTCCCTATGCTAAGTGAAATAAGCCAGACCCCAAATGAAAAATACCATATTTCCTCTCATTTGTGGTAGTTGATATAGAAAGAGGACAAAAGTTGTGTATTTCGGATCACTTGGTGGATAGTTATAAATGTTGCTTCACTGAATCATACCATATAAATTTTTTTTAAATTATGGCCAATATCCATACATCCAAATCATTTGTTGGACTCTGAATATTTTCTCAAGAAAAAAATTTTGATTATTTTCTCAAAGTGAAGTTGCATTTTTTTCAAAAGTAGAAACTCTTAAAAATTTTTTTGACAGAGTGGACAGTGAGAGAGAGAGACAGAGAGAAAGGTCTTCCTTCCGTTGGTTCACCCCACAATGGCTGCTGCGGCCGGCGCACTGCACTGATCTGAAGCCAGGAAGGAGCCAGGTGCTTCTCTTGGTCTCCAATGGGGTGCAGGGCCCAAGCACTTGGGCCATCCTTCACTGCACTCCCGGGCCACAGCAGAGAGCTGGACTGGAAGAGGAGCAACCAGAACAGAATCCGGTGCCCCAACTGGGACTAGAACCAGGGTGCTGGTGCCGCAGGTGGAAGATTAGCCTATTGAGCCGCGGCACTGGCCTAAAATGTTTTTAAGGTTTATTTTATTTGAAAGAGTTACAGAGAGACACAAGAGATCTTCCATCTGCTGGTTCACTTCTCAATAAGTGAAGAAGCCAAGAGCCCAGAGTTTCTTCTGGGACTCCCTTGTGGGTACAGGGGCCCAAGCACTTGCTCTATCCTCCACTGCTTTCCCAGGATCATTAGTAGGAGCTGGCTGGGAAGTGGAGCAGCTGGGGATTGAACTGGCACCCACATGGGATGCCGGTTCTGCAGGAGGCAGCTAAACCTGTTATGCCCTGAAACTTTTTTTTAATATGAATTTACATTCCTACAAGCAGTGGCTAAGTGCCCATTTTCTCCGTGAACTCATCAACACTCAGCATTCTTTTTTTTTTTTTTTTTTTAAGATTTATTTTACGTATTTGAAAGACAGTTACAAAGAGAGGTAGAGACAGAGAGGTCTTCCATCCGCTGGTTCACTCCCCAGATGGTCACAATGACTAGAGCTGCGCCGATCTGAAGCCAGGAGCTAGGAGCTTCCTCCAGGTTGCCCATGCGGGTGCAGGGGTCCAAGGACCTGGGCCATCTTCTGCTATCCCAGGCCAAAGCAGAGAGCTGGATTGGAAGAGGAGCAGCTGGGATTAGAACCAGTGCTCATATGGGATGCTGGCGCCTCAGGCCAGGGCTTTAACCCGCTGCACCACAGCGCCGGGCCCTCAGCATTCTATTTTTAAAAACATCTTTGACAATTAGACAGGAGAAGGCATCCTTTGCATATTTGTATTTCTTTGAACAACCGTTCATGGGGTTAAGCATTATATTTGTATTAATTTATGTATTTATAGCTGCTCACTCATGAGCAAATGATATCCGTATAAGTTACTCATTGCAGAGTTTTAATAACAATAAAAGATTTGGAAATAACCTAATCACATATATAGACTGGCTAAATAAAAGTTCACCTATACAATGGACAACTACATAGCTATTAAAAAAAAATGCTCATCTACTTGTAAGGTGGAGTGACAGGGAGAAATTGTCCAGCCTCTGGTTCACTCCCCGCATGCCTACAACTGCCTGGGCTGGGTCAAGATGAAGCCGGAAGCCCAGAACTTATTCGAGTCTCCCACCTGGGTGCAGGGAGCCCAAGCAATTGGCCCATCATCCGTGCTTTTGCAGACACATCGATCATTAACTGGATTAGAAGCGGAGTAGCCGAGACTCGAACCAGCACTTTAATATGGGATGTGGTGGGCATCTTAAATGTAGCTTTATCTACTGTGCCACTAGACCTACTCCTGTGTAAGTCTAAAAAGAATGAGGAAGCTCTTTATAAAACAGATCACTAAGAAGCAACCCAGGGGTGCAGGACTGTTCAAAATATGAAAGGTGGCACAAGTGTGAGGAAATTTTTCATCTGTACCCTCTTGTACTTTTAAATTTTTTATTCGCATGACTCTGTTTAGAAATAATTTTTTTAAGATTTTTATTTATTTGACAGGTAGTGTTACAGACAGTGAGAAAGAGACAGAGAAAGGTCTTCCTTCCGTTGGTTCACTCCCCAAATGACTGCTACGGCCAACACTGCGCCGATCCGAAGCCAGGAGCCAGGTGCTTCCTCCTGGTCTCCCATGCGGGTGCAGGGCCCAAGCACTTCGGCCATCCTCCACTGCCTTCCCAGGCCACAGCAGAGAGCTGGACTGGAAGAGGAGCAACTGGGACTAGAACCCGCCACCCTGGCGCCGCAGACAGAGGATTAACCTAGTGTGCCACTAGAAATAATTTTGAAGACAGCAATGGTAGCGAAGGTCTCATGAGCGTTTACCACGTGCTGTGGATTGCTCCAACCACACTGCATACCTTGCCTATAACGTCAGACTGGTCACCAGCTCCTATTCTCCAACTCCCCTCAGTACCCCAAGCCCAGGAGTTCTTCAGGCTCACCGAAGCCTCTAGGCTGTCAGCTGCTGTCATCCCACTCCTGCTGCCCTCCTTTTAATACAGTGGCACAGTTCCTTGCCAACATCCCACCCCTGGCCCTTCTTTATCACACTGCCTGGAAAATCCCACCCTGGTTAAACCTAACTCTTTCCCACCGCAGCTGCAATCCCAACTGCATCTAAGCATGTGACTGCTCCCTGTCCCCTGCAGATACAGGTGAGGTGCTCCCTCTGCCTGGTTACCCTGGGGGCATATGAATGAGCGCTAACCACTCCCTGTTCTCTCCCTTTATTGCTTTCTAGCCAGTTTCCTGCTTCTGTCCTCAGCAACCCTCCCCCTAAAAAAAATAGCTGTAGTCTTTCATCAAATAATCCTCAATTCCCATTAACAGGTCGACTGACTTGAGGCTAGCTTCCAGCTCCACCATCCCACCACGCGGTGCTCGGTGAAGTTGAACTCCACGTTGCCAGTTCCCACGGTCACTGCTCCGTCCACATCCTCCTCGCTCCTTCAGCACAATCTGGCTGTCTGCTTTTTCCTGAATCATTTCCTCTCCTGCTTTTCAAGATTCGACACACTTCTGATTTTTCTCTGCTTTCCTGGCCACACCATCTCAGTTTCATGTCTACCTGTCATAGCATCTTAAGGCTTGCTCCGTGGCCTCTTGTTTTGTCTATACACCATGTCTCCTGGGCCACTTTATACACCATCTACTTGCTGATGTCTTTCACATTTGTGTCTCCAGATGTGACATTTTCCCCTCATCTTCAGAGTGTCTAACAGCTGCGCATGTTAGCATCCTTAAAGGGGCCTCTAATAGGTGTCTCAAAGTTGCCTGATCAGGGCAGAATTCTGGGGTCCCCACTCTCACTCTCCTGGTTCTTCCAACTCTAGTCTTCCTAATGTCAGTGAAGGGAGACCCCAGATTAGGAGTGCGCGTTTTGAAGCCAGGTCAGTTTGAACCATGAATTGTTGTTCAGATACCAGTTGTTAACTAGGAAGCAGGAATGGAGCTGCTAATGGGAAAGGTGAAGCGAGGACTCAGTGTGGAGGTAGCAGGTGCAGGAAGCAATGCTTGGCTTCAGGGCTGAGGGAGCAAACGGAGGAGGCTGGGATGATGGACGTTTAGGAGTGTGAAGGAGGGCGCTCTGCTTGGCTGGGGCTGCTGAGTGTCCCTCCAAGGAGGACCCCATGGAGTTAGCTCTACAAGCTGCAAAAGCTGCGACTTGCATTCAGTACGTTCAACAGCTGCTCCAGGGAACAGCTGCTGGCGGGTGGAGGAGGCTTTGTTAGGTTGCTGTGATCAGAAATGGGAAGCTGATGGAAAGATGCAAGTCCCTCTTCCTCCTCAGTCTTTGCATCCCAAACTGGCACGATCTTAAAAGGGAGCCACAAAGCTTTTGCATAGTCAGCCCCAGAGGTCACAGGTGGAGTCTGGAGTCGAAGTCAGTGAATAACTTAATAACTGTCCCAGCCGTCTGCCTGCTTGTTTAAGGGTGATCACTCTTTCTTCTTGATATTCCTCCTATCCAGTGTGTGTCAGCATATCCTGAAAGTTCTAAGTCTGCTCACATTTCTCCATCTCCTCTCCACTGGCACTTGAAACCTGAATTACCATCGTCAGCAGTGGGTATAGGTTTTAATACCTCCTACCTGGTGTTCCTGACTCCTTGCCTCCTAAATCGTGTGTGGTAACCTTATGCAGTAACTGTAATGTCCTCTGAGTTCAACCATATTGTCAGAAATCACATGTCCTCTTATTTTTATTTTATTAAAAATTTATTTATTTGAAATGCAGAGTTAGAGCCGGCGCCGTGGCTCAACAGGCTAATCCTCCGCCTTGTGGTGCCGGCCCACTGGGTTCTAGTCCCAGTCGGGGCGCCGGATTCTGTCCTGGTTGCCCCTCTTCCAGGCCAGCTCTCTGCTGTGGCCAGGGAGTGCAGTGGAGGATGGCCCAGGTGCTTGGGCCCTGCACCCCATGGGAGACCAGGAGAAGCACCTGGCTCCTGCCAACGGATCAGCGCGGCAGCCATTGGATGGTGAACCAACGGCAAAGGAAGACCTTTTTTTCTGTCTCTTTCTCTCACTGTCCACTCTGCCTGTCAAATAAAATTTTTAAAAAAAAAAAGCAGAGTTAAAGAGGCAGAGTGAGAGCGAGAAAGAGAGAGAGAGAGAGAGAGAGATCTTCCATCTACTGGTTCACTCCCCAAATGGCTGCAATGGCTGGAGTTGAGCCAATCCAAAGTCAGGAGCCAGGAGCTTCTTCTGGGTTACCCACGTGGGTGCAGGGACCCAAGGACTTGGGTCATCTTCCACTGCTTTCCTAGGCCACAGCAGAGTGCTGGATCGGAAATGGAGCAGCAGGGACTCGAACCGGCACCCATTTGGGATGTTGGTGCTACAGGCTTAGCCCACTGCGCCGCAGCGCCAGCCCCCTACATGTCATTTTTAAAGACCAAATAATATTAACCGGTCAACTGACTCCAGTCTAGCTTCCAGCTCAATTTCTTTATCCGCTCACTTGTCTTTGGACAGTTAAGTTTTCCCCATATCTTCACTACCGTGAATAATGCTTCAATGGCCACGGGAGCACAGAAAGCCCCACAAAGCACTGGTTTCATTTCCTTTGGATATATCCTCAACAAAGAAATTGCTGGCGCATATGGTGGTCCTGTTTTTAATTTGAGGAACCACATACATTTTCCATAATTGCTGTACCAGTTTGCATTCCATACAGCAGTGTATAAGGGTTCCCCTCTCTCCACATTCTCACCAATACTTGTTATCACTTGGTTTTTTGATAATGAGCATGCTAGTAAGTGTGATGTGATATTTCATGGTGGTTCTTATTTGCATTTCCCTGATGAACTCACATGCAGAATCTTTTAAAAAAATAGAGAGGTTGAAGAAACAGAGACAAAGAGTAGGACAATGGCTGCTGGGAGTGGGAGGGGGAAACAGGAGAAGCAGGCCAAAGAATGCACAGTGCAGTGAGGGAGACTGAACAAGTCTAGAGGTCTAATATGATTAGAGTTGACATTTCATTGTAGAATGAAAAGTTGCTGACAGATTTGAGATACTTTAAATATACACAAAAGTAACTATGGAAAGTGGTATGTATATTTGTTTGCCTATAATAATCATCTCATTGTGTATGAGGGTGCTTCAAAAGTTTATAGAAAAATGAAATTAAAACCTAAGTTTTGGGGCTGGCATTGTGGTATAGCAGGTAGAACCACCACCTGCAATATCAACAATCCATCTGGGTGCAAATTTGTGTCCTAGGGGCCGGTGCTGTGGCATAGTGGGTAAAGTCACTGCCTGCAGTGTCAGCATCCCATATGGGCACTGGTTCGAGTCCTGGCTGCTTCACTTCCAATCCAGCTCCATCCTATGGCCTGGGAAAGCAGTAGAAGATGGCGCAAGTGGTAGGGTACCTGATACCTACGTGGGAGACCCAGATGGAGCTCCTGGCTTCATCCTAGTCCAGCTCTGGCCATCCTGGCCATCTGGGGAGTGAACCAGTGGATGGAAGATCTCTCTCTCTCTCCTTCTATATCTCTCTGTGTCTTTCAAATAAATCTTTTTAATTTTTTATAGAAAGCTTTTATTTACTAATTTTAACTTTCATAAGTACAATTTTTGGATTATAGTGGTTCTTCCCCCCATACCCACCCTCCCACCTCCAAACCACCCTACCTCCTACTCCCTCTCCCATTCCATTGTTCATTAAGATTCATTTTTAATCATCTTTATATACAGAAGATCAACTGTATACTGAGTAAAGATTTCAACAGTTTGTACCCACACAGACACACAAAGTATAAAGTACTGTTTGAAGACTGGTTTTACCATTAATTCTCACAGTACAACACATTAAGGACATAGGTCCTACATCGGGAGCAAGTACACAGTGACTCCTGTTGTTGATTTAACAATTGACACTCTTATTTATGACGTCAGTGATCACCCGAGGCTCTTGTCATGAGCTGCCAAGGCTATGGAAGCCTCTTGAGTCCACAAACTCTGACATTAATAAGTCTTAAAAAAAAAAAGAAAAACCCTAATTTTCAGGAGTGAGCATTTACCCTAACAAGTAAGGTCTCGTATTCCCGCATCAGAGTGCCTGTGTCTAGCTTCTGGCTCCAGCTCCTGCTAATGCAGACCCTGGGAGGCAGCAGTGATGGCCCCAGTAATTGGGTTCCTGCCACCTACATGGAAGATCTGGGTTGAATTCCTACATCCCGGATCGTGGGCATTCAGAGAGTGAACCAACAGATAGGAATTTTCTTTCTCTTTGTCTCTCTGCCACTTAATTATATAAATAAAAAACTTTGAAAAATATACATTTGGGTGCAAACATTTTTGAAATCCATGCACCATTTTTTCATAATATGCATTTCCATGAAAATTCTGAACTATCCTTATATATATATCAAAACATCATGTTGGGCCGGCGCCGTGGCTCACTTGGTTAATCCTCCGCCTGCAGCGCCAGGATCCCATATGGGCACCGGGTTCTAGTCCCAGTTGCTCCTCTTCCAGTCCAGCTCTCTGCTGTGGCCCAGGAAGGCAGTGGAGGATGGCCCAAGTGCTTGGGTCCCTGCACCCGCATGGGAGACCAGGAAGAAGCACATGGCTCCTGGCTCCTGGTTTCGGATTGGCGCAGCGCCTGCCGTGGTGGCCATTTGGGGAGTGAACCAACAGAAGGAAGACCTTTCTCTCTTTCTCTCTCTCACTGTCTAACTCTGTCAAATATTAAAAATTGTTGTATATGTCAAATTGATACAATAAGAATAAGCGTCCCGACAATACTCTCGTGGCTTCCCATTACAAGGAGCATAAACCCAGACCCATCACTCTGCTCTGGGTCGCCTCTCTGACTTCATCCGCTGCACTGGAGCCACACCGGCCTCCCCTCTGTTCCTTGGACGCTCTGAGCTAGAGTTGGCCTCAGGCCCGGCTGCTACTCTCCTCTCTGCCTGGACCCCTCTCGCCTCTTCACGGAGCTGGCTCCTCATCCACTTCTCAGCACTCATGTCACTTTCTCGGGAGGTTTCCCAGACTACCCCTTCCAGAGCAGTGCCCTTTAGAGCCATGACAATGATCCTGTGCGTCTGTTTGTTCCTAAGGCATCTCCCCCACTAGAATGAAAGCCTGTGCCAGCAGGAACACTGTACTATTATGCACCACTTTATTCTCAGCACTTGGCACAAACACTGGCAAGCAGAAGACAGTTAATAAATGTTCGTTGACTTAATGAATCTCACGTAGTCCTCTGAACAATTTTTCCCGGCTATAGGGAATGATGAAAAAAAGATACAGTGAGGATAAACAGGTTGCTCAGTGGCAGGGAAAAAAAATTGAACCTACGTGGTTTTAGCCACTATCAAAACTCTGAACGTTAAAACCGCATTTTCCATCTTTAATTTGTCGACGTGACACCTAGATGGCATACTTCTCCATAAACACATTTTTTTCTTCATCTCCCGAGAAAACATTCCCACTAGCTTTTGCCATCATCTGCTCCGCCCTGGCAGCAGCCCTCCATCTCAACTTCTAAAAGGCAGGGAGGAAAGCGACAGCTTTCTGAATGAAAATGGCTGATTGAAGAAGACACAATTTGTGGATACAGTCATCCACAAATAGTTGTAGCAAAGAACACCATAGGTGACATAAATCTTCCTTTCTGGAAAACAAAAACAAAAACAAAACAAATGGGATCCGGATTAGTAAATGGGACACAATTGGTTTGAGCTTTCACACTGATTGCACTTGGCTGCTCGGAGTCTAACTGATCTGCTAACTCTATTTCACATGAAGAAGCAAGAAAAACATCCTCAGATCTGTGTCACTCTTTTTAAAATTCAGGTTATTACTCTGGAAGGGATTTCACAGAATAGAATCTGCATTATCTTAAATTTCCCATGAGCGTGCCAGCCGTAATGAAAGGTTGCTAAGAAATACTTCATTTCCATCAAAGAACAACTTTGGGGAAATGGAGCCGCGGGTGTTTCCTACCACCCCATGCTCTAAATCCCTTCTAAACAGGCTCAGTTTAGTTCCTTGTGCAGTAGCCAGTATCACACTGGAAAATCTCCACAAAATAGTAAAATGTTCCAAAACGATGGGATTATTTCCCGTGTTTCAAGCATTTAAAGCATCTACATGAATTAGCCAGGAGCAAATACTTCTAGGTTGGTCTACGTTTGTTACTTTGCCTCTTATTAGGCTGGCAATCCTTGACTGCTATGATTTCCCATCAATAGATGTCTCATTTACACAATTCCTCACTTTCCAGTAACTTCTTCCACCAGAAATTGGCTTAAGACAAAAATGTGGAGAGCTAGGAGCTTGGCGTGCACTTAATGGCACACATGGAGGAATAAATTCTGTTAAGAGGAATATGTAACACTGAAAACATGCTGAACATGTTCTGATTTCCACATCCTACTTAAAAGTTTCCTGGCCTCATGCCTGGTAGTGGCAAGAAGGTGTAGGAAGCTAAAACCATCTCATCTTTTCTTGTCTGGCTTTGCTGATCTTGAAGATCAGCTGCAGCTTTGGTCCTAGTGCCAGTTATCTCATCATGACAGAAGAAAAACCAGCAACTGTGCTAGCATTATAACAGGGTAGGCATTTTTTACCTTGTTCTTAAGTCTTTAGCATCATAGGAGATACTATGCTGCAGCATTTCTTATCAGATGGGCAAAGAATAGAAGTTTGACAATATTGAGTGTCGAGAAGGATGTACAACAATGAGCATTCATCCAGTGCTGATGGGAATACAAATTGGTCAATCCCTTTGGAAATCAATTTGTCAATATTTAGAATAAAGAGCCACACAACCTCAGACCTAGCAATCCTACTTCTAGGAATAAATTCTGAACATTTGCAGATGAAAACACTTGGATAAATGTTCACTAAAGCTTTATTGGTAATTGTAAAACTTGGAAACAGACCAATTTTCCATCAAGTCAAATAAATTGGGATGTATTTAATGCAATAGAATGCTCTATAGCAATTACGATGAATTTGTTAGAGCTGTATGATTCAACAGATACCTTTTTAAAATACAATGTTCAGCAACATTTTAAAAAGCAAGAGGTGGAAAGTGTGATTACATCTAAAACTGCAAAAGAATCATCTGTTGTTTACAGATCTAATCTTGTAAAGAAAGGCTATGGAAACCTGAAGGAATGGGCAAACATCAAATTCAAGGGTGCAAGGGCTTTGACAGGCTGCTCAGAGATTGGGCAGAGTGCAGGAGCTCCAAATACATCTGCAATTTCCTAAAACAAATACAAGATTTGAAACAAATATAGCAGAATCAACATTTTACAGGGTATTTTCATTCACTACGCATGGGTGGAAAGTTGTCTGTGAATCAGGCCCCATGCCAAGAGCTAGGAGTCAGTCCTCTAAAAATGAAGGATCCAGAGAGGGCTGACCCCCAAACCTCCCACCCTATGACCATCTGTCCCTGTGCTGTCACTTTTGCCTTACACTACGGCTTCAGGTTTCATGACCTTTCCTTCTATAGCAGTGCTAGTCAATAGGACTCTCTGCAACAATGACAATATTCTACATCTTCTTGGCCAGTATGGTAGCCACTGGTCACCACATTGTGATTAAAGGCTTGAAATGTGGCTAATGTGAGGAACTGAGTTTCTAATTTGAATTTACTCTAATTTAAATAGCCACATGCTCAAGAGCACCATTGTAGAATACACACTCTAAAGGGAGGGACTCTGCTTTCCTGTTTTCATAGCCCTTGCCTCAAGTCCCAGCCTCAACCTCAGAGCACCTGCCAACACACTGTGTCTCTGGAAGATATTTGAGAAGTCTCTGTTGAACCAAATTCTTGACTTGAGTCCCTTGTAGTGCCATTAACCAGCTCCAAGGAAATTCATTTGATCTCTATTTATTCATTTATTTATCAAACATGCACTTTGCACCAGTTCTGTGCTGAGCTAAGGGGGCATGAAAAAACACACAGTCCCTTTCCTTGAGGAAATCATGGTCTTGCCCGGGCGTGTTGTCTTCAAATGGGGTTAATCTTGAAGATCGCTACAATCTTCCAGCCCTAGCATTCCAGGAATATAATCATTGGATGGTTCGCTTTTGCCAATGAATATTTTCGAGAGTTTATTCAAATGGGCAGTAGATCCACGAAGTGAAGATATCTAAACTTGTGGAGTGCCCTTTGGTCTCATTCATTCTGCCATTCATTTAACAAGACCTGAATACTCTTTCCACATGCTGTGGTTGCAGCCTGTTTACCCTGGGGGTGAGAAGGCAATTCTCACCCTAGAATTAAAGGGATGGCTGGACACACAGCACCTGACACTGGACAGATGGGGCTGATAATGGTTAATTGGTCACATGCAGTCCCAGCCCAGATGAGAGAGCCACTGCAAGCCACAGAGGGCCTCCCAGGGGGTTGCACTTGGGAACAGAGTGAAGGATAGAGGGCTGTGGAAGCTGGATTTGTAGTATCAGGAGGTGAGATGACCCCTGGGTTCTGTGAAGGGCGTGACTGACTTGTTTAATGATTCCATGGCCTGGCAGGAAACCAAGCACTCAGGAGCAAGCAGGAAGTGTGCCTGTCCATTTGGTAAGGACACTTATTTCTCTAGGGGACTTCATTCACGGGGGTAGAACAGGGAAAAGGGACTTGCCATTGGGCCATCTGAGGCTCAGTTGACTTCAGCAGGTGTCAAGGCAGCATAGAATACAAGTATTAGCCGGCGCTGTGGCTCAATAGGCTAATCCTCCACCTTGCGGCACTGGCACACTGGGTTCTAGTCCTGGTCGGGGCGCCAGATTCTGTCCCGGTTCCCCCTCTTCCAGGCCAGCTCTCTGCTGTGGCCCGGGAGTGCAGTGGAGGATGGCCCAAGTGCTTGGGCCCTGCACCCGCATGGGAGACCAGGAGATGCACCTGGCTCCTGCCATCAGATCAGCGCGGTTCGCCGGCCACATTGTGCCGGCTGTGGCGGCCATTGGAGGGTGAACCAACGGCAAAAGGAAGAACTTTCTGTCTCTCTCACTGTCCACTCTGCCTGTCAAAAATTAAAAAATAAAATAAATAAAAAATAAAAATATTTTTAAAAAAGAATACAAGTATTTTTTTTTCTTTTTTTCTTTTTTTTTTACAGGCAGAGTGGACAGTGAGAGAGAGAGAGACAGAGAGAAAGGTCTTCCTTTGCCGTTGGTTCACCCTCCAATGGCTGCTGCGGTCGGCACGCTGCGGCCGGCGCACCGCGCTCATCCGATGGCAGGAGCCAGGAGCCAGGTGCTTCTCCTGGTCTCCCCATGGGGTGCAGGGCCCAAGCACCTGGGCCATCCTCCACTGCACTCCCGGGCCACAGCAGAGGGCTGGCCTGGAAGAGGGGCAACCGGGACAGAATCCGGTGCCCAGACCGGGACTAGAACCCGGTGTGCCGGCGCCGCAAGGCAGAGGATTAGCCTGTTGAGCCACGGCGCCAGCCAGAATACAAGTATTAAGACTCAACTTTAGCCCTTACACCCCGAGTGGCCAGGCATTATGCTAGGTGCCCATATGGACAAAATAAGAACAAGTGGTTCCTGCCCTCACAGGTCTCGTACTTTAAGGTTCAGTGGCTTATTTGTGGAATTAGTATACTATGTGGTGGTTTATAAAAGGGATGGTTCAGGGCCGGTGCTGCATCTCACTAGGCTAATCCTCCGCCTAGCGGCGCCAGCACACCGGGTTCTAGTCCCGGTTGGGGCGCAGGATTCTGTCCCAGTTGCCCCTCTTCCAGGCCATCTCTCTGCTGTGTCCTGGGAAGGCAGTGGAAGATGGCTCAACTGCTTGGGCCCTGCACCCGCATGGGAGACTAGGAGGAAGCACCTGGCTCCTGGCTTCGGATCAGCGCAGTGTGCTGGCCGCGGCGGCCATTGGAGGGTGAACCAACGGTAAAGGAAGACCTTTGTCTCTTTCTCTCTCTCACTGTCCACTCTGCCTGTCAATAAATAAATAAATAAATGCAAAAGGGATGGTTCTTCCATTTTGAACTCTGCCTGGGACCCAGGGCCCCGCAGCTTGGCAAAGTGACCATGGCTCCTTTTGGCCACTAGAGGGCTGCTTTCGCCACGGGCTCCCGTTGCCCTGAGTTTTCACTAAAATGGTGAGTTCAGGGCACTGCTTGTTTCTTAATTCCACTGCCTGTCCGAATCACATGGAGGAAATTTTAAAGAGCTCCAGCTCCAATGATTCGAGTCTGCACTGGAGGTGCGCTTGGGCATCCGTAATTTGAAGCTGTCTCCCATGTGTTTCTAGGGGGTAAGCAGTGGTGATCCGCTGAACCCTAGGAAGTCTTCGGGGGTTCAAGGTTCTCGCTTTAGTCTAAGAAATAGACTCCTCGTGAGTTCTTCTACAGCACACGTGTAGTTAGCCCGTCACTGCCAGGAAGATTGTCCTTTTGGAGTTCAATTTTAAAGGAAAATTTGGTCGATTTGGACTCAGGATTTTACTTTATTGATGTTCCCATGTTCAATTCCTTCTTCTGTGTGTTTAGCTTCTGTGTGCTCCCTATGTAAGCTAGGGGATGAGAAGGCTGGCAGTGGTCGGGACAGGTGAGGAGAGATGAGACCTGTTCTGAAAACAAAGCTTTGGAGAAACTGTGCGAGCAGATCATGTTCTTCAGGGGCTGGGCAGAGGGTGCCTTCCAACACCCATGGGCAGTACCGTTTCTAAACACTGAGGGTAGCACCATCACATACCCACCGGTAACTCAGAGAGCCGACAGAGAGGCAAAGCATGTGACATAGTGTGTTCCTGTGGCTCATCATGTGGCTGCAGTGTATGCTGGCACACACCTGCGTCCATGTCCCAGCTCAGGCCCTCCACACCAGCTGTCATCAAAGACTTGTGACCACTGCGTCACTATTTCTGCATAATTCTTCCCCAGGTTGTTGGGGAACAGAGGAGACTGAGATCATCTATGTTAAAGCCATTTGTAGGGGCCAACTCTGTGCCATAGTGGATAAAGCCACTGCCTGCGGTGCTGTCACCCCATAAGGGTGCCGGTTCAAGTCCAAGCTACTTCACTTCTGATCCAGCTCCCTGCTGATGCACCTGAGAAAGCAGTGGAAGACGGCTCAAGTGCTTGGGTCCCTGCACCCACGTGGGAGACCCAGAGGGAGCTCCTGGTTTCTGATTTCGGCCTGCACAGCCCTAGCCATTGTTGGCCATTTGGGAGTGAACTAGTAGATGGAGGGTTTCTGTCTGTTTCTCCCTCTGTCACTTTGCCATACAAATACATTAAAAAAATAAAAAAGCAGCCCTCCCTGGAAGACCACGCAAGTTTGCCTGGGAAAGGCAAGTTCCCCCCACCTCCCTTTCAGGTAGGCTGACATTTCATTCTTGGCCTCTGGTGGCTTTAAAAACACACAACATCCTGTTCTATTTATTAACGTTCAGGAAATTGTCTTAAAGCTCTTGGGGCTACATTATAAATGTCCTCATCCAACAAAGACAACTGCATGATGGAAGATGGTGTTTCTGGTCCCCGGGGATGATGGACAGCAAAGCTGCCAACAGGGTGTGCTGGGGCCTCCCCTGGTCTAAGGTTACAAGATCGCTGCTCCTTTTTTGTTGTTGTTTCCTTTTAAATCCAACTGAAGAGGTGCATTTATGAGCCTATGCAAATCAGACGTTCCTTAGTGTTTGCTTCTGAATTACTCGCCTGTATCACTCACTCTCCCATACAGGAGTGGAACAAGGGTTCACCGAATGAGGCTATGTGTCCCAGTGCCCGAGACAGCCAACAAAACTGGAAGCTTTCTCCAGAGGCCTGGGTGTGGCAGGGTGTGGACTTACAAATGATCCTCTTGGGAACCAAACATGTAATTAGAAATGCCCTATCAGATACGCCTACTTCCGGTGGTGCAACCGAAAAGAAAAATAAATTGACATTACAATGTTAACAAATAATCTAGGATGACTCTCTCCTCCCTTCTTCATAATACAGTTTCAGGCAAATCAGCCTTCTTAACAGAATGTGAAACTCTGGAAGCTTTTCTCGCAGCCTGTAACTTAAGCAGCCAACAGTAACAGCGACTGTTTTATTAAACACACGCACATTACTGGAGCTGCCATCCTAGAAATTTCACATGCTGTCTCTCACCGAACCTCTAACATCCCTAAGTAGGTGGTTTTATGTCACCCACTTTACAGATGGGGAAATCAAGGCCCAGAAAGATAAGCCACTTGCTCCAGTCATCCCACAGTAAAGGATGGATAGGATTGAACCCATCTAGAGGGAACACCCTTTTCTTAGGTGGACAATGGCATAACAGGGACGAGCAGCAGCCCAGAGAGCTAGAACCTGGAGTCAAACTCATTGAGCTGAATCCAGATCCCCTGTGCTCCACATTATACCACTTGCCTTGCAAAGTTTCCTCTCACAAAGGCTCCATAAAGTCACAAACTCTTCCCTTCTTTTTACTGGCTGGGCTTGGATGTGGGCATGGGGGAGGGATGCATCCACCCCCAAAAGAAAGCGGATAGATCGATGCCCTGTGTATTTTGGAATAGCCTGGTCTGTGGTTTGAAGGGAGGGGTCATGATTGGGAGCATTGTCCTGGAAATTGCCAGCACCCTGACCCCTGGAAGGTCTTCCCGGTCTGCTTTGGGGAGGTCAGCCCAACGCTGGGGGCGGAGGGAGCACTGGGTGAATGCAGGCAGTGCTCTGAAGAGAGGCATGCCTTCAGCACGCTGGGCCAGCAGACAGGACTTCCCAGGCTGACTCCCCACACGCTGCCCCCTCGACCTTAATCTTGGGATTCAACTTTCCCATCTGAAGCTGCAGGCACGGGTAACAGGTACCCCTAAAGTCCTCAAGGACATGGTGCCGAGAAGTCTGTACACCTCAGATCCTTGGTGCTCAAACCGTTTGGCCCTTTCTGCTCCCTCCCCTGCCCCTGTATCCCCTTCTTTCCTAACCTTTCACAGGGTGGGGCAGGGGAGGTGAGCTGACATAGAGCCAATTAGCATTTCAGATAGTAGGGATTCAAAATAGTGATTTCCCAAGACTCCCTTTATCTCAAAAGACAAGGAAGGCATTGCCCAAAGGATCCAGTGGGTGGATTTCAGCAGTTGAGGGTTTCAGAGTCTGTAAAAACAACAAAGATGACCAAGGATCAGACTGTCCTAAGGTGGCTTTGTTAAGTGTGATTCTTCTAAAATAAAGCCAAATGTTATGTGCCTATTCGGTAGATTAGTACACAGTCATTTTAAGTATCATTTGCAAAGGCCATTAGGCAACATCAGATAACTCCCTGATGCAATGTGATATGGAAAAAACTGGGTTCAGGCGGCGCTGTGGCATAGCAGGTAAAGCTGCTGCCTGCAGTGCTGGCATCCCATATTCGTGCTGGTTCTAGTCCTGTCTGCTCCACTCCAGATCCAGCTCTCTGCTATGGCCTGGGAAAGCAGTGGAGGACAGCGCAAGTCCTTGGGGCCCTACATCCACATGGGAGACCTGGAAGAAGCTCCTGGCTCCAGATTGGTGCAGCTCCGCCAATTACAGCCAACTGGGAGAGAACCAGCAAATGGAAGATGATAATATAACTTTTCTTTTTGGTTGGTACATGGTATTATTAAGGTTTAACATTTTCATGAAACTCTTAAATATGTTTTTTGCTCATAAAAACACCCTGTGTTATCAATGTTCAAGAACCTTTTATATCAAGGTATTACACTTACCTAGGAAGAAGTTGTCAAAGCCCATGTGAAAAGGGAACCCAGTCAAGTAATACCTGACAACGCGGAGGTGCTCCCGAGGCCAGAGGAGAGTGTGGACACCTTCCTGCCTTAGAGCAGGTTGGAGCTGTGAGCCCCAGAAATGCTCAGCGAACAGCAGTGAGCCGCTTCCTAGGAGTGTCGCGTGAATCTGAAGTCTCCCTTAGTTTAATGCCTGCCTTCGACGGGCTTCTGAATGAACACTCCCAAGTGCCTGTTAGACAGAGAGTTCACCATTCCAAGTCATCTCCATCTCCCAAAGGAGAGATGGGACTTCTCCTATAGATGTAGCTTGTGCTATAATAGAAAGGAAAAACTGGGGTTAGCGCTGTGGTGTAGCGGGTAAAGCCTCTGCCTGCAGTGCCAATATCCCATATGGGCGTCGGTTCGAGTCCCGGCTGCTCCACTTCTGATCCAGCTCTCTGCTGTGACCTGGGAAAGCAGCAGAAGACCCAAGTGCTTGGACTTCTGCACCCACTTGGGAGACCTGGAAGAAGCTCCTGACTTGATTGGTGCAGCTCTGTCAATTGCAGCCAACTAGGAGTGAACCAGCAAATAGAAGACCTCTCTTGCTGCCTCTCCTCTCTCTGTGTAACTCTGACTTTCAAATAAATAAATCTTCAAAAGAAAAAAGGAAAATTTATAAAACTTTCAGACACTGCAGCTACATTCTGCTTGATCAACTTTAAAGCATTTTTAAATTTTACAGTCGCACCTAGGAGTCTCCAGTCTTCTCAAACCATCCTCCTGTTCTTCAGCTTTTACAAAAGTAAACCGGGGGCAGGTGTTTGGTTAAGACTGCTTGGGACACCCAGCTCTCATATCAGAGCACCTGGGTTAAAGTCCCAAGTTTGAGATCTGGCTTCACTCCAGATTCCAGCTTCCTGCTAATGTGACCCCTGGGTGGCAGCAGGTGATGGCTTAGGTCCTTGGATCCCTGCCATCCTTGTGGGAGACCTGGGTCACGTTCTGGCCTCCTGGTTTTGGCTTGGCCCAGCCCTGGCTGTTGCAGTCATTTGGAGAATGAACCAGCAGGTGGAAGATCTCTCTCTCTCTCTTGTCTCTCTCAAATAATAAACAAAAAATGATTTAAAATTAAAAGGCAAACTTAGTGAATCACAGAATGCTGTAGCTCTAAGGAACTTTACAAGATGCTTGATTCAAATAGCTGATTTTATTGATGAGAAAGCAGAGGCTTGGGAGGTAAAATGACTCGCCCAAGGTCACACAACTTGTAAACAGCACTTTGGGGCCATTCCTTTTCTTTGGGCACTTACTCTATTCTAAGATCTGTGAACTCACCTTACACATTGACGTTACTGGAGCCTCCCATACCTTGATTACAAAAGTGACATATGCTTACTCTGTGAAATTTACAAAGTATAGAAATGTTTAAAGAATATCAAAGTTACTAATAATTCCACTGCACTTGAAATGCACATATAATTCTGGCCCTGACCCCAGGTGCAGGGTAAAGAGTACAGGAACACAGGGGCTAGGCCGTTCCATGCATGGCTAAGCTCTGGCTAGGAGCGCCGTCACTGCGGTGAGGGATTCTTGGATTTCTCTCATGGAACAGCCTTGGCCTGTCGCACCCAGGAGAGTGTGAGAAGGGATTTAACTGCTTCGTCTTTATCACCGGTCATATCCATCTCGGGTGCTGTAGCTGCCCTTCATTACTGGGAGAAAGCAAACCTCTGTGAAGCCACTCGCTCATGGTGTTTTATTATGGTAGCCCGAGCTGATAGATTTTGGTAGCAGGTTGCAGAGCGCTACCGCAACCAATAACGGCCTATGGAACTGGCTTTGGAACCGGTAGCTTGCAGAGGCTACACAGCGCTGCTGGCTCTGCCGAGAGCTCTCTGGCCTGCAGGTGCTCACCTGCTCCCGTGTCCCCCTTCTACAGCCTTTTCCCGAAGCTTGCTCCCCCTCCTCCCTCTCAGAGTAAGGGCACTAACACCAGCATGAGGGCCCCACCCCCATGACCTCATTGAAGCCTAATTGACTCCCAAAGCCTCCAGCTCCCAATGCCAAATGGGTTAGGGGACTTAGGCATTCAGCCCATGTACTTCAAGGGAACCCGAGCTGCGAAAGCATCCTCTGGGGGCCAGAGCTAGGAGAATGGCGTATGTTGTAGGCACCAATTTCATCTTGGCCTGTCTGTCCACCCCACCAGGCTAACAAATAGCCTTAATGTTTTTCTCATGGTTAACACTACTCCTTAAAGACATGGGTCAAGGAAGGGCTCGCCTGGCTCTGGCTCCTTTGTCATCACTGAGACTCTGCAGAATTTATTTGCCAATAAATGGTGAACATTTCCCCATATCAACAAATATGCTGCTAAATCTGTATTTGTAGTTTCTCTGTAAGAGTCCACAAAATTCATGAATCCTAGCTTACTGAACGAAGTACCTATTTTGGGAAATGTAAATTGTTTCTAATTTTTTACTGTTAAAACAAGACTGCAATGAACATGGTTGACTGGTATTTAAATATTTGTGCACATTTCCAGGTGGTTTTTAGGATAAATTCTTAGAAACAGAATTGCTGAGTGAAAAGGGTATCTTTTATAGGCATTTGGCACGTATTGCCTAATTAGCTCTAGAAAAGTTATTTTGGGGCAGGCATTTGGTGCTATGGTTAAGACAGCGGTTAAAGATCCGCATCCCATATTGGAGTGCCCGGGTTTGAATCCTGGCTCGGTCCCAGTTCCAGGTTCCTGCTAATGTAGACCCTGTGCGGCTGGAGTGATGGGTTTATGCCACCCATGTAGCAGATCTGGGTTCAAGTCCAGGCTCCCAGCTTCAGCCTGGCCCACTCCCAGCTCTTGTGGGCATTTGGGGAGTGAACCACCAGGTGCAAGATAGCTCTCTCATCTCTCTGTGTCTCTCTGCTTCTCAAGTAAAGAAATAAATTTTTTAAAATAAAAACTGGTTTAATGTTTAATTATGCAAATCATAGCTGGACTGTTTTAGCTTCATTGAAGTCTATAACTCAGCCTCTTCTCCCACCCATTAGGCTACTTTAATCACCAGGAGACAGAAGACCCAGAACCCAGGAGACGGCAGATTCGGACAGGAGGAGAGAGCGCCCAGCCAAAGGGTTGTTCTTGTCCTTTTCCTTGCTCTTCAAGTCACAGCTAAGCAACATTCATCCCCTCGCTATGCTCGGAGACGTTACTTCGAGCGTGTGAGGAGTCCGGAAGTCCTGAGCTGACTCAGTTCACTTAGAGAAAGGGACAAAGAATTTCGTCCACAAATCACAGCCAGGTTCAGAGGGCTGACAGCTTCCGAGCCCTTCCCTTCCCTCGCCTGGGTCAGAAATGGTCAACGATGGGACATCGGGACATCCAGCCACAGCCCCTTTCCTATCACAAGTGAGCTCAGTGCCCACATTCTTTCTTCATTTAGTAAAGCCCTTACACCCACAAGCAAGCCACACTTTCAGATAAGGAGGGACTTCTCTCAGGGCTTTTGCAAACAATATATGGTTTAGTTTTTCTTTTTTCCCCCAAATATTTACATATCTTATCTACCTTCAGGGAAAAGAACTTACCGACCCTAGTGTAAACTGCTTACTTTTCTCTTTTGGGAGAAAGAGCAAAATGGCTAACTTGTATTTGGCACGTATTATGTGTTAGCAGCGTATGTGGTGAAGTGCTTTAGGGAGTCTTGAGTCTTCAGAAGGTTCACGGAAAATGTGTATTATGAGATCAACATTTTTTACAGCAAAGTGAACTTATCTTTTAATTCTATATTTCCATGAACTTTTTGAGGTACCTCATACTTTATCTTTGCAAGAGTCAGGTGTTATAACTATTATTATTATTACCTGCTATACAGAGGGAGGAATGGAGGCACCGAGAAGTTAAATCACTTACGACAAGTATGTGGCAGAGCCGAAAGCCCAGCCCAGCTCTAGAGACCACGTTCTTATTTTCTTATTTATGTGTGAGAGACGGGGCACAAGCTCCCATCTGCTGGTTCTCTCCCCAGATGACTGCAACAGCTGGAGCGGGGCCATGGGGACACAGTGCAGGTCTCCCACACGAGTGGCAGGGACTTGGACCATCGCTGCTGCCCCTCCATCTGCGCTGGCAGGAAGCTGGGTGCTCCATCTGCTCTGCTGGGCTCCCACCTGCCCCGGCAGCCCCATTCTACAGCGCTGCACTGCAGGCCCTTCCCCTGCGACCCTGGCGAGCTCTCCCACCCCAGCCTGCGTGTTTCTCATTAGCAGCAAAATAACCTTCAGTGCGCAGGGTCCTCCTCCTTACAGCAGCGACTCCAGGACTTCGTCAAAAATCCCCTCTTCCTGCTCCTCATTCGCGTTCGTGTTTGCCCGAGTTCATCTATTGAAGACCATTTCTCTTTGGCCCTCGCCTGGTTGTGGCTTTTGGTTGCCTCTCCTGTGTTTATAACGCTGGGCGATCAACACTGCTCAGAGCAGTGCAGTCCCTGTCTCTGCCTCTCTGCTCTGTTTTCAGGCTTCTCACGACTCCTCTGCTTTAATTACGGTGATTTTAATGACTGTGACCGCAGCAGGTGTGATGTTCAGAAGACACACGGAATTGATTTAGTAAACACATTTCTACACCTATGGGAGAGATTTTCATTCCTGAAGCAAAGAAAGACCTTGACCTCGAAGCTTCCGGGGTACAGAGGACAGACTGATAGACTGTGTGGTTGGCATGTTTGTGTCCAGGTTCTTCATAAGAATTTCTTGTGTGTGTGCTGGCTTTTCCCCCTGGTTCCACCACTCATGTTTCCCCCACAAATGGGACTACTGAGACCAGAGGGGTGACGTGCGTCGAGGCAAGCGGGGCCCGCCGTGAGGCAGGGCCGGTTGCGTATCAAGGCTCCTGCAGCGCTGAGCCTGTGGCGTCTGCTCCTCCTGTGTTCTGGGTAACCACACGCCCCAGACGTGGAGATGAGCGGCGTCTTCCTGTGGAAGGGCAGTCCTCCTCTTTGTCAGTGGCAGTGCCAAGATAGGGGTTAGACATCCCTTTCAGAAAGCAAGCTCCATTGACTTACACTCACCTGCCCAGCCTACCTTTCTCAGTGAGGTCGGCCTGGAGAATCAGACCGTGACGAAGCGTGGCTCGGGCTGTCCGCAGTGTGCTGCTGGTGTCACATGGGGGCCCAATCTGCCCGGGATGGCGGGCAGCTTGTACTTCCTTTTATCACATAAACCTCTGTCTACACACACACACACACACACACACACACACACACACACACGGGAAGGTACCTCACAATGTATTTTTCATTGCGTTTTTCCATGAACATTTATTTTGGTGCAAACATTTTTTTTGAAATCTATGAACAATTCTTTCATAAGACACATTTTCCGTGAGCTTCATATGTGCACATACCCATACAAATATACACTTAAATGCATCTATATAGTACATATATATTGCCCATACACATAAACATACAAGTAAATGTAATCACAGCTTTTTTGCACTTTATCTCTTTTTCTTAAAAGAAAAGATTTATTTATTTGAAAGTCAGAGATACAGAGAAAGAGAGATAGACAGAGAAAGAGATATAACCGTGAATTTCCTCCCAAATGACTGCAACTGCCAGGGCTGGGCCAGGTAGACCAGGAGCCTGGAACTCTATCTGGGTCTCCCACAGGTCTCCCAAGTTGCACGTTAGTAGGAAGCTGGAGCTCCAAGTGGAGCAGAGATGCGAACATTAGTACTCTGATGTGTGGTGTGGATGTCCCGAGTGGCCGTCTTCACTGTCGCACTAAAGGCTCGCCCTCACACATTCTTAGTAGATGTTACCTGATTTCTTTCTAAAGAATCATTTTCTAGTCAATCTAAATGTTTGTGTAAAATACTGTTGACATTATATATTTGTACTATTTGCAAATTAAAATTTTTTTCTAGCTAGGTAAGTTCTAGTGTCAACAGTATTCTGGTTATTACTTGGGCTCACTCTCTCATGATACATGTTCTGTGTGTTATATAAACACATGGCTTTACCTCCCTCTCGCTTAATCCATCTGACTGACACTTACTCAGCTTCCCAGAATCGGCTCTGTTTCCCTGACCCACCCTCGCTGCTACACATCCCTGGCAGAGGCACCTCTTCCCCCTGTATCCACCTCCTCTGCCCGTCGTATTGTGCTTGTCTGAGTTCACAGGGCCCACGCGCTGCAGCTTCTGGAAGGCGGGAACCCGTGTCTTCTTCACCTCCATCAAAGCCAGCACCACCCCCCGTGCCTTGAACATCACTGCTCAGGGCCAGCGTCGCGGCACAGTGGGGAAAGCCATCATCAGTGACGCTGGCATCCCATATGGGCACTGGTTCACATCCTGGCTACTGCACTTCTGATCCAGCCAATGTGCCTGGGAAAAGCAAGTGCAGGATGGCTCAAGTGCTTGGACTCCTGTCACAACTTGAAAACATGTTGGAGACCCAGAGGAAGCTCCTGGCTTTAGCCTGGGTCAGCACCAGCAGTTACAGCCCTCTGGGGAGTGGACCAGTGGATGGAAAAACTCTCTCTCTCTCTCTCTCTGCCTCTATCTCTATAACTTTGACTTTCAAACAAATAAATCTTTTTAAAAAGGTTTATATATCATGACTCAACATTTACTTGATAAATGGCATATCTAAGTGTTTTATGTAAATTCCCACTCTATTATACCCAGATTTGGTGATTTAATCAGGGATTCAAAAAACAAAGTAAAACAAAAAATTGACTGAAGTCACTATTCCTGAACAAGATTAAAACAATGTGTGCTGGGATGTTTAACAGTATTTTAGAAATCAAATCACATCTATTTGTTTTGCCACTAACTCTGAATTACTGCATGGAGGGAAATAAGTCAAGAACCAGTATGCAGGGCAGGCGTTAAGATGCCTGCATCCCCCGTCACTGCCTGGGTTCAAGTCCCAGGTCCACTGCTGACTCCAGCCTCCAGCTAGTGTGCACCCTGGGAGGCACCAGGTAATGGCTCAAATACTTGAGTTCCTACCTGCTATGTAGGAGACCTGAACTGAGTTCTTGGCTCCTGGCTTCAGGTTGGTCCAGTCTTGGACATTGTGAGCATTTGGGGAATGAATCAGTGGATGAGAGACCTCTCTACTTTTCTAAATAAATTTTAAAAGAACCAATACACATTTTTGTAGACATTAAATTCCCATCAAAAATTAAATTCCTGAATGTAATATGTACATACTGGACAATATAAAATGATCAGTCCTGATACATCTCTTAGATCGCTACTAACCTCCAGAATTCTGTGTTTTATAGAATTTTCATTTGCTCGTTTTCTATTGCAAAGATTTCTTTTGAGTAAAATTGCCTGTAAAACTTGTGCATCATGCAGATACTGGTACGTTATCAGATCTTTTTTTTTTTTTTTTTTTTTTTTTACAGGCAGAGTGGACAGTGAGAGAGAGAGACAGAGAGAAAGGTCTTCCTTTGCCGTTGGTTCACCCTCCAATGGCTGCCACGGACAGCACGCTGCGGCCGGCGCACCGCGCTCGTCCGATGGCAGGAGCCAGGAGCCAGGTGCTTTTCCTGGTCTCCCCATGGGGTGCAGGGCCCAAGCACCTGGGCCATCCTCCACTGCACTCCCGGGCCACAGCAGAGGGCTGGCCTGGAAGAGGGGCAACCGGGACAGAATCCGGCACCCCGACCGGGACTAGAACCCGGTGTGCCGGCGCCGCAAGGCGGAGGATTAGCCTGTTGAGCCACGGCGCCGGCCACGTTATCAGATCTTAATTTCTTATTTTCATCTATTGTCTACTTTAATGACTTGAGGAAAAAGTTTAAGAATACATTGAAATGAATGACTTAACAGAACTGGCAACTTAAACTATTGGAATGCAAATATTTAAAGAGGGCATGACCTTGAAATCTTTCGTTTGCTCATATTCCTATAAGATTTACTGTTTGGAAGGCTACTGTAAACTTCAATTTATTTTGAAGTTAAAATTGACTTAAATTAACATGTAGTTCCTAGAAGGTAATGAATGCTCAGTAAATATTTGTTGGCTGAAGGATGATGAATTGTGGTAGCTGACAACCTCATTTATAACTTTGTTAGCTTGCGTATTCACAATTGTTTTAAAATATATCCACCATTCTCTATCTGGCATTTAAAAAAAGTTAATCCTAACAAAGAGCAGTTGGCAGTAACATATTCAAGGAGTCCAACAGGAAATTTATCTTTGAATTCCTTCCCCTGTGGCAATTTAGGACCAACAGCAGATTCTAGTGACCAACAGAGGTCAATGTGCTTTTCAATATTGGCTCATGTACATTTTTTATGATTTAGGTGCTAAGTGTAAACAAAGTAAACAACTAAAAATAAATCAAAGTAGAGCTTTCTCCAAAACTTGACTCAGGAATATGGGGCTTAGTCTGTATGTTACTGGCAAAATAATAAGCATATAAAAGAAGCTATGAAGTTAGATTTGGGCAGCAGTTTAAAAAAAACACAAAGTGATTTAAATCTTGTGGCACCATTCAAGAGATTTGGAAAGTAAATCGGAGAATGAGATTTACTTACAGAACCTGTTAAATAGTGTATCAACCCTTTAACAATAAATTAAAAACACAAAGAATTGCACAATCCTCCCTTGAGCCAGCATTCCACTCTGCCAACATCTGGGGAGCAGGGCTGGGAGCAGACTGCTCGTAATTACACTGTGGCACTCAATGACTGCTTACACTGTCAAGGTGTGAGATGGAGCAAGGACAAATATAAAAAAGTGTAGGTAGTTTTTATAAGCCTCTCACAGATCCATAGCATGAAAATAGATGGCTCTAGTTTCCTTCTTTTGCCCTTACAACAGTGGAGATGGGTGTGGTGTAGGCTTTTGTCTTCACACAAGAAAGAATTCAGATGTGAGACAGAAAAAGTGGTGAGCAAAATAGCAAGGTTTATTGGGGTAGGGCATCCATCAGTGCAGATGGGACAGAGTCAGAGAGAGAGTGCCCAGGCACTCATACTGGGGAAAGCAAGGTTACATGGTTAAAAGGAGAGAGGCTAGGCGGGCAGCTCAACAGAGAGCTGGGAGCTAAGTGCACAGTCTGTATCCATACTGGACCTTATAAGGGAAAGGGGTCCAGTCCTTCCCACCTCCTCCTCTAGGACAAAGGGTTTGCTGATTGTGAATTGGGAAGAATTCTCCCAGTGTTTCACTACTCTGCTATCAGGTTGGGGGGCTCACCTGGTGCCAGGCAGCGGATCCTCCCATAGGGGTCTGCCTTGGAGCAAGGATGTAAAGGGTTCACTGCCCAGCGGTATCAGGCCAGGTAACCCATTTTGGTGTGGAGGAGAGAGGATTCACTGGGAGCTTTCCTTGGGAGGAAGGCTGAGACCCCCTGTAAAGTTACTGGGTGTTGGCAGGACTTTGAAGTGTAAGATCCTGGGCCTCTTCCAAGGTGAGATCTGCAGGTGCCTTGTTTTCCTCAAATCTCTCTCTCTCTCTCTCTCTCTCTCTCTCTCTCTCACAGGCTGATTTCTAACTTCCTACCTAACACTCAGCATCCTTTTTCAGACTTGACCTTGGTGGAAAGTTGCAATTTCCTGACATTCTGTGGCTCTTCCTTAAATACTGGATAAAGAAAAGAGTCTACTGGTCTACCTCACAGTCAGGCAGCATGGGGATGGAGAGAAAACACTTTGCTTCTCAGAAGCATCTAATTCAAGGGACATCTGATACCGTGAACCTACAAGTAGTTGAAATGCAAAGATGAATACAGGAGACAATCTTCCAGAACTTTCTTCCCCCTCTAGAGTCTGAGCTCTATCCTCCTGAACCAGGGGCTTATCTGTTCAGATCAAACTGCTAAACTAGCCTATATTCAGTCTTTTTTTTTTTTTTTTTGACAGGCAGAGTGGACAGTGAGAGAGAGAAAGGTCTTCCTTTGCCATTGGTTCATCCCCCAGTGGCCGCTGCGGCTGGCGTGCTGTGGCCGGCACACCGCACTGATCCGAAGCCAGGAGCCAGGTGCTTCTCCTGGTCTCCCATGGGGTGCAGGGCCCAAGCACTTGGGCCATCCTCCACTGCACTCCCGGGCCACAGCAGAGAGCTGGACTGGAAGAGGAGCGACTAGGACTGAATCCAGCACCCCAACTGGGACTAGAACCTGGTGTGCCTTCGCTGCAGACGGAGGATTAGCCTAGTGAGCTGCAGCGCCGGCCTATCATTCAGTCTTGTTTCCAGAACAGAAATACTCTGCCAAATTCATTTTGTTTTAGGCAAGGAAACCCTGAGGCTGTCTTTGGAGCCCTCCCCAAGCCCTCACGGGTCTGAGGTGACTGTGCCTCTCTTGGAATCCCTGTGAACGTCTTACAGTTCGCTGCTGGCACAGTGAAAGCAGCAATGGCAACTGAAGCAGCCAGTTTTTCCCGTAAGTGGCCGCTGTGTCCTGCAGAAGGGACAGCATCAATCCCAGAATCCCTTGGTCTAGGTTTAGTTCCAAGTAGGGAAAGCTAAGATGATCAGAGTTCAGTGACCCAGCCTTTTAGCCACGAGATTCCTCCCTACAGCCAGGACATAGCTATGAGCACCTACTTAGTGCCGGACTCTGGGAAAACACCATGAGCTGATAGATGTGTGCCTTCAGAGACCTCGCAGTCTAAGAGAAGCAGATAGTTTGAACAGTGGTTATGAGAGTGCTGCGTGCCAAGAGCTCACACACATAAGGGAGCACCCAGGAAGAGAGCTGCACGTTTGGATGGGGTCCACCCCACACCTCTCCCTGATTTCTTTCAGAGCAGGTATGTGTGGGATTGAGCAATGTTAAAGCCCCAGCTGGTGAACATAGGAAGCTGGCGAACAGAAAATGATGGTCATTGATGTTTAATGTTTTTCACAGATGTTTTGATCCTCAAACATTGTCTTTGCCATGGTAACGGATTTTTCCACTTTTGGGGGAGTAGACAGAGTCACTCAAGGAACCAGCAACGAGAATTCTCTCGGTGGTAGGAGGTTTTCTCAAACACCTTTCACATCTGAGGATTGGGGTGGTCAAAAGGCCAGGAGATGAGACCAAAGGGAGAAGGGAATTAATGTTAGGTTCACGAAGGCCTCAGTTCTCACAAATTCCATGATCAGAAATATAGGCAAGGTGTTCCAAAAGTTCATGAAAAATGCCCATTGGGAAACTGTGCATGGATGTCGATATTTTCCAGCAAAATAAACCTATTTTTTATTTCTATTCTTCCCAAAACCTTTTGTACCCTTGTCCACCTCTGAATGCTTCTGAGGGCAAGCCAAGAAGAGCCCCCAAAGAAAGCTGGCTGTCCTAGGTGAGACTGCTCAGTTCTGGTCTTTGTGAACAATGATTAAAGCTTGCCTGGTCTTCTGCCGTCCTCCACGCAACAGAGGCAGATCCCAAGAAGCAGACTCAAGAGCAAGCGATGTCCTGAGAAAGTGTCCCCACTAGGAGGCTAAACCAAGAAGTAAGAGAGGCAGGACAGGGAGCAGAAGGACTCAAACAAAGGACCAATCTCAGAAGTGCCGGCTTCTGCCCGATCTTGTAAGAGAGCAGCCCAGGAGTCTGAGTTCTGCCTCAGCCTCTGCTGCATCTGGAGGCCAGGCAGTCGGTGCTTCATCCACCCAGACAGTCCCTCATTGGCTGAGAGTCACCCGAGGGAAATGCAAATTCCTAGGCACTTACACCGTTTTCTGTGTTGAGAGAAAACAGCTCTACTGCCTTGGGAGAAGGCTGAAAGTGAGGTGCCACAGGTGCCAGCCATTTAGGAGTACAGGAACATGGCAGCCCCACCACCCAGGGAGCTCTGGGCAGAGCACTGACAGGGCTGTTACAAGGACTGGGATGTTACAGATTCCCCTTGCCCAATAAGTACCATTTCTGATGGACAATGGGGAGGGTTACTTATAACCAGAAAAAAATTTGATCAGAAACACATTAAAATATTTTATGGCGTATGCCACACATATCAAACCTTTCAGTGACACCCAAATTCTAGGAGAAAAGAGGATTCTGGTGTATTCTCTTGAGCCACTACAGCAGAGTGTCAGGAAATTTGGTTTCTACTTCTGTTTCTATTGCTAATTTGTGCACTTTGTAAATCAGGGAACATTTATGGATCACCAAGGCATTTACGCTCCAAGTCACAGTAGATATCAAGACAAGAAAAGACAGAACTGTCTTCTAGGGTGCAGGCTAGAAACGGTGGAGCAGCAGCACCCACTGCGATAAAGGAAGAGCAGTGGATACATGCAGGACAAGGGGAAATCTTGGAGGAAGAATCCTTCAGAGTTGCTGAGAAGGAAGTGGCATATGAATGGGGCCTCAAGGATGAGTGGATGTCTGTTGGCAAAGAGGAGAGACCATTCCCAACCGAGTAAAGGAGAGAGAACCAGAAAGGGGCATAGCAGCTTAACCCAGCTTGACCAGACCAGAGCTGACCGTAAGAGCCAATTGAGAAATGCACCTGGAAAACACGTTTAAGACCAGAGTTTGGAGTCTTTTTTATTTCTTTGAGAGGTAGAGTTATAGACAGTGAGAGATAGAGAAAGGTCTTCCTTCCGTTGGTTCACTCCCCAAATGGCCGTTATGGCCGGTGCTGCGCCGATCTGGAGCCAGAAACCAGATGCTTTTTCCTGGTCTTCCATGCGGGTGCAGGGGTCCAAGCACTTGGGCCATCCTCCACTGCACTCCCGGGCCACAGCAGAGAGCTGGACTGGAAGAAGAGCAACTGAGACAGAACCGGTGCCCATAAGGAATGCCCGCACCACAGGCGGAGGATTAACCAAGTGAGCCATGGCGCCAGCCCCCAAGTTTGGAGTCTTGAACATCCCAATGGAATGTTTAATTTTTTAGATGGCGGATCATTATAGAAAGTTTTTGAAAAAGGGAGCTAATGGTCACAGTTTCTCAATTCTGGGACATAATGGAGTGACTGTCACATGAGAAGCCTTCTCTCAATGCCTGTTGAAAAGAATTAGGTATCTAATATCTGTATCTAAATACAGAGGTCACTGATTAGAATGCTCTTAAATTGAAATTTTATAAATTATTGAACTGAAATATTTAAAAATTTTTTTTAGTCAAGAAAACCAGTAGCTGTTTTGAACCTATAGAAAGCAAAGTCAATGCAAAGAATAAAAATGAAAGGAGATATTTTGACAATTCAAAAGAATTCCACCATCTCACAAGAAAATATAAGATTGGATTCTCATAATGACTAATGAGAGGTAGAGCAAAATATAGCTCTCCTATAAAGAACTTTACATGGAGGGGCTGGCACTGTGGCATAGTGGGCTAAGCCTCCATCTGTGGTGCCGGAATCCCATATGGGCACCAGTTTGAGTCCCAACTGCTCCTCTTTCCATCCAGCTCTCTGCTGTGGCCTGGGAGGGCAGTGGAAGGTGACTTGAGTCCTTGGGCCCCTGTACCCATGTGGGAGAGCCAAAAGAAGCTCCTGGCTTCCAACTTCGGATTGGCTCAGCTCCAGTCAGTGAGGCCATCTGGGGAGTGAACCAATGGATGGAAGACTTCGCTTTCTCTCTGCCTCTGCCTCTCTCTCTAACTCTGCCTCTCAAATAAATAAATAAAATCTTCAAAAAAACAAACAACAACAACAACAACAAATCTTTACATGGCAAGTCAGAAACAAAGGTTCATAAACAGCTCTGGAGCCAGGAAGATCCAGGTGATGTGAAAAAACGGTAGAGGCTGTGAGTGCCCGAGAGGAGAAGATTTGGGGGAGTACTATGTGGCCAGGAAAAAGGAAAGCATCTGTGGTTACAATCTGATTTACAGGATCTTAGGAAAAGGACAGGAAAAACAAAGACTCGCAAAGAAAAATCTTCTAGGGAATAATGAATTGTACATAGTTTGTGCTCAGTAAATATGTATACATATGTATTAGTGCACAGACATGCTGGCACATACAACAGTATAAGAAGAAGAAAAAAAGATGTCTGCTGGCGCCGTGGCTCACCAGGCTAATCCTCCGTCTGCAGCGCTGGCATCCTTGGTTCTAGTCCCGGTCAGGGCGCCAGATTCAGTCCTGGTCGCTCCTCTTCCAGTCTGGCTCTCTGCTGTGGCCCGGGAGTGCAGTGGAGGATGGCCCAAGTGCTTGGGCCCTGCACCCCATGGGAGACCAGGAGAAGCACCTGGCTCCTGGCTTCGGATCAGCGCAGTGCACCAGCCATAGCAGCCACTTGTGGGGTGAACCAACGGAAAAAGGAAGACCTTTCTCTCTCTCTCACTGTCTAACTCTGCCATCAAAAAAAAAAAAAAAAAAAGTAAAGATGTCAAAAGAATAAATGCTTTGCCATCCAACTGTGGAAATTTGCTGAAGTATATAAAGTGTGTGGTGGAAAATTCCATCAGGCAGTTTATGAATTTTGCTACATCCACAGACCGCAATTGGGCAAGCAGTTGCTTCTTCGCGTATTTGTCATGCCTGGGCCACAGAAGGATCTATTCTAGTCTCAGGGGCCAGTTCTTGAGCAAGGGGAGGTCAGGTCGGGTGCCTATGAAATAGCATGGAGGGAAACTCGGCCCAGAGGGACACACCATGTTGAATGTGACAAACTGGGCCTCTTGGATGCAAGGTGCCCACCGAGAAGAGTGAGGAGCAGTTGAGACAGTCCGTGCTTGAGTGAGACAATGTATGTAGGGAACCTGGGGCGGCTCACACGATCAGAAGCCGCTGTTTGCAGTTCCCGCAGAGCTTGCTCTGCATTCAAATGTCGGAAGTCTAAAGGACGGTAGTCTGCTCAGGTAGTGCCATAGGCTTCCTTAATGTCATGCGCATTGTTACAGTGAATTCATATCGCCTAAGCAGGTCTCAGCACATCTTCTTGCAACCTAATAGACAAAATGTTATAGAGTTTAATTATCAATACGTCAAATATATAGCTTTAGGGTCAAAAAAGGGAAATGTGTCCACTCTAAGTCAACTTTTAAAACTATTAAGTTTATAATTATATTATAAATATATATATTATATAACATAATATATAATATACTTTATATAATATATACTAAATATATAATTATATAACATATATTAAATTTATAATTATATTGAATCAATTTTAAAAACTATTATATGTATTATAGATTAAGCATCCCTAATCTCCAAAAGTCCAAAATCTGAAATGTTCCAAAATCTGAAACTTTTTGAGCAAAGTATCACAATACAAGTGGCCAACCCTACACCTAATCTCTTGAGACAGACCACAGTTAAAGCATAGGTGCACTAGACATATTGTGTAGAATTCCATTCAGGCTATGAGTGTGAAATGTTTATGAAATGGAAATGAATTTCATCTTTAGACTTGGGCCCCAATCCCCAAAGTACTTCAATATACATGTATTAGTATTCCAGATCTGAAGTCTGAAACACTTCTGGTCTCGAGCACTTTGGATAAAGGGGTGCTTAACCTGTCCTGCCTGTGCAAACTTGCTCTGCGGGTTAGCTTCTCCTTGGACAGAATCAAGGACAAGACTCGCAACCTTTATGCTCGTCCTTAGCTAGTGGAAGTCCTCCATCATTTGTATCCAGCAGTCTCTGGTAATTTAATGTCCCTAGGTCAGTGCGCTTAAAACAAATGAAGAGACAGACAAAGCCCTCCAAACACGAATTCAAGTTAAGGACCTTCTTCTCTCCCAGCTGGGGCCTGTGGCAGACAGTGGGAAGGGGCAGGTCAGTGTCTTCTCTCTGGACTTTCAAACGCTACCCTATCCGCTACTCAGTTACAGCTTCTGACCCCTCCATGGTGGGAGTAGGCCATGGTGTCAGGAAAGGTTTTCTTTGATTGGCATTCAGAGGATGCTGGTTGTCTCCACACTTGGAAGGTATTTAAAGCAGATGTGGGTATTTTCATGGGTTCTTGGGTGTCCCACCTATACCTCCCAGTCACCAGAATCCCTCACGCTGGTTTTTGGGGATGGACAGTGTACTTTCCTGCTTCTCACTCAACCCAGGGCCATGGATTATACCCGTATATCTTCAGCATCTCTGCTGAGGTCTCTTCTCTACTCCGTAGTGCCTTCTTAGACAGAATCTAAGACAACAGCTCTCTGGCTCTCCCTCCTGTCTTTCTATGACCTGCTGTCCACGGGAGTAGTTGGTGCTCACATCATAGCCATGTGCTGCTTCCAGGGACTACCTATGTGACCCTATTGCCCTTCAGGCTCACCAGGCATGAAGTAGGCTCATTACAGACCCCAAGCATCGGTCTCTGGAGGCTCTCCCTCTGACCTTGAGGTGACAAAAGAGCTCTCTAACACCTTCCCATGGGTGCAGGGAGGACGAGTGGTAGGGGAAAAGGTCCCATATGACTCACACTTGGCCCTTTCTCCAAAGGAATCCTCCTTGAAAAGTCCCAATATAGGTGGTCTGGAGACTCCCATTGAAAGGAGAGTAACTGGTACCTATTATCTTTGGGCCTTAGCCCAAAATGAGTCTCAAACATTTCCATTTTACCATCTTGTGCATGCAAAGACCTTTCTATAATTCAAGAAATGTATGCCTCATTGTCATTGTTAAGCTTTCCAAAAATTGAAAACCATCTATCCAGTTGGGTCTCCTAAAATCTACAAAGTCTATAATTCTGTACGTTTTACAAGAATATTAGTTTAACATGGTGCTATAAGGCCTACATGAGCTAGCTAATGAAAAATGGCTAGTGTGGTGTTTGACAAATAAGTAAATGTTAAATAATTCTGGCATTTACTATTGTCATTACATACTCTTGCATCCATCTGAAGAAACAGTGGATTTGAGCACCTCAAGTTTAATCTTTTTTTTTTTTTTTTGACAGGCAGAGTTAGACAGTGAGAGAGACAGGTCTTCCTTTTTCAGTTGGTTCACCCCCCAAATGGCTGCTATGGCTGGCGCGCTGCACCAATCCGAAGCCAGGAGCCAAGTGCTTCCTCCTGGTCTCCCATGCGGGTACAGGACCCAAGCACTTGGGCCATCCTCTGCGCCCTCCCGGGCCACAGTAGAGAGCTGGACTGCAAGAGGAGCAACCAGGACAGAACCGGCACCCCAACCAGGACTAGAACCCAGAGTGCCAGCGCTGCAGGCAGAGGATTAGCCAAGTGAGCTGCGGCACTGGCCAGGTTTAATCTTTCAATAAATATTTGAGAGCCATCCAGCCATTTGATCTCCATGAATATGATAAATGTATAGGAAATAAGTACCATAGCAACCATTTTTCCACTCTCTGCCTTTGAAAGCTATCTCACTCCTCTTGGCCCACCAGTGGGAAAATACAATTAGGTTAAGAGGTAAGGATGTTAGACAAAGACATACAGCCTCAAAAACTAGAGCATCAGTACAAGAGCCTGAATTTGAGCTTTCCAGCATCTTAGAAAGGACCCATTCTTACTCCCTGCTCAAGTCCTGCCTTAAGAACGTGGAACTTGCTAATCTTTGTTCCAATGATCTCATCATCTTTCATTTGGATCCTATGAAGTTTCTCATAGTTTGCATTTTTTAAAAAAAAATTTGAGAGAAAGAAATAAATTTTATTTATTTTTTTGAGAGACCATGCTTCCATCCATTGCTTCACTCCCCAAATGGCTATGACAGCTAGGGCTTGGCCATGCCAATGCCAGGGCCAGGAGCTTCTTCCAGTCTTCTACATGGGTGGCAGGGGCCCAAGCACTTGGGCCATCTTCTGCTGCTTTTCCTAGGCCATTAGCAGGGAGATGGATCAGAAGTGAGCAGCTGGGAGATGAACTGGTGCCCATATGGGACTCTGGATCACAGGCAGTGACTTTACTGGCTATGCCACAACACCAGCCCCCGTAGTTTGCTTTTGAGAATATTAGGTTCACATTAAAACCAAAGCATCCTGCTCTCACTACCAGAGTGTAGATTAAGATTGTAACCTTTCTGTTCAAATTAATAACCCACAGTCCCACCTCTTACAAGAGTGACTTATTTCTTCCTGTGGAGTTTTCCCTTTATAAGCCAAAAATCCTGGGAAGTTACTTGAAGGAATGCTTGTCCTGGTGCTGTGGAGCGTACCCACTGGGTGCACTGGCATTCCTCTTTCTCAGTGTCTGTGGCTGAGTCTGAGGTCCTTCTACAAGTATTGCTCTTCAAAAGAGGAGGCCCAGCACTCCCCTCGAGCCTCTGCTCTGGTGTTGGATACAAACCGTGGCTTCTTTGAGGGGGGCAGGCAGATGAGTGAAGAAGGAGGCCTGAATGCCATCTTCCATCTCCCTAATTGACAGCTGTCACAGCTTATGTGCCCCCTGGTCATTTCCCTAGGGCCATCAATGGTGGCAGTGTGGCTGGAGGCAGAGGGTCTCCAACATCAGGCACATGCCTAACCACCCTAACAAGGAAGGGGCTTGCCATCCCTCTCTCTCTCCTTTAAATCTCCTTGGCCCTTTGCCCATGTCTTCCGAGCAACATCTGTGCTCCTTTACAGAAGGGGGCCATGCAGGTAGATTCGCCCAAGACAAGGAAGATCTGTACAAGTTACCTGGATATCTCCATAGCATGGAGGAACAATGTGAAGTAAAATAGAGTTCCATGTCCACTGTTGCATGGCAGTTTCACTTAAAAGGGTAAGGAAGGGAGAACCTTCGGCACCTGTGGGCTCGTCCTGTGAGGCCCACACTGTTGGCATGGTGGGTGATGGCGTTCAACAAGAGGCACCAGAGACAGTTTCGGTGAACATGTCCACTTGTTAATGGTTGGGCACAGGCTTTTATAGGGCAGGCAAAGGGGAGTAGCTAGCTCAGGGTAGCAACACTAATTCTATAGGATAAAGCAGATACTGGCGCCTCTACACTGCTCCAATAACCTTGAAGGTCATGCAGCCCACGTAGCCTTCCAAGTGGTCTTATGGGTCTGGCCCACACCCAGGAGCTGTTTATCTAGTACAAAGCCCTTCAACAGGAAGTGGGGGTGGGAGAAATGTGCCTGTGGCCCCTGCTGCCTGCCAGCAGTCAGGTCATATGTGAGTCTCAGTGTGCTGAGACCCTCAACCAGGGTCTTTCCTGGGAGGCATGGTGTGCCATGCCCTCTTAACTCCCTGCGTGGGCTAGACAGGCAGTCTCCCAGCCAGGCACAGGATCACCCACAGTCACCTTGTAGCTGACACCTATGTATGGTGCTTCATGTCAATATGGGGAAGATCTAAATTCCAGCCTAGACTGACCACAAGTAAAAAAGAGTTGTACACCCAAGAAACTAGCAGCAGAGCCAGCCCTCAAGGCCATCCTTTGCTGAATGAGCTGGGGAAAATGAAGGAAGCTGCAGCATCGTAAGAGGTGCCTGGCCTCAAAACAGATCTGCAAATTATTGCCTCATCTAACACATACCACATACAACCATTTGGTGGCAGCTCATACACAGCACCTATTACCACGGCAACACCTCCACCTTCAAGTGAGAGAAATTCGTGACCCAGATGCCAGACAGACTGAGTCACCTGAAATCCCTTGCGGCCCACATCTGCATGCATCTGTACGTGTGGTTTCCAAAGGTGATTGCAATAATCTGCCTCTGGGGTTGGTTTGCACCACATATAGAAAAAAGAAATCCATCAACACGTATAAAGCTAACCATTGAATTCTTCCATCTGGCAACCAATTTTGTCTGTTTTGTGATTCTTTATTTGGTAGTGAGGGACCTGACAGAGAGTGGCTGACCTGTACTCTTTGCTTTTCGGATTATTTTTCCTTCTCAGGTAATCTCATCTTCACTGGATGGAACACGGCAGCAATGTGAAATTTTAAACTTTTTTGCAAAACACCAGATTGGAAACATAGGAAATTCGGAGGAGCTGGTTGGAATTTGGCTCCAATGGTGATTTGCAAAAATAACAAAGATGACAAAGCTGTGAGCTGTGGGACATCCTTGGCTCCCTTTGTTGAAAACAGTAATTATAGCTCTTGGGTTTTGCCACATTTTCTGCCTGTTTGCATCCTTCTCCATTGTCAATGGAAAAAAAAATTCCAAATTCCTTAGGATAAAACACAAAGACCTTGAAAATTCATGCCAAATTCATTCTAGCTTTATCACCCTGAAATTTACACTCCAATTCATGGGACTACCCATCATCCCTTGTAGATAACATAATCATTCATATCTTAATGCCTCTCATAAGATGTTACCTCTGTGCAAGAGGCTCTATCTACCTTCTCAACTTGATAAAACTCAGGTCAAAGCTCACCTTTTAAGAAAGGTTTTAGCTCACTAGGCTAATCCTCCGCCTGCGGCGCTGGCACTCCAGGTTCCAGTCCCGGTTGGGGCGCCGGTTCTGTCCTGGTTGCTCCTCTTCCAGTCCAGCGCTCTCCTGTGGCCCGAGAGTGCAGTGGAGGATGGCCCAAGTGCTTGGGCCCTGCACCCCATGGGAGACCAGGAGGAAGCACCTTCCTGCTGGCTTTGGATCGGCGCTGTGTGTCAGCTGTAGCGGCCATTTTGGGGGTGAACCAGTGGAAGGAAGACCTTTCTCTCTATCTCTCTCTCTCTCACTGTCTAACTCTGCCTGTCAAAAAAGGTTTTAAATGGATCACTTCCTTATCTGCACTCCTGTAACACTCAGTACCTAATTAAATGGTATTATTTAATCACAAAGTATTGTAACCTCTTTTAGACTTGAGCTCCTCATGGCATAGACAATATCTCATTCTTAACCTCTGCCTTGGGCCTAACAAAGACTGGCATGGAGTATCTACTAACTAAAGTATGTTCATTTGTATGGGTTATGAGACTCAACAACTCGTAGGACATCTACCCTTTTTCTGACCCAGAAGCAAAGCACTCAACACCAAGGTTAGCTTGTGTGAGCTTTAGGACCAATTGCATAATAATGCAGGAGCTTATGAAGAGAATCCTCCTTAGATGACACAGAATCAAGTGGATTTAATGCTTGATCTGCTCTGATTTATCCCTACATTGTAGAGTCTGGGCTTTGGCCTTGATCCTGGGACCATATTCTCAGCTCATCACTAGATCCACATTTCACCATAACAGATTTCTAATTTAGTAATAGGCTATCCCCAAGACTACCAGAAGTGAGCTACCTCACTTTCTGGCAAGAATATACTTTGAGTCTTTTTATTGCAATGCAATAAAAGTTGCAAGACATCAGGAAGCTAATCATAAAGTTTCACTCTTAATTCCTTATTAAGCAGCACTGCTATGAGTACCCACTTCCGTATTACTCTAGCACTTGACCTAATCATGAGACTTTTCAAGGGACTAAACCATTCTGGTCATGGCCTACTGGCAATGGAGACTTTACCTCAAGCTACAGAGGAAAGAGGCTGAGTCAGGGGAGGTTGTGATGGTCCTAAATAATTACTGCAATTTTTTGCACCACTCTTCCTGTCTAGAAGTGGCATCTAAGACACCACTGTTTGAATCTGGATAGACACATGACTACTTAATAGAGTATGGCAGAAGTGGTGTCGTAAGACTTCTGCGGTTAGATAACAAAAGACCATCCAGTAATTTCCTTGTCCACTGGAGGATTGCTCTTGGAACTCTAACCTCCACGTAAGAATCTAGGTTGAACCATGCTACGGACTGAGTGTGTGTCCCCCAACAGCCATGTGTTGAAACCTAATCTCCTAATTGGAGATGGGGTCATTGGGATGTGATTAGGTCACTAGCATGGCGCCCCATAGAAGGATTATTGCTCTTATACAATGGATTCTGCAGAGATCCTTAGCTCCTCCTTCCTCCATAACAAGAGGTTACAGCAAGAGTGCAACCATCTATGAATGAGGACGTAAACCCTTCCCAGACATGGAATCTATTGGTGTCTTGACCTTGAACTGTCAGAAAAACATTGCTGCTGCTTTTAAGCCACTCCTGTCTCTATGGTTTGAAGCAGCCCACCCTGCCTAAGATAATCCCTAAGCAAAGCCAAGCCACCACATAAGGGCTGCTACTCCATGATCAAAAGCCATTGACTGCTGAATCCTGTCATCACAGCCACAGCTCGGAAGCCACCACCATCAGGAATTCACCATCATCTGCTGACTCTCCTAGTCCTGAACTTGCTGCAGTCTGCACCAGCAGAAAGGAAGCCTGGGACCCCATCTCTGAAAACCCGCAACCACAGCGTAATGACCATGACCACAAGCAGAATGGGAACATTACATGGCCCCTGATGTACTTTTGTTTTTTGGCATTCTGGGCTTCGTAGTATAAAAAAGCTTACTTGAAAGAATGTATAATGTGGCTGGCGCCGTGGCTCAACAGGCTAATCCTCCGCCTTGCGGCACCGGCACACCGGGTTCTAGTCCCAGTTGGGGCACCAGATTCTGTCCTGGTTGCCCCTCTTCCAGGCCAGCTCTCTGTTGTGGCCCGGGAGTGCAGTGGAGGATGGCCCAAGTGCTTGGGCCCTGCACCCCATGGGAGACCAGGAGAAGCACCTGGCTCCTGCCTTCGGATTAGCGCAGTGCACTGGCCGCAGTGCGCTGGCCGCGGTGGCCATTGGAGGGTGAACCAACGGCAAAGGAAGACCTTTCTCTCTGTCTCTCTTTCTCTGTCTACTCTGCCTGTCCAAAAAAAAAAAAAAAATGTATAATGTACACTGTGCGCCCAACTGGAATATCATAATGTCTTTTTTTCCTCTGTTAGACTAGAAGCCATTTGGGTTCACTTTTACTTCTCATTCTTCAAGGTATCTAGTAATTCCTAAGCACTCAGTTGCTGATAAAAAGGAAGGAAGGCTAATGAGAAGAGAAGGAGGCAAGAACTCTGAAGTCCAGCATGACTCTTGCAATCCTTGCCAAGAGACAGCATTCTCAAGGGCAGGAGGATACAATCTTGGTGTTAAGACAGCCTCTGTTGGAGCTGGCACTGTGGCACAGTGGGTTAACACCTTGGCCTGAGGTGCTGGCATCCCATATGGGTACCGGTTTGAGACCTAGCTCCTCCACTTCCTGTCCAGCTCTCTGCTATGGCCTGGGAAAGTAGTAGAAGATGGCCCAAGTCCTTGAGCCCCTGCAACCCCTTGGGCGACCTGGAAGAAGCTCCTGGCTCTTGGCTTCGGATCGGCACAGCTTTGGCCATTGCGGCCATCTGGGGAGTGAACCAGTGGATGGAAGACCTTTCTCTCTCTCTCTCTCTCTCTCTCTCTCTCTCTCTCTCTCTCTGCGTAACCCTGACTTTCAAATAAACAAATCTTTAAACAAAAAGCCTCTGTCTTAAATATTCTCCTTTCCCCCTTTCCCCTCCCTGCTCCCAGATCCAGTCTTCATTCACCTCCACCCTGGGAAGATGACCTTCACAAACGACCTTCACAGATGGCTACACCTGGGATCCTGGGCCCTCTGATTCTGGCTGAGCTTATCCAGAAAAAGGCACCAACATAAAAGAAAAGATGACAAGGAGAAAGAGAAGTTGGGTTATTTATCCCAAGGTTCCTTCTGTACCAGGCCATCGTCTGGCTATGGCTACTTTGCCTACTGCTGCCTCCCAAGACGGAGCGCCTGTCAGATGGTCCCGGTTCAGCAGCCTCAGCTCTCAGCTGTGACAGCTCCAGCTTTGCCACATCCAGTTGCATTCACGGCTTTCCACTGACTCTAGTCGCAGAGCACACGGCCATGCCTACCCTTGGCAAGGGTACTGGTGACCGAGGAGCTTCTTGTTGGCTGCCAGTCCAGCAGACGTCAGGATGACTGATGGCGTCTGCACGTGCCACCACCTCTTGCGAATCACCCTACATTACCATTTCCCCTGCCCTTCCAGCCCCATTAGACTTTCTCCCCTTGGCTGAGACTGGGTCTGCTTCCTCTGCGCTGGTGCTCATGGGGTCTTGAGATCAAGGGAGCTGGCTTTGAGTAGACAAGGACTGTCACTGGGGCATGTGTGGTTCCAGGCATCTAACGGCTTGGTTTCCATCCCTCTCCTGCAGTGAGGAAGACAGCCACCACCTGCCGGCATTAGACAAAGTTTTGTATGTAAAACAGCACAGCAAACAGCAGCCAGGTTTACAAATATCAGCTCAGACATTTCCAAAGCCTGGCACCTCTCCTTTTATCTCTATGACTGCATTGTTCTTTCTACCAATTAAGTTTATTTGTAGAAGCAAATTGCTATCTTAATCAGTACTACAATCCTGGTGGTCTAAATCTTTCTTCCAGCAAGAGGGGAATTAAGAAAGGGGAAAAAAAAGACAAGGCAGAGGTGGTCTAGAAAAAGTCATTTTCACTCTCGAATAGAGGACGTTACCCCAGGGGCCGTAAACTTACTCACTTATTAACTTGGGATAGAGAATCGGCAGAAAAAGTCATTACTGTGGTTTGTGCCTGTAGACAGACACCAGAGACCGTGGCCTTGTTCTGACATGGACAGTGCAGAGTAACTGGGAGGGAGTGAAACCGGAGGAAAGCGTGGCCAATCTGCTGATTTCCACGGCACTTTGTGTCCCAGTCGTTTCCGATCTCCTCCAGATCTGAGACAGCTTTGAGGATTTCGGCTAAAAGACTGGCTGGGACAGCTGGGCACCCCGGCACAGTTTTAATAGATTTGGAAGCCTGACTTTCCATTTTACCAAAGAAGCTTTTAAAATATTAAGGGAGCTGTAATTACAAACGATAATGAAAAGCCTCCCTAAGAGGGCACGCTTCGTGTAATTATGAAGGATTAAGGTTTGTAAAGAATTTACAGGTCTACAGAGAATGATTTTGTTGTATCGGAAAGGTGAGGATTTGGTTGTAAGATCCAGGTAAAATTCTTCAAAATTCTCCAGGAGACTATTTGGGGAGAAATCGTTCTTTATGATGAATTATTCTAATATAATCCAATATCCAAATCTAAACTGAGTCCTCTTTAAGCCTCAGAACAAGGTATACCTGACCTAGAGATGCGGGCATAGGCTATTCATTCTGATAAGAATTTACGCCTCAGTGCCTAAACATAAACAGGCTTCAGAGAATAAAGAAAAAGCTGTCTGTCCCCGGACACAGCTGTGTAGGGTACACATAGCTCCTTCCTGTAGGGGAAGATGCTCGAAGTGTTTAACAACGCGTAGAGCACAGCACCAGCCAAGTAGAGCAGACTCCACCATGGTCTGCCTTTAGGCTGAGCCAGAACATCCCACCTGAGTCCCGGTTCTGCCCACACCCCTTGCAGCAGCTCTCTGTTCATCACCTGCAGTGGCCCCTTAGCCTGTGGCAGAACGGTTCCCCACGGGCTGGTGTTGTGCTGCAGCAGGTGCACCACTGCCTGCATATTGGAGCACCAGTTCAAGTTCCGGCTGCTCTGCTTTAGATCCAGTTCCCTGCTAAGGCTACTGGGAAAGCAATGGAAGATGGTCGGAGCACTTGGGCCCCTGCCACTCACATGGGAGACCCAGATGGAGTTCCAGGTTCCTGGACTTTGGCCTGACCCAGATCTGACTATTGCAGCCATCTGAGGGATGAACCAGCAGATGAAAGATCTTTCTGTCTTGCTCTCTCTGTCTCTCTGCAATTCAAATAAATAAATCTTTGTATTATTTTTAATGTAAACAATTTTTTAAAAACAAAAAATTCCCCCATTCAGAGCATTTTATGTTTTCCAAAAATAAAACTTAAATTTTTTAGGGTTGCTTTATTTTTCTACAACTCCCCCGTTCTCCAACCACAGGCAGCTCTGCACAGGAAAGCGGTCGCTGCAAAGCAAGCAGAGCCTCCGCCTTGAGGAGAGATGCCATGTTGGAGGCAGCTGGCCTCAGCGAGTCTTTGTTCCTGGCTCTTGACGGATTGGCTGTCCCACCTTGGAGAGGGTGGTGAGGCCTGGGGACAGCTGAGTAGTCAGCTCAGCTGAGATGTCTCATCACCCACGCCCGGTCTTGCGGGCCTTCATGCTGACCAACTCAATAAAAATCCAAAAGCAAAGAGTTCCAGTTACCAAAGAGAAGGCAAGCTCACCTGTGCCGGTGTCTGCTGGAGGTTTTGCTCTGTGCTGGAGCCTTTGTCCGGGCCATCACAGCCCCTGCAGTCCGTTGTACTTGCAGTTCCCATGGTGCATTGAATTCGCTTCTTGCGCTTCTGTCTCTGCTGTTACATTTTGTCAAGGGCAAGAAGCTTTTGTCATTGCTCTCATTGTTCCCAGGGCCTAGTCCAGTGCCAGATGCACCTGCCATGTACTCAGGAAAGGTCTGTTGAGCTAAACAGGAATTAGTCACAGGGTGAAGCAAGGGGGTGGGGGGATGCAGTGTATTGGATCTCTCTGGATTCACTTAGTTAATCCAACATAAGAAAATGTCTTTTTATGGGCCCGCACTGTGGCTCAGTGGGTTAACGCCCGGGCCTGAAGCACCAGCATCCCATATGGGTGCTTGTTCTAGTCCCAGCTGCTCCTCCTCTGATCCAGCTCTCTGCTGTGGCCTGGGAAAGCAGTAGAAGATGGCCCAAGTCTTTGGGCCCCTGCACCCACGTGGGAGACCCTGAAGAAGCTCCTGGCTCCTGGCTTTGGATTGGCACAGCTCTGGCCGTTGCGGTCATCTGGGGAGTGAACCAGAGGATGGAAGACCTCTCTCTCTGTTTCTACCTCTCTCTGTAACTGTCTTTCAAATAAATCTTTTAAAAAAAAGAAAAGGACTTTTTAAATAATTAGATTACATCGTATGCTTAATTATTATATACTTCCAGTTTGAGAATAAATTTGACACCCATGGACTAAAGCTCTCCAATCATTTTAGTATGATATATAATGAGCATGAGTCAAAACTAAATATAAAAGAAATATCCTTTGAATTGTGCAGCGTTCTCCTTTTATTAAACAGTATTCTCTTTAAAAATAGCAAAATAATCAGTTTAGTGAATGTTTTTAAAGTTTTCCATGAAAGTATAATTATTACTATAATTTTAAAAAATAATTACTTATTTGAAAAAGTTACAAAAGAGAGAGGGAGAGACAGACAGAAAGAGAGTCCACTTGCTTGTTTGGTCCTCTGATGGCTGTAATGACCAGGGCTGGACCAGGCCAAAGCTAGGAGCCAGTAGCTTCATCCAGGTCTCCCATGTATGTGATAGGGGCCCAAGCACTTGGGCCATTTTCTGCTGCTTTTCCCAGTCCATTAGCAGAGAGCTGGATCTGAAGTGGAGCAGCCAGGACATGAACCGGCACCCATATGGGATGCCAGTGTTGCAGGCATAGGCTTTACCCACTGTACCACAATGCCAGCCTCTGTTATTGTAGCTTTAAATACAGATATAAATTTTAGGAAACAAGTAATATTCCCTTTATTTTAAAAAGTTAATTTATTGATATTTTAAGGATTTGTTTGTTTATTTTAAAGGCAGAGTTACTGAAAGAGAGGGGAGAAAGTGAAAAAGATCTTCCATTCTCTGATTCACTCCCAAAATATCTGCCAAGAACTAGGGCTGGACCAGGCCAGAACTGGAACCAGGAACTCCATCTGGCTCTTCCACATGGGTGGCGGTAACCCAAGTACTTTGACTATTAGCTATTGCTTCCCAGATGCATTAGCAGGAAGCTGGATCAGAAGCATGGAGTAGCCAGGACTTGAACCAAGCACTCCAATAGTGGATACAACCAAAAGCAGCGATTTAACCCACCGAGCTCAATACTCACCCCTTGATTTCTTTGTTGTATGAGAAGGAATACCTCTTCTTGGATAAATTTAGAAAAATATGGACAAGGGTTATGAAAAATGTCATTCTAATCTACAGTCTATAAATGACCCATGTGGATAGTTGATTACTTTTCCTTAGTCTTATTTCTCTGTGTCTCCCTAATTTTTACATGGTTGAGATTGTGTTGTTTACATGGTTTCATATATTGTTCTTTCTTACTTGAGACCATAACTTGAACTTCATTGAGAAAAATTAAATGGTGACATGGTTATGCTTTTTTTTGATGGCAGAGTTAGTGAGAGAGAGAGAAAGGTCTTCCTTTTTCTGTTGGTTCACCCCACAAGTGGCTGCTACGGCTGGTGCACTGCACTGATCCGAAGCCAGGAGCCGGGTGCTTCCTCCTGGTCTCCCATGCGGGTGCAGGGCCCAAGGACCTGGACCATCCTCCACTGCACTCCCGGGCCACAGCAGAGAGCTGGACTGGAAAAGGAGCAACCGGGACAGAATCTGGCGCCCTGACCGGGACTAGAACCCCGAGGTGCCTGCGCCGCTGGCGGAGGATTAGCCTAGTGAGCCTTGGCGCCGGCCCACAGTTGTGCTTTTGGTCAGAAGCTCTTCTGGCCGTGCCTCTTCGTGCAGACTAGTGACAAACAGAACATCTCGTCATTGCCACCAGCACCTACCCTGGGTGGAGATTGGTTGGGGCTTCAGGCACCATCTCTGATTTTATGCATCCCTGCATCTTGGTTTGTGTTGATCTAGTGGGGACTTGAGGCAAGAGGAAGAGGAGGACTGAGTGAGGAACAACAAATGTGATGAAAGTGGAGTCTGAAGGAGGAGGAAGCTGGGATGGCCGAGATGGCTTTTCCTCAAGACAGTGGCCGCAAGTACCCCGGTGGCATAGGACTTAGGAGCGGTTTGCCCTGAGAAATGCTGAGTGTCTCCCCTTGTCCCTGTTGGTGTGGCCAGTGGGGAGCCATGATAGACTCTGGAGTATCCCTTGCTCCCTCCTGGTAGAGTCACTGCAGGCTGGCTGCATCCCTCCCGTAAGCCACAGCCCCTGAGAAGTGTCCTCCATGAAGTGCGCTCTTGCTCTCGCGCGCGCGCTCTCTCTCTCTCTCTCTCTCTCTGGCTTCTGGAAAGCATACCCTCCCATGTTACTAACTCTAGGGTGCTGTACTCCCCCTTGCCACCCCTCTCCATTCTGCCCATCTTCTACACAGCCCTCTTTCTAGACTCTCCTTGAATTATCCAGGTGGAGGGGATCTCTGTTTCCTGCCAAGACTCTGGCTGATAGAAATATTAAAACCATATGGCCCTCTTCAAAGGCTAGTGACTGCATTCAGCCTTCTGAATCGAGCTATTACCTGAATATTCTCAGCAGGGTCATTTGGGGATAATAAAAACATAAATAACCCGTCTCAAATCCCAGCAAGTGGCTATTCACAATGACGCTGCAGCTGCTGCTGGTAGTAATAGTCACGATGATGATGATGATGATGAAGAAGAAGAATACAGTAATAACAGCTATTGTCATGTTTCTATTCAATTCCTGGGTCAGATACTCTTCACCAATTGGACTTGATCCTTAGGACAAATCAGCCATGTGGCTTTTGTTTCTGTTTTGGAGTTGACAAAATGAAATATCTAGGAATTTAGATAACTTGTACCTAGTATCATGCAACTAATGCATGCATCCCCACTGCCTCACCTCCTTCAGGTCTTGATGTAAATGACTCTTGTTCAGTTAGGATTTTTCTTGTTCAGTTAGGATTTTCCTGGCTACAACCATTTTACCATTTCCTATCCACCTTTCTGGCTTCCCGTCCCCTTGCTCCACACTTATCATCCGCTAACATACCATCTTTTTTTCTCATGTATCTTGCTTAATGTCTTTCTCTCACCAGCTCCACAAAGACAGGGAACTTTGTTTTAGTCATTACTTTATTCAGTACTTTAGATGATTCCTGTAGGGTGGGTATTTTGTACAGCAAGTTAGATGCACCCCAGTCTGCCATGACCCTTCCAGAGTGCCTAGTTCAAGTCCTGGCTCCTCCACGTCTGATCAAGCTTCTGCTGATGCACACCAGAGGAGGAAGATGAAGGCCCAAGTACCTGGGTCCCGGTCACCATGTAGAAGACCTGGATGGAGTTCTGGGCTCCTGGCTTCTGCCTGGCTCAGCTCTAGCTGTTGCAGGTATTTGGGGAGTGAACCAGAAGGTGGATTCTCTCTGTCTCTCTGCCTTTCAAATAAAATGAAAATAAATAAGAAAAATTTGATTTTAAAAAATCGATTCTTACAGATCCTCAAAAATATTTTTGAATGACTAAATAAAAATCTGAAATTCAGAGCCAGATATCTTATGTGAAGGTCTCATTGGTCTACAACAGCCTCTCCCACCCAGCGCTAGTAACACTCATGGTACATAGATAATAGCCTCAAAGAGAAAAGACAATTGTGCTATTTTTGTATTGGATGCAACCATGATGCAACCTGCTATGGCTACAGCACCAGGCAGCTCAGGAAAGAAAAAAGATGCTCACATATGTTTTCAAAATCATGTTTACTACCAAGACACCCAGACATATGGTAAGACTGTGTGGGCTTTGACAGAAGCGAGGTGCCATTTGGAATGCCTAGGACAAGAATATGGAGCAGTAAATGCTGGTGCAGACAGCACTCACACCCTGGTGCTCACGCAGTGAATGGAGGCATTCTTCAGTGTCCAGGGGCACAGACGGTGTAGGCCACAAGCTGAGCAGGCGTGACCGAGGGGTGGGGGTGCATGGTTTGGGGGGACAGAGTGAGCCTGAGGATGGAAGGAGCAGACATTCTGGAACTGATTCCAAATCGGTGCCTGTTTCTTGCTCTTTGAGTGCTGTGCTCCATTTCCCATGGAGCTTACTTAGAAATAGGAGTGACCAAACGGATGAGTGAGAAGAAATAGTGCAGCAACAAGTTGGAAAATATACCTTTCCCACTATGGGTATACCAGGGAGAGCAGTTATTTTTTTTTTTTTTAAGATTTATTTATTTATTTGAAAACTGGAGTGACAGAGAAGAGAGGCAGAGAGCGAGAGAGATCCTCCATCCGCTGGTTTACTCTGGCCAAGCTGTGCCGATCCGAAACCAGGAGCCAGGAGCTTTTTCCGGGTCTCCCATGTGGGTGCAGGGGCCCAAGGACTAGGCCATCATCTACTGCTTTCCCAGGCCATAGCAGAGAGCTGGATCAGAAGAGGAGCAGCCGGGTCTCAAACCGGCACTCATATGGGATGCTGGCACTTCAGGCCAGGGTATTAACCCACTGCGCCACAGCGCCGGCCCCAGGAGAGCAATTATTACCAGGTGACCAGAGCATGAGCTGTGGCCTCAGGTGTACATGGTATCCCAGACTGTTTTGTGTTGCTACTCCAGAGCGAGTGATTTATCAGAGACAGAGGCAGAGACAGATCTTCCGTCCACTGGCTTACTCCCCAATTGGCTGCAAGAGCCAGGGCTGAGACAAGCTGAAACAGGGCCTGGAACTCCATCTGGATCATCTACACGGTTGGCACAGCCAAGAACCTGGCCGTTTTCTGATGCTTTCCCACACAAGAAGCAGGACTGGAAGCTGAGCACCTGGGACTGGAACCGACATTCCAGTGTGGAATGCCAGCATTGCAGGAGGCAACTTAACCTACTGCGCCACAACACCAAGTACCCCCTGAGTGATTTAAAAGGAAAAGAAAGTGTTTTTTTCTCACAGTTCTGGAGGTTGGGAAGTCCAGTATCAAGGCGCTGGCATCTGGGCCAGGCCTTCTTGCTGTGTCGTCCCACGGCTGAAGGTGCAAGAGCAAAGAGGACATGGACATGAGAGCAAGAGTGCGTGAGTGAGCACGGGAGTGCCTGGGGGGAGGGGCCAAGCCTGCTTTCATAACCAACCCACTCCCACAACAGTGACATTAATCCACCTGCCTACTGACCTAGTCGCCCCTTAAAGGTCCCTCTTCTCAACACTGTTGCATTCAAAATTCAGTTTCTGACACATTCAAACCACAGCAAATGGATTTACCTACCTGAGTCATCACTCACGCTGTTCGTGAGCAAGTTACCAACCTGCGCCAAACCCGTTTGGTCTGGTATATGGTCGGATAATATGGTATTTATTTCATTGTTGTGAGGCTGTCAGGAGATAATCCTTGTGCTTGGCACATAAGCGATGCCCAGCCAGCGAGCACTCTGAACCACAGCTACACACTATTATATTCCTGTGGAGCGCTTCACTGGCCAGAGGGAGTTAGTCTGCAGCATCAGGTCCCTTATTGCTGTAGGGAAAGGCGATTTTACCAGAGACCCTCAGGGACCCTCTAAGTCCTTAGAGATAAACCTTTGAAAGGCCCTTCTTGTGAGAAGGTGGATTAGAAAACCCTGCACAGGGCACTGCCCCTCTCTGTTTCCTTGCTCATCATGTGCTCTTCCTCTGCATATACTCTGCCATTGCCACCCAACGCGAGGTCTGGGACCTGGACCTGGTGAGTTTTTTCCTCTCGTAGGAAGCGGGTAGAATTAAAAGACTGGACTGCTGGTTCTGGTTGTTAAGCAAAGCTCTAAGTTTGCTGGGTGGTCTTTCCCAGAAAAAGCCTCTGTATTTTCCACAGTCTCTTGGAGACAGACCTGCCTGCTGCTTTATATCTTTATTAGAAATATGTTGAAACTTGTTCTTTGATACCGTTAATGAGATAAGAAATTATGTGTGACTATCAAATCAGCGACTACAATTTATGCACTGCAGGAAAATAATAGAATTAGTCCAAGGACCTCTCCCTTAGGAGATGTAGCCTGCCAGGCCCTCCGGGCTCAGCTGCAATGTCTAAGCACCTGCTCTTTTATCTGCCCCAGATTCTAGATATTAGGGACTAGCCACAGGAAGCTATTTAAATGTTAGTGGATTAAGCAAACGTAAAAGTCAATTCTTCAGTTGCCTAGGCCAAGTTTCTGGTGCTCAGTAGCCACGCGTGGCTGGTGGACACCATATGACCGCAGACATGGATGCCTGCTGTCATGGGAAGTTCTGTTGCACTGTGCTGTCTAGAGGGTAGTCCCATCTTCAGACCAAGACTGCAACTAGGGAAAAGATCTGGATGCTGCTTAGCCTTGTAGTTTGTTGGAAAAGTAAAACACTGTAACCCTTTTCAACTGGACTGCCCCTGTCTTTGAACTTCTGCATCACTGCGATTACAAAATCAAGCTAACATCAAAGCCAAGAGGCAACCTTGCTTGCATTTTGTCAGCTCTCAAGCTATGATGGTTCTTAAAAAACATTCATGGAAAATACATATAAAAACTGTGCATAGATTTTTAAAAAGTTGCCCCAAATAAACTCCTCTTTTAAACTTATTTTTCTGTGAGCTTTCTGAAATCTGTTCATAATAGTTCAAATCACTGCCCCATACCACTTTATTGTTAAGCAGTGAGTCACGCACACTCAGAATCCTGCAGAGTGCTCACCTTCACTGAACGCTGAAGCCTGTGTCCCCCCAGAGTGAGAAAAGTCTAGAGTCTCATCACTCGGGAGGCCCTGGCCCTAGAGCCTTGGGTGCCTCACCTCCCACCCTGTTGTATTCGTCAGCAACTAACTTTGTAAGGAGGAAAAGTCCGCAAGTGCAAGTTCAGGATCAGGCAGTCCCGTTGTTTGGCCTCTGACCAGGGTCATGGGTGGCAATGGCAGAGTATATGCCGAGGAAGAGCACGTGATGAGCAAGGAAACAGAGAGGGGCAGTGCCCCGTGCAGGGTTTTCTAATCCACCTTCTCACAAGAAGGGCCTTTCAAAGGTTTATCTCTAAGGACTTAGGACCCAAAGGCCACTACCAGCTCCTGATAGCTCCACTCTGGGGACAAAACCTTTACCACACGGGCCTTTGGAGGACATCCAAACTAACATCCAAACCATAGCACGTGTGGCCTTCTCCCTTATGCCCCCTTTCCCTCCAAATGCATTCCCTGAGTCATCTTCACCATTTCTTTCCCACCCCCTATCTTGCCTCCCAACCTCTGGCTTGAGTTGTGGATCGTTCTCCTCAACCTTGGGCTTCAGGATGGATAAGGGATGGGCAGAGTGGGAGGGAAAGTTCTTTTTATTATCTTTGAGAGTGGAGCAGGGCAGGTCATGGACTCCAGTGATGGTCTGACTGCAGAGCCACAGGACAGATCATCTGAAAAGCCCGTTAGAACCTTTGCACTGTACAAAACAAAATCAAAACCAAAACCTCCGGCTAGCTCTCTGCCAGTGTCTTATTTGGCTCAGTGTCTCTGTCTGCTTCCCAGAACTGAGTTCAATTTTAAAAAGCTCCCTTTTATCACTCTGTCCTCAGCAGCTGTAGAAGTAGAGGAAAAAGGGCATGAAAAGACCTATTTTGCCACATTAGCCACCTTGGATAACCCACAGGCTCACTTGGGTAGGCTGCACCTGAGGTGCCAAATAAAGCAAGTCAGGGTTTCTGGATACAAGCCGGAAGAGTCTCCAACTGTCCAAACAAACAAGGACTATGCCATTTCCAAAGGAAACAAGTTGAAAGCCAGGTGGGTGCCCCACAGTTTAAAGGGCTAGTCAACTTCCCAAGTCAGCGTTTGTAAAATTCTTTAGATTTCTTAGTAGATCAAGCCCCCGATCCCTCAGCTCGATGGCATTCCACCCTGTGACTTCTACTCTCCCGGCTGTCCCCTGCCCTCTGGAGGACAACGCCTGCTCACACAGTGCAGTCCCTGCTCCTGGAGAAAGATTTCTAGAACATGCCGCTCTGTGGAAAACGCTTTCCAAGTGAGATCTAACCAGAGGCACAGGCTGTAACAGAAAAGAAGCTGCCCAGGTCTAAGAGGTGGAGGGGGGGCCCAGCCTGTCCTCGTGGGAGTCTCTGAGGACACTTGCAGGCCAGCAAAGCACCGTTCAGGCTTGGCAACCCCCTCCACGCCACCACCGGGAGAGCACTGAGCTTCAGGACCCCGAGAGGGACTCTCCGGAAACCTCACATGGCACGTTTCAATGTCAAGAGTGCCAGATTAGGGAAGATTCTTATTTGGCACTTGCAAAACAAATTTATAAAGAATATTGGGAGTTACTACCTCAAGGAGCACCAAGCTCAACGACCCAACGATTGGAGAGAATAAAATGATTCAACTACATGGTTAGCATCCTGCTGCTGCACTTACATGGAGGAGCAAATTACACCCGCAGCTTTAGAGTGGGTTAGTGGGCTTTTGCTGCTCCATTTACCTTAATGGTAAGAGAAGGCTTCTGTAGCATGTGGCCAATCTTCCATAAGGCAGAGAAATGATGGCCTGAAAGATTTAGAAAGAAATTGGGGCCGGTGCCATGGCGCAGTAGGTTAATCCTCCGCCTGCGGCACCAGCATCCCACATGGGCTCCGGTTCTAGTCCTGGCTGCTCCACTTCCAATCTAGCTCTCTGCTATGGCCTGGGAAAGCAATGGAAGATGGCCCAGGTGCTTGGGCCCCTGCAATCATGTGGGAGACCCAGAAGAAGCTCCTGGCTCCTGCCCTCAGATTGGCACAGCTCCAGCCGTTGCAGCCATTTGGGGAGTGAACCAGCAGATGGAAGACATCTCTCTCTCTCACTTTCTCTCTCATTGTCTGTAACTCTACCTCTCAAATAAAATAAATAAAATCTTTTTTTTTTTTAATTTTTGACAGGCAGAGTGAACAGTGAGAGAGAGAGAGAGACAGAGAGAAAGGTCTTCCTTTGCCGTTGGTTCACCCTCCAATGGCTGCCACGGTCGGCGCGCTGCGGCCGGCGCACCGCGCTCATCCGATGGCAGGAGCCAGGTGCTAGGTGCTTCTCCTGGTCTCCCATGGGGTGCAGGGCCCAAGCACCTGGGCCATCCTCCACTGCACTCCCGGGCCACAGCAGAGGGCTGGCCTGGAAGAGGGGCAACCGGGACAGAATCCGGCGCCCCGACCGGGACTAGAACCCGGTGTGCCGGCGCCGCAAGGCGGAGGATTAGCCTGTTGAGCCACGGCGCCAGCCAAAATCTTTTTTAAAAAAATATTTAGAAGGAAGTCAATGCCTCCTTTTCATTTTTTTTTTTTTTTGACAAGCAGAGTTGGACAGTGAGAGAGAGAGACAGAGAGAAGGTCTTCCTTTTTCCATTGGTTCACCCCCCCATACAGCTGATACGGCTAGCACGCTGCGCCAATCTGAAGTCAGGAGCCAGGAGCTTCCTCCTGGTCTCCCCTGCGGGTGCAGGGCCCAAGGATCTAAGCCATCCTCCACTGCACTTCCAGGTCACAGCAGAGAGCTGGACTGGAAGAGGAGCAACCGGGACTAGAACCTGGGGTGCCGGCACTGCAGGCGGAGGATTAGCCAAGTGAGCTGTGGCGCCAGCCTCCTTTTCAATTTATAACATGTTTACAAATTATTACAGAAAAAATCATCTTTTACAATTTTTATTTGAGAATGGTACAGTATTTTTATGCTAGGAGAAGGAAAAGCAGATGTTGGTATCAAGAGTTGCTGTAGAACAATAGAAGGGGAAAAAGGAGAAGAAAAACAAGGAGTTCTTGGAGGTGACTTTCAAGTCGTGAAAGGATTATTCAAGGACACTTGTTTTCCTTTACATTTTAAATTACAACTTAAATAGCTCTGCTCTTCAAACATTCAACTCATACATCTCATACCATTTACAAATCTAGAAGGCTTCACTTTGGGGTTTTTATAACTTAGTCTTTTAAGCATTTGAAATTCAACTTTTTAAAAAAGATTTATTTATTTGAGAGGCAGAGCTAGAGATAGAGAGGAGAGACAGAGATTTCTTCCATCCGCTAGCTCATTCCCCCAGTGGCCAGGAGCCAGGAACTTCTTCTGGGTCTCCCATGTGGGTGCAGAGAACCAAGCACTTGGGCCATCTTCCACTGCTTTCCCAGGAATATTAGCAGAGAGCTGGATTGGAAGAGGAGAGCCAGAACGTGAAGTGGATCCCATATGGGATGCTGGTATTGCAGATGGATGATTAACCCATTATGCCACAGGGCTGACCTGTTAATTTGTAATTTTAATATACTTAATTTTTGTGTTTTTATTATTGAGCAAACTTCATCATATACTTACATAATTCTTATACATCTAATCAAATTTACAAAAGTAGTTAAACTCAAGACCTTTTAATTGTCCCATTATTGCTTATAATCTAAGTAAAATTATCTTATTCCTCTGAGATCTAAATCAATTAACTCTTTCTTTACCGAAACTTTATTTATTTAAAAGAGCGGGGAGGGGGTGCAAATCTTCAATGTGCTGGCTTCCGCCCCAGATGCCTGCAACAGTTGGGGATAGGCCAGGCCAGGCTAAAGCCGGGAGCCAAGAACTCAATCTGAATCTTCCTGGGGAGATTCATCTGGGGAGTGAACCAGCAGATAGAAGATCTCTCTCTCTCTCTCTCTCTCTCTCTCTCTGCCTCTCTGTAACTCTGCCTTTCAAATAAAATAAACAAATCTTTAAAAAAACAAACAAAAAGATGTGTGCATTCCAAATTGCAGCTTAAGCACTGAGCCAAAAACCTCCTCCTCCTCAATTAACTTTGTAAATTAGAGTCATAATTTGCCAGATATCTTAAAATGCCAAATTCTTAAACAATGGAAGTACTTAAGGGCCGGCACCGTGACTCACTTAGTTAATCCTCCGCCTGTGGCTCTGGCATCCCATATGGGCACCGAGTTCTAGTCCCGGTTGCTCCTCTTCCAGTCCAGCTCTCTGCTGTGGCCTGGGAAGGCAGTAGAGAATGGCCCAAGTGCTTGGGCCCTGTACCCACATGGGAGACCAGGAAGAAGTACGTGGCTCCCAGCTTCGGATCGGCGTAGTTCTGGCCATGTAGTAGCCATTTGGGAGGTTAACCAACAGAAGGAAGACTTTTCTCTCTCTTTCTCTCTCACTAACTCTGTCAAATAAATAATAATAATAAAATGCAAGTACTTAAAATGCCAAAGAGAAAACCCTACAGATTATCTTAAAATTAGTAAAAGAGTATAAATAATTTGGGTTTTGCTTATTTCATCATTTGTCTATTTAATGACAAATCATTTCCAAGAGGAAATGATGTCATCAGCCCAGACCATAGTAGAGGTCTTTTGCCCCTGTGCCTGAGGTTTGCTGTTGTACAGAGGATGCTCCTGGGCAGACCACAGGGACTTGTCATTGTTACTTTATCCTAGCAGTGCATAAGGCTGAGCTTAGTAGTGGTCACAAAGGCCCCTAACTGTCAAAGAGCATGAGTATCATCCACTCTATCTCTGAGTTTAAATTATATTGCTACTTATCTCTTCCCTCTATCACTGGAAATCTCTAACTCTATTAAAATTATATCTCAGGAGAACATTTATTGGTTCTCCTAAAATATAAATGTCATTTTATTTCATTCTGTTTGTATTCTGTCTTGATCTAGCTAGTCACAAATGAAAGCACACTAACAGAAAAGTAAAATTTTAGAAGTCTGAAAATAATGAAATGGAAAACAATTTCAGTGCAACTGAATTAAAGATAATTTTATAGAATATTTACAGGGCTATCACATGATCATAGATGAAAAGTAACTAAAATATTAGTTTAATAGTCATCATCTAAGACCATTTAAAGTCTAGCACATCATCTAGTGGGATTGTAAACATAGAACTAAAGGGCAAAGAAAAACAAGGTTCGGTTCCAGATGTACCACTAATGACCAGAAACTCAATTTTGTCAACACTGCTAAATATTTAGTCACTTACGTTTATAGCTCTGTCACCTGAGCCTGATTAAATCCAAACAGGAAAATCCTTTGGGTTGTTATTAGAAAATCCAGGTCACTATTTAGAGTACAGAACATTCTGTTTCTTGCCACAAACTGGTTTCATTAGAAAGCACACACTGCTCTACATGTATTTAACATAGCTGTTCATTTTGTTAATCTGCTACTTGTGTGAATTAACTCCGTCTCTCATCCAAAACAATCAGCAGCCTAAAAAGCATTAGTGTAACTTTAATTGACAGTCATGGCACAGAACGGCCCAATATAGGCTGGGAGGCTGTTGGGCTCTGCTCCACACTGTCACTCAAGGATCTAAGTTTCTTGTATGCAACGTCCTCTATTGAGTCTTCTTAGTTCTCAGGAGCAGGCAAATATCCTGGAGAGCTCTGGGAGAGATTCTTTGAGCTGTACCCAGAAGTGGTCTTCCTGACCTGCATCTGTATCTTTGTGGCCAGAACTCAGCCACGTGGTCTTGCCTACCTGGAGAAACGTGGCTGGGTAGCAGGGAGGCAGACACAGGGTGAGCAGCCAGCAGTTCTATGTTTACAATCCCACTACATGATGTGCTAGACTTTAAATGGTCTTAGATGATGCCTCTGCCACATCACATCACAGGTTCATGTTTCCTGTCTCCATCTGTAACAAATAGAAATTATAATCAAACTACAAACTGATGTCATTGAAGAGATGCTTGTATAATTTTATCATGCATGGAAGTCACACAACAGCAAGCAAACTGATGAACTTCACATTCCTGTATCACTTCTTTTTCTTGAAAATTTTATTTTTTGATTATTATTTTTTACGTGTTTGAGCAAGACAGAGGGAACGCCAATGTACTGGTTCACTCCCCAAATGCTCATCACAGCCAGGGTTGGCCTGGGGGCGGAGCCAGGAACTGGGATCTCAATCCAGGTCTCCCACACGGGTGCCAGGAGCCTGGCTGTCCGAGCCATCATAGCTGCGTCCTAGGGTCTGCATCAGCACAAAGCTGGAACTAGGAGTCGGGGTCAGACTTCAAACCCAGGCACTCCCGTGAGACGGGGGCGCCTTAGCCACTAGGTTACACGCCTACGCCTCACTTCTCCTGCCGCACATCATCTCGCCTTTTACAAATCAAGACCATCTGCAATGTTGAAATAGATGCCTTATTTGTTTTTCAAGAAGATCATTGTGGTTGAATTTCCAAATAGACAAATTTCACCAGACTACAGTGACTACTGAATGAAAGCTCATCTTTATATAATGTTCCAGTTCATGACATAGGGGTTCGCTAAGAGGGGAGATAATTTACTCTGACGCATGTTTTAGGAATCCAGCACTTTCAGCGGTGTGCAGAAAGGAGGAGGAATGAGAGCTGAAAACACATGGAGTCCACTGCAGGAGGGCAGGCAAAAGGCACTGCCGGACTGAATCTGACCAAGAAACCGGAAGAAGGTTGGGGAAGGGTAACAGGCAGATAGGAACCTCTACATGACTTCTACACCTGATTTTTGTGTACCCTGTCGTTTAACAGGGTGTGTGTAGACCAGGTGGATGTGACCAGCATTGAGTAATGAGTCATGTGTGACGCAAATTGCATACTATCAGAGACAAGACCATCTTTCAACATGCGTTATTTTAAGGTTAGTCACTTAGAACCTAGTCAGTGGAAGTAAACAAAAGCATTCACTTTTAAAGTAGCTTGAAATTCACTTTTAATTGACAAATAAAAATATTGTATCTTTAGGCGGAAATGTGTCTATCTTTTAATCATTTTCTATGAACAAAACTGTTACTTACTTTTCAAGATTAATTTACTTATATCTTTGAAAGAGAGGGCGAGTGAGCGAGAGCAAGAGAGCATTCCCCAAATGGCTCCAACAACCAGGGCTGAGCCAGGTTAAGATGAGGAGCCCGGAATCCACCTGGGTCTCCCATATGAGTGGCAGGAACTCAAGAACTTGGGCCAGGAATGATAGCAGGAGCTGGATTGGAAGCAGGGTAGCCAGGGCTCAGACTGGCTCTGGTATGGGGTCCTGGGCTCTTGAGTAGAAGCTTAGCCTGCATTGAAAACGTTGTTTTGAACACTACACCTATAGTTTAACCCAACAGCTGAAGGAAGGAAATAAATTTTGTATCATGTATTTTTAACACCAGTGTACTGGCTGGGAAACAAACTTCACCGAGCTTCTCGAGAATCAACACACATTTGAGGAAGAGATAGCCGTAGTACACTCGAGGGCGACGGGCAAACACATATTCTGAAGAAATGAAGGCTGAGCGCGCTCCTGCTCGGGTTACTCAGAAGTGTGATGAGTTCAGTTTGTAGGCACACCTGCTGATGAAGTGCCCAAACTGGGGCGTGTTCACAGAAACGCACGAATGACGCCCTGAGACCATTAACACCAGCCGCAGTCGCACGCCAAGTGTGAGAAGTAAGTGCAAACTCACAAGAATGCTTTGAAGGAAAGCGTATTGACTTTAAGACCTGACGGAGACAGATGTTAACTGGTTCAGGTAAGAGCAGGCTTCACGTAAAATCGCATTTGGGATTGTGGAGATCAAATGTGTGTACACAATCCCCGAGGCCTAAAGGCAGGGCTGCATCGGAGACGTTGGCTCTAAAATGTTGGGTGATGCTAGGGCGAAAGAGGCGGCTTAAACGCCACGGTCCACTGAAGCTGCCGCTCAGTGTATTCCGGGCTGGCTTACAGCACAGAAGGCTAACTCATGGCAAAGAAATCTAGCAACGTGTTTTTCTTTGACACTAGGTGAATGCAGACACTGTCACAGGCATCTTTTTAATGTATCTGCAGTTGAACTCTGGTTGCCACAGGAAGACACCGTTCTTTCTATTTTCTTAACCCTGTGGCCGATCAACACAACTGTGAACTGTATAAAACGATAAAGGATTGCATTGTGCATAACTGTGTCAGAGTTTAGGATTCTGTGTAGGATTATATTCTGACGGCACAGCTGCATTGACCGGGAAACATTCTGGATTCCTTACTCAGCTTTAGGGACTTGTGCCAGGATGTAAATCAACAGACTGCTTCCTTTATCAAGAAGTCAGCTGGACATAAAAAACTGTGGATGTGAGATTGCCTTCTTCCATGGAAAGTTCACTTCCATTTCATGATAATTTTGGAGGACGAATTTCCAAACTGGCTACTGATGAAAGGTTGGAGATGAATTTTGCTTCATTTTGTATCATAAAAATAAATAACCTGGCCTTGCTGAAATTATTCCAAAATATCTTCTTCCATGCTATCAAAAATACCTCTGTGCACCTAGTTTCTCTACAAAGCATGGTAACAATTCAGATGTACCACCATCGACATGAATGGTGTTGCTTACAGTTTGTCTGTAGGCTTATCATATGGGGAAATCCTATTTCATTCGTAATTTTTTGCTTAGTTATGACCATGGGCAAATCCAAAGTTATGCAAGTAGTAGGGATTGCCTGTGTTAATCATCTGAACACATCCTTTTAAGAACAATATGTTTTTTGTGATTATTTTTTCCTCTCTGATGCTTGTTCTGATTACATTTTAAGATTTATTTATTTGAAAGGAAGAGTCACAGAGAAGCACAGGCAGAGAGAAAGAGACACGTCTTCCATCTGCTGGTTCACTTCCCAAAAGGCTGTAATGACTGGACTTGAGCTGATCCAAAGCCAGGAGCCAGGAGCTTCTTCCTTGTCTCCCACTCAGGTACAGGGGCCCAAGGACTTGGACCATCTTCTGTGCTTTCCCAGGCCACTAACCAGCAGCTGGATTGGAAGTGGAACAGCCAGGTCTTGAATCAGTGCTCATATGGGATGCTGGCACTGCAGGCAGCAGCTTTACTTGCTATGTCACAGTGCTGGCCCCTGATTATACATATTGAAATATAATTTGGCCGCACCGCGGCTCAATAAAGCTAATCCTCCGCCTTGCGGCACCAGAATGCCGGGTTCTAGTCCCGGTCGGGGCGCCAGATTCTGTCCTGGTTGCCCCTCTTCCAGTCCAGCTCTCTGCTGTGGCCTGGGAGTGCAGTGGAGGATGGCCCAAGTGCTTGGGCCCTGCACCCGCATGGGAGACCAGGAGAAGCTCCTGGCTCCTGCCATCGGATGAGCACGGTGCGCTGGCCGCAGTGCGCCAGCCGTGGCGGCCATTGGAGGGTGAACCAACGGCAAAGGAAGACCTTTCTCTCTCTCTCTCTCACTGTCCACTCTGCTTGTCAAAATATATATATATATATATATATATATATATATATATATATAATTTGATGTCTCACAATCTAATAATAAGTGAATTAACAGTAAAAATCACAGACTTGTAATTGGTATATCTTAGTTTTTATTTCATTTTTCTATTAGTTCATTTTCATTCTAATAAAAGAAATGTAGATCTTTAACAGATTGAAAATGAAAACAAGGAGGAAATGATCCTTCATGGAAGACAGAGAAGTGTTGCTCTTGGGGTCTGAGGGACCCAGGGACAGGTTTCCACAGAGCCCACAGACCGAGCTTCTAAAGAATCCCAACCCCAAAGGCACTAAGCCTGCCTCGGGGGCCCATGCAAGCTCTCCCGGGGAGCAGAGGCTGAGGGTACATAGCGACATCAGGGTGCTAAGTCCAAGGGCTAGGGTGTTCATGGGGAGCCTAGGGAAAGTTCAGGTGTGCAGGTGTGTGTGTGCAAGGCCTCTCCCAGTGTGAGGTGGAGCAAAAGGGGCCAAGAGGCAGCTCCTTCACTGCTCCCATGTTCCAGCACGAAACCCATGGAGTCCAAGAATTTTAAATTTGAACCAGATTTGTTAACAGGATGTATTTGTCAGGGCAGGGTGTAGCAAGGTATTCAACAGTAGATAGCCTCCTTAGAGCTTGAAAAGTTTTAAACACGGGGGCTGGCACTGTGGCGCAGTGGGTTAAAGCCCTGGCCTGAAGCACCAGCATCCCATAAACATCAGGAGAGAACTTGCCCAGGAGTTAGGTCAACACTGGAGTCGTAGAGTGGGCAGTCAGCACGGAGGGGACGTTTGAAGCTCAGTGAAAACAGTGGAGTATAAAGAGGGCAAATCCTTCATGTATGTCTGGCTGTGGGTCTTTGGCCTTTCTGTACCTCGATTTTTTTCATCTGTAAAATGGGGGTGTTAATAAGCACTTACCTCATGAGACCATTTCAAGGATCAGATGAGTTCAGCCATATGAAGTATTTAAAACAGACTTGGCATGAGTGAACTCCTGATACCAAGGAAGAAGCTAAAGTCCTTGGGCAAGGAAGGCAGAGTGAGGACAGAAGCAGCTCAGGAGGAACCCGGGATCCGGGGAGGCAGGGAGGGCAGATGGAGTGTTCACAGCAGCTCAGAAGGTAAACGCTTGGTGGGTGGCTTTGACAAAGGTTGTGGGAAGGAGCCTGAGAAGGAGCATTCAACACGCTGAAAACCAGCTGTGAGGTCAGAGGGAGAGCGCCTAGGAGCGCTTATCAGAGCCACGGTCAGGAATGCTGTCTCTTGTAAAGGCTGTTTCAAGCCACAGGAAGTCGGATTGCGTCCACGACAGAATGAGTGGTGGACGCTTGTTTTCCGTCTGGCCGAGTAACTGTAGCGGAAGCCACTCTTTGACAAAAGTTGACGGCAAAAGGAATGAGAGATAACGTAGTAGCTGGAGGGTGAGCCAAGGTTGAAAGAAAGTCCCTTTGTGTTATTGCAAGTGTGGACAGACTTGCTAAAAGAAAGAAACCAGTGGCAGAGGAGGCGGGGGTTAACAGAGAAGGAACCCGGAAGGAGAGAAGGAGAGGGAACCAAGAGGCGAGAGAGAGAGGCCCGACTTGAGGTAAAAGGGAACAGGCTAATTGGTAAGGACAGGCAGGTTTGAGGGGTGGTAAGTTGAGGAAGTTCTTAAAGTTCATGAGGAGAACTTGAATGTCTGGAAGAGCAAATAACGCAGCTGAGTGGTAGGGAGCTTATTCCTTTACCGCCTGTGCCAGGTACTGTAAGTTGGCTCACTGCTCTAGTCCCTGGTTGAACTGCCTGCCCGCACTACAATACACAGTAGTAGTTGGCAGGCTACAGCCATTGGGCCATCTTCAGCCCACTGTCTGTTTTTGTTCCTCTCATGAGATAGCAATGGCCTTCACTTGTGTGTGTGTGGAAAAATATACAAGCATAAACCTCACCATCTTCACCATACAACTCAGTGGCAGTAGTACATTCATGATGTTGTGTAACAGTCACCACTCCATTTCCAGAATCCATGCCAGTACCCATTTCCAAACAGAAACTCTAGACTCAATCAACAGTAACGCCCCATTCAGTCCTCACTGGCCGCAGCCCCTGGCAACCACTACCCTACTTTCTCTCTCTCTCTGTGAATTTGCCTATTCTAGGTCCCTCAGATAAATGGAATGATACAATATGTGGTTTCCTTCGTGGTGTCTGCCTTATTCCACTCAGCATAACGTCTTCCAGGTTCATTCATGTTGTGATACGTAGTAGAATTTCATTCCTTTCTGTGGTTGAACAATGTTCTATTGTAGGTGTATACTATCCTTCTTTTACCCAATCTCCTCTTGATGAATCCTTGGATTGTTTCTACCTGTTGGGAATAATACCGTCATGAACATATGCGTATGAATGTCTGTTCCAGTCCTTGCTTTAAATTCTTTGGGTTGTATTCTCAGAAGTGGGATTGTTGGATCATACAGCAATCCTATGTATAATCTTTTAAGGAATTGCCATACTGTTTTCTATATTATGTATCAGTTTGCTTTCCCACCTGTACAAAGTTTCTGAATTCTCCATAATCCTCATCAACACTTATTTTCTGTATTTTTGAAAGCTAGAATGGTCCCTCATTAGGAGCCAGTCTAAGGGATGTGAAGTGGTATCTCCTTGCAGGTTGCATATGGGAGCAGGCTGGGTAGTCATGGAAGCCTTCCTAATGAGTGTGAGAAGGTACTCGTTGTGGTGTTCATTTGCACTTCCCCAATGGCTGGTGATGTTCATCATCTTTTCTTGTGCTTATTGGCCACCTGTATCTCCTGTGGAGAAACACCTACTCAAGTTCTTTGCTCATGCAGTAGTGTTGATGTTGGTGTCAATGTTGAGTTTTAGGAGTTCTTAGTGTATTCTGGCTATGACTCTCTATCAGACATGTGATTTGAAAATATTTTTTGTTTTTACTATTCTGTGGGTTCCTTTTTTATACTGTTGACTATATAGGTGAGTGCTTATGTGAGTTATCCCATATGCTCACATGTGAGTTTACAGATATTAGATACAAGTTATCCGACACTTCTTTAATAAATCCCTTCCTGCTTTGACAGCTAATGTGGCCTTCATTATCTATAAGCAAGAACCCTGACTGATACATTTAGTAAATATGATGATATTTTATGTGGTCATATTTCCTGAAAAAGTAGCATTTTGTGAGAAAACTCTTAATTTTTTTTAAAAGATTGATTTATTTATTTGAAAGGCAGAGTTAAGGAGAGGCAGAGAGAGAAAAAGGTCTTTCATCTGCTGGTTCACTCCTTAGTTGGCTACAATGACTGGAGCTGTGCCAATCTGAAGCCAGGAGCCAGGAGCTTCTTCTCGGTCTCCCACACAGGTGCAGGGGCCCAAAGACTTGGGCCATCTTCTACTGCTTTCCCATGCTATAAGCCGAGAGCTGGATTGGAAGTGAAGCAGCCAGGACTTGAACTGGTGCCCATATGGGATGCCAGCACTGCAGGTGGCAGCTTTATCCACTATGCTGCAGCTCTGGCCCAAAAACTTTTCATCTTAATTGTGACTTTCTCATCAATCTTCACTGCCTATAACCCTCCAAATTATACATCAATAGGAAAACAATAAAGATGATCAAAGGAATAGACACAGAATTTAGACACAGAAAAGGTAAAACTCTGAGTAACAGAAAAAAACCCATAACAGAAATAGCACATTTAATTGAAGGAATTATTTTATTCTCTGGACATTTGATTTCATTACACCTGAATGAGAAAGAGACATATCTGAAGAGAAAGGAAATCCTACGAGTCTGACTTTCTGAAGCAGAAATCCTGAGTGTCTCACAAGAAGGAGGGCAGCTTCTCTCGGCAGGGCAGGGCCGGCTGATCACGAAGTAACACATCTCAGAGAGGACGGAGGTGGGCAGGGGGAGAAGGACGCAGCCCTGGGCCCAAGCCAGGAATGCAGCCTTCTCTGTTAGGCTGCTTCTGTACTGAGGGAGTGACGTCACTCAGAGCTGCTCCTCTTGCTTCCAGCCAACGATCGCACTCTTAAAAACACACCAAGAGCTCAAATTAGAACGCTTGCTTTATTGTTATTTATGCCTGATCTCTATTTTTCCCACACAGCCATGCGGATGAGTAATAATGACATCATCGCAACAACAAAACCCTTTACACAAACCCTGCTACAGGAAGGCACATGTTTTTCAGTCCTCTCCTTTTTTTCCATATGATTTTCCTGTCTATTATTATCAGTCTTGTGGAGAGAGGAATAGCTCTGTCCTGTGGTCATTCCCATAAAAAGGACTTTTCCCATCTTAGTCCATGTGAGAAAAGTTGGGAGACAGATGAAGAAAAAATTTTTTATTTTTAATATTTATTTATTTAAAAGGCAGAAAGAAAGACAGGGGTCTTCCATCCACTGGTTTACTCCCCAAATGGCTGCAAATGCCAGGACTGGGCCAGGACAAAGCCAGGAACCAGGAACTAACATCTGGGTATCCCACATGGGTGGAAGAGGTCCAAGGACTCGGGCCATCTTTGCTGCTCTCCCAGGCACATTACTGGGAGCTGGAGTGGAAACAGAGCAGCTGGGATTCAAACTGGCACTACTCCGGGATACTGGCATTGCAAGTGGTGGCTAACCTGCTGCACCACAATGCAGCCCCCAAGAGAACAATTGTACATGGAACATTGTGGTAAGACAGACACACACTGAGAGCTGATGAGATCGTTGTTGAAGGAATCAGAACAGAGAAGAAGCAAGACACAGTGAGTGGGTCAGCTAGAACTGAGTGGGAGGCTGACAAGGAAGGCAGATCTCTTCAAAGAAAAGCACACTCTTGAAGGAGTAAGGAGTGGTTCTGCTCTTGAAGTGCACACCCAAGGCACTGGGGCACTTTGGGGCCTCACCTTTTGTAGGTGAAGAACAGCCTGTGCAATCGCTTGTGTCACAACCAGCTAATGACACGCAGCTCCAGACAGCTGAGGAATAATTAACTGCTTGCCCTTCATTTCAGCCTACAATTAGACAGTGATGGGTGCAATTATTCGTGTGTGCAATTTTCCAACAGCAAATAATTGTGGCTAGAGAGTAACCTGCATTGGCAAAGTTAGAGATAATGAAGGCCCCTTTTAACAAGTTAGTGCTTAAAATGTAAGCAAATATATTTTTGCTTAATGAAAAGATACTCCTGACTTTTTTGTAATTATGTTTTTATATTTTAACAACTGCTTTCCCTAGCCCATTTGTGGACTTCACCAAAGCATCATTGGCATAGTATAATAACAATTAAAATCTAAGTAACGAAGGCCACATCACAGACAAACCAACTATGAATCCTACTGAGACATTGTAGGTATCTACAGTGTCTAGGTTATTTTGCAACACTGTGCTGTAGCAAACTAACAGCAGCACACACGATTCCTGACTACAAACATACAAACACATTCTCCCGGGTGGAGAGCCAGCATTCCCCTCACTGTGGGAAAGCCCTTGTTGAGTCCATTTGTAAGTTTACATCAACATTCCTGATCTATTCGTATGTCTGTTCTGTGGCTTCTCCTTTGAACTGATCGTAACATCTGCCTGGATCCCTCAGTAAAGGGTGAGTTAAATAATAGCATGTATTTATTTTGTATCTGAATAAGAGTCAGGATTTTATCTTTTTCGATTTGGAGATCCTCTACCGAGATGCTCAGTAGAGTGAACTCAGAGAAACAGGGAAACTCCATCAACAGAAATGGTATCAGGAGTCACTTTCAGATGTTTGGAAAAATGAGGTTAAAAGATAAGTCTATGTTGGTGAAAACCCTTTTTGAAATATACGCACGGGTTTTTTTTTTTTTTCATAATACGCATTTCCCATGGATGTATTAGAGACCCTGCATGCTTCACTAACAGCCTAAGGCCAGGCACATCTGTTCTTCGTTTTTAGAGTCGAAATCAAAGTGGCAACAGAGCTTCACTGTTGGCTTTTCTAATGTTCATTTTCTCTCTACTAATTTTGTGTATGGCTAATAGGTTTTCCCCCCAGTTGATGACAGTAATGATTAGGAACTTTTTATAGTCCAAGCACTTGATGATTTCTCGAAATGAATTACTGGATTATAAAGATCTAGTCTCTGTTGAGTGATTTGTTCATATGTTTTATGTGTGTTGGCATGTCTGCTTGGCTATTTGGAAGGTCAGAGAGAGATTTGAAGACACCAGGCTGCTGCTTTGAAAATGGAGAAAGGGCTATAAGACAAAGAGTGTCAATGACCTCCAGAAACAGAGCAAGACCAAAAAGAGGCACTTTCTCCTACGGCTTCAGGAAGGAACACAGCCCCTTGATTTTGGCCCTTTGACCCATTTCAGATTTATGGCCTTCAGAACCATAAAATAGTAAATCGGTATTACTTCAAGCCACTATGTTTGCATAATTTATTAGAGTAGCAGCCAGAAACTAATCCTTAAGAATATGTTCTTTCCCCGGGTTAGGATTGGGAAAGTGTTATGCAACTAAGACCTGGAATGTCATTTTTGAGGGTGCTGCTGCTCATTTTATTATAATTGCTTTTAAAGAACTATGATTGACTCTATGGTAGCACCAGTCACAAAGCCCTTCTAGGTAAACTGTCCTGATATTGGCTTAATGCCAAATATCTTACAGATGGGGACAAATTTGCTCAAATTTATAGCTACTGCAAGTAGAATCTGGTCAAGAGTTTCTTGGACTTGATTTCCTACCCCCAGACAAGCAAGTAATATAGGCTTTGAAAAGTCCAATTGGATTCTTTAAGGAAAATTAACACTCTTCCTACACCTATAAGAATAATCTGGCCAAATGTAAACAAGCTAATGTTGTTTTTAAGTCAAGAATAACCTATGATGAGACGTTATGTTTTAATCAAAAAGAGGAAAGTGTAAGGAAAAAAATTAGACTTCAAAATAAGCAAGAGACTGCTGCATGTCCATCTACCAATGGCTGGATAAATAAAACGTGGCCAACACACACCATAGAATACTCAGCCATACAGAAGGGTGAATCTTGTCGTCTGTGATAATGTGGATAGACCTGCAGCTCATTAGGAAACAAGCCAAGCGCAGAAAGATAAATATCCCATGACTTCACCCACACGTGGAGTCTAACAAACAGGGGATTGCATAGACGTTAAAAATACAGGGTGCTTACCAGAGGCTGGTGAGGGAAGGAAGGGGAAAGGCTGATTGACAAGTGCAAGGTTATAGCTAACTAGGAGTAAGAAGTTCCGGTTCTACTGCGTAGTATCTCTTGGCCTTACATAATGTTAAAGTACAAGATACTTCTTTACTAAAAAAAAAAAAAAAAACCTAGATATAGGATTTTGGATGCTTTCACTGTAAAGAAAAGTGAAATGCTTAGAAGGATAAATGTATTTACCCCGATTGGATATTACATAATGTATATGAGTAATGAAATGTCACATAGTATCTCATAAATATGCACAATTTTTATGTCTGTTATAAAATGAAACTACTGGATGGGTATTCTTTCCACAAAATGTTGAAACCTTCAGAAACTATCTGATTCTATAGGGACATGCCCTTTGTTTTGACTAGGCTATGTTCTAACTCTACAAATTATAGCAAATTGACAGCACTGCAAATAACTTTTGTCCCTAGACATGCAAATAAATCCTACTCAGTGGTTGAGGGACAATAGCCAATTCTGTGTCTAACTGAAAATGTATTTTAATATTCCTGATCTAGACACATGTCTGCTTTGTGGACCCTTCTTTTAACCATCTGCATATCTGCCTGATTCCCTTAGTAAAGAACTCAAACAGAACCTTTAATACATGTTCATTTTACATCTGGATGATAATCACATTGTTATCTTTTTAAAAAATTGTCCTTTACCAAGTCTTAGTTAAATAATATTATTAATTTATAATTGCGGCGCCGGCACACCGGGTTCTAGTCCCGGTCTGGGCACCGGATTCTGTCCCGGTTGCCCCTCTTCCAGGCCAGCCCTCTGCTGTGGCCCGGGAGTGCAATGGAGGATGGCCCAAGTGCTTGGGCCCTGCACCCCATGGGAGACCAGGAAAAAGCACCTAGCACCTGGCTCCTGCCATCGGATGAGCGCGGTGCGCTGGCCGCAGCGCGCCAACCGCGGCAGCCATTGGAGGGTGAACCAACGGCAAAAGGAAGACCTTTCTCTCTGTCTCTCTCTCTCACTGTCCACTCTGCCTGTCAAAAAAAAAAAAATTTAAAAAAAATTTATATGTGTTCATTTAGGGGAATTTGTTGTTTCATGCAATCCATATTATGGTCAGGTAGCTATACTTATTAAAAATATACTTCATCTGTTAATTCAGTCTACATCTCTATGATTTCATCTATTTGTCTTATTTTTATAATCCCAAGAATTGGTCCTTTTAAACTATTTCAATGCATTACCTAGAACTGTGTCTGATTCTGCCCTGGCCCTGCAGCAGCAGCAGCACCTGGAAAGATCTTAGACATTTTTCAGCAATCTGGGTTCTGGCAATCCTCTGGTTAGTAACTTATTTTTTTAATCGAAAGAGTGACAGGGGGAGTGGGGTGGGAAACAGAGAGAAAGAGGAAGAGAGAGAGGGAGAGAGAGAACTCCATCCAGTGGTTCACTCCCCAAATGCTTACAACAGTCAAGGCTGGGCCAGGCTGAATCCAGGAGTCGGGAACTCAATCTGGGTCTCCCATGTGGGTGGCAGGGGCCCACAAGCGCCGCCTCCCAGGATGTGCATTAGCAGGAAGCTGGACCAGGAGCAGAGCTGGGCCTAGAAGCCAGGTGCTTGGATAGGCATTCACAGCCAAAGCAACACCTTAACTGCTACGCCGAGCATCCATCCCCATCTGGCTAATTCTAGTGCACCTTCCGGTGTGCTGTCCGCCAGCGGCCGGCATCTTCGCTAGAGGGCGAGATGTGTGACTGCTGAGTGGTCCCCTCCTGCGTTGGTGTCCTGGACATCTGCCCCCAGGGTTGATCATGTGGCCTGCGCTCGGCTGACCTCTCCACCCAGCAGACGTTTCCAGTTTTTGCCTTTCTGAGCAGCAGTCTCACTGGACAGCTGCCCAGCTTCCTCCTTCTGGTCTGAGCGTGATTGGTGATCTCAGCTTTTTCAGAGCAGAGACAACGCACGTGCCCTGAGCAGAAGAAGCTCCTGACCCGGGTCTCTAGCTCTGCGTACCCCAGAAGACAGCCTCTGCCAACTGTGCCCTCCCCCTCCTCAGCCGCCCAGAGCAGGCGTCCCCCGGAGCTGTCCTTTTAGGCTGGCCGACAGACAGGAGCCCCGTTCCACAGTTCTGTGCTTCCTGGGAGCCCTACAGTGTGCCTCTGCATGGCTTTGAGACATGGGAGTGCTGTTTTCATTGTTATTTAAAGTATTTTGAATTAATTTTATTTATTTGAGGGCACAGACACATGGGGGGGGAGGAAGAGAGAGAGAAAGGAAGAAAGATTTTCCATTCATGGGTTCACTCCCCAAATGCCTACAACAGTCAAGGCTGGGTCAGGCCAAAGCAAGGAGCCGGGGACTCCATTCAAGTCACTAACCTGGGCATCAGGGACCCGACCACCTGAGCCATCACCTGCTGCGTCCTAGGGTGGGCATTAGCAGGAAGGTGCAATCGAGAGTGGAGCTGGGACTTGAACCCAGGGACTCTGATATGGGATGAAATCAGACCTAGACCAAATGCATGACCCCTATTTTGATTTTGTAAAATCACACATACAAAAATATTTATGGGAATGGTTCTAGTTTTGTGAAAATATATTTGTACATAAAGAAGACACTGGCATGGTGGTCATTGCCAGTGATTATAGATGAGCTTTATCATTATTACATCATCATTTTCTAATTCTTTGCAAAAATAACTGAAAAAAAAACAAAAAACAAAAACCACCCAGCTGCATCATGCATAAAGTGCTCACATTCTTTGTTATTGTCTGGTGCCGAAATGATCCACTACATTGTTAAAAAAAAAAAAAGTCATGGGTGAGCAGCATTCAAGTCAGATGGACCTGCCTGGGGTCCAGAAACATATCAGATAATCCTAAAAATACATCATGGCTGCAAAAATGAAGGCCTAGAGAACCTGAGACTTAGGGTCTGACATTGTGATGTAGCAGGTAGAGCTGCCACCTGCAGCACTGGCATCCATTATGGGCGCCAATTTGAGACCCGGCTGCTCCATTTCAGACCCATCTCCTTGCTACTGTCTCTGGGAAAGCAGTGGAAAATGGTCCAAGTCGTTGGGCCCCTGCACTCACATGGGAGACCCAGAAGGAGCTTCTGGTTCCTGGTTTCAGCCTGGCCCAGCCCTGATCCTTGTGGCCATTTGTGGGGGGGTAAACCAACAGATGGAAGATCTCTCTTTCTCTTTCTCTAACTCTTTCAAATAAATTTTTAAAAATAACTTATAAAAAGGAAAAAGCAGCAGCTGAGACTTCAAGCTGAGCTGGGTCACGCAGCTATAGCTCCGGTACCTGCAACAGTGCCTAACACATATGGTACTCAGAGGTGAACGAAGCGCTCAGAGCTGCCCCTGTTCCTCAGTAGCCATCCTCGGATTCCATCGCATGTGGATTTTGCTGTCTGGGCGTCCAGTTTGGTGCGTGCCTCTAGAGGAAAACGCTTCTCTCCCTCTTCGTCCACCACCATGCTAGAGGAATGGAAGGAGTGGTGGACACTGCACATTGTGGCCTCAAAACTTGGCTTCCCTCCGTCAATGAAGGTCTACTGATTAGAGATTATCTGCATACATTTGCATAGATCTGCATACAATAGCACCAGGAGCACAGAGGAGAATCAGACATCCACTGTCCTCAGCAAGCCCTGTGAGCTCTTGAGGCCTCAGAGTTCCTCCTGGCCAGAGGGAGGCTGGAGCCACCCAGTAGGCTTGCCTGGAGCATTCAGTGGTAAAACAAGCATAAAAAGCACCTAGCCACTGGGTAAACATTAGCGTAATGGTGGTGGTAGTGATGATGATGATGATGATGATGATGATGATGATTGCTACTCAACTGGATTAAAGACAAATGACCATAGTATTTTCTGAAATCTGTTTTCAATCAGCAAACATTGCCAGAGCCCCTATTGTGTATGAGGTAACTCGCTAGGTGGGGAGGCTTGAGATTGGGAAGACCTGTGTATATCTGTTCTTGGGCTATTAAACATCATTATCTGACATACTCATGTTTTTCTTGGCAACCCCATTCTGAAAATAGCCTCATATTTCTTAGGTTCTGGCCCAATCATCCAATCATAACGGCCTCAGCTCCTCTCAAGTTCTTCCCAAGTTTAGTGTGTCCCCTTTGCTAGCCAAATGCATCCTCTGACACTGCATGAAATTTCACTTGTCTATTGGCAAAAATCAAACCTCCTAAAACCAGATGAAGTCTCTGTTTCCTTCTTCCCCTGTCTGGTTGCTGGGAGACGCTTCTCCTGCACCATCTGTTTCTTGGCTGGTCCTTGTATGGCCAAGGACCACGAGATTCCCCCCCAGCTCCCAGGTGAATGTGTAGGGACAAAGAGAATGAGCTCTTTCCTGCCCATCATAAAAGGTCACAGCTCACTAGGCTAATCCTCCGCCTGCAGCACCGGTGCCCCGGGTTCTAGTCCTGGTTGGGGCGCCGGATTCTGTCCCGGTTGCTCCTCTTCCAGTCCAGCTCTCTGCTGTGGCCCGGGAAGGCAGTGGAGGATGGCCCAAGTGCTTGGGCCCTGCACCCCCATGGGAGACCAGGAGAAGCACCTGGGTCCTGGCTTTGGATCAGCGCAGTGTGCCAGCCGTAGCAGCCATTTGGGGGTGAACCAACGGAAAAAGGAAGACCTTTCTCTCTGTCTCTCTCTCACTGTCTAACTCTGCCTGTCCAAAAAAGTCACAGCTGACAGCCCTCCAACAAAAGGCTAACAGGAGAAAGCCATGACACATGTAACTTGACCATTAGTTGTACGTGACAAGGGAGCCTTCAGATTGAAGACGCCACACCCAGGTGAGCTACCCATTCGTAGGCTTCAGTTTCACGAAGCACGGACAGTGCTATAGAAATACAACTGGATAAGAAAGGACAGGATCTAACAGTGCTGGACACAGGGGAGGCACCCAGCGAGGCCTGTCCATGCTGATTCTTAGTGGCCTCTCTGTAGCATTCCTTCCAGCAGGGCTCTGTCTGGGATGGGGGTCTTATGACCTACAATCAAACAAGGAAGGTCAGAGAATTCTCTCTTTAGAAAACGTTGGCTAACACTTTGCTGGGGTAACAGTGCAATAATTTAACACATGTATACAGCATAAATTGATCAAGTCAGGCAATTAGCATTTCTGCTGCCTTACCTTCATGTTTGAAACTTACCAGCTCCTCTTTTCCAGCTCTTCGTCGAGTATATAACACAGCCCTGTGAACCAAAGTCACCCACTCTGCTGTGGACACCAGAACCCAGTCCTATCTTCTGACGCTGCCTCAGCACCTGCTGCACAACCTCCCTCTATTCAACCCTTCTCAACCTCTAGTAATCACTATTCTAGGTTCAGGTTTATTTTTTTAACTTCTACGTATGATAGAAGGCATGCAGTAATTGTTTTTCTGTGTCTGGATTATTTTACTTAAGCTAATGACCAACCATTTTGCAGCAATGTTAGGATTTCATTCTTTTTACAGCTGAATGATATTCCATTGCATACCTATACCACATTTTCGTTTTCCATTCATTCATGGAGGGACACCCAGCCTGACTTCATAACTTGGCTATTGTGAATAATGCCGCAATGGGCATGAGGGTGCGGGTAGCTCTTTCTTATGCCGACTTCTGTTCTTTGGGATGTGTAGCCATAGTGAGATAACTGGGTCATGTGACAGATTCCACAGTGTTTTCCACAATGGCTGCACTAATTTGCATTCTCACCAACAGTGTAAGAGGGCTCCCTCTTCTCCACAGCCTCACCAGCATTTGTTATTTTGTGTCTTTTTGTTAATAGTCCTTCTAACTGGAGTGGGATGATACCTCATGTTGGCTTTGGTTTGCATCTCCCTGATAGTTGGTGATATTAGCATTTTTCCATATATTTTTGGCCATTTTTGCTTTGATGGCTGGCTTTGGGGAAAAGGAGGCCCTTAGGAAAGGAAAATGGCTCTTACAGCTTGCCATAGAGGAGAATGAGCAGCGAGAACAAGCAGCTGGAGAAAGCCAGAGAGAAACTTTGCTTCGGAGCCCTCGACTTGAGGGTATCATTTCCTGAGCCCCAACACAAGGTATCACTGGAGTGAAGAAAATGAGAAGGAACCAAAGAAGAGTAGCCATGCTCTTCTAATTGCTTGTGGAGATGGCTATGGGACAGTTTTTGTTTCTCCCAACCCTTCTTAACTGTCCCTAATGCAAAGAGAACCCGAACATCCACAGGGTCCCTGCATCCCTCGGGCCTGACTCTGGCCCCTCCCCCAGCCTGGCTTCATGGATCCTCTCCCCAGGGAGCCCCTCAGGCCCCAAGCAGATCTCTATGTGTCTGTGTCGCACCCCTGAGTCTTCACACCCTGGACACACAGGCAGCTAATACAGGAAGGGCATAATCCATACTACCAATGTTTTAATTGTATCTCTACTGTAACCACCTGACTGCCCATTTAATTGGAAGGGTAAGGGCTCACCCATTTTCTCCTGTTTCCCACTGGTTTTCAATGACTAGACAATCTGAAATAAATAGAAATTCAATTTATATTATTATGAAATGAGTGTTTTTAACATTTAACTTTAAAAGTAACATTGAGACAATCTGATGCAACATTTGAAATTAGTCATTTTACTTTTCAGAATCTGTTTAAAGCTTAATAATAATTCTAACCTGGGGTAGACACTGTGGTTCAAGGGACAAGCACAGCCAGTTAAGCTCCCACTTACAATGTAAACATCCCATTTCGTAGTGCCTGCGATGGAGTCTCACCTCGGTTTCCAATCCAGCTTCCTGTTGATGCACACCCTAGGAGGCAACAGAGGATGGCCCAAGTACTTGGGTTCCTGCCATCCATGTGGGAGGCCTAGACTGAATTCTGTGCTCTCGGCTTTGGCCTGGCCCAGCCCAGTAGGCATTTGGGGAGTGAACCAGAGGACAGACAGTTGATATTTCTGTCTCTTTCTTTTTCAAATAGTAATTCTTAAAAACAAAACAGAACAAAAAACCCTGAACTCTTTAACTGTACTGCAAGTAATGTGATTTCAAGACCCTTCACTTCTTGGTCACCCTTCAGAACACTTTACAGGGTGTCAATCATTAAAGAAAAGTTGATTCTGATACTTGTTAAAATTGTAATGTAGGGGGAAAAGAGTAGTTTTTCCTTACCCATCACAAGGCTCGCAGCTGACACTCCTCTAATGAAAGATAGATTCGCGTGAGAAAAGCGCAACGAATTTATTTAATCCCCATTTTTTCAGTGACTTGGCAGTTTCAGAAATGAAGACCCAAAGATCCAGGGAAAACTGACGTCTATGGGCAGCCGTGTGGCCCTGTGATTGGAGAACAAAGGGGTACAATGTGATGGTAATAAACTAGGGGGAGCTTAGCAAGCTGCTTTGTACAGTTCCCCCTAGGCTTCTAGGGCGGGACCCTGGGGAAAGAGGGCCTTGTGACCTGTCTTTCAGGAGAAGTGGGTCAGGGTTCTTTTCACCAGCTTAGGGGAGAAAGGTAGAGAAGGTCAGAGTGACCTTCATGCTGCTGCTGTGTTTGCAAGCTGCCACTGGAGGGGTGGTTACCTTGTCCGGAGCCGTGATGGTAAGGAAGATTTTTCTCGGGAGTGTGGCAATCAGAGTATTGCAGGAGGGCAGAGAGCTCAGGCTGCACCAAGGCAGCCAGGGGTTCAGAGCCGAGAAGCAGAATGAGGGGTCGGTGGATACAAAGGGATGGGGGGGGGCACGGATTCCTGCAGCAGGTGGCTGGGATCTCCAGCTTGGAGGTAAAGAATTTGATCAGACATCAAGTGTGATCAGGTTTCCCTGGTGGAGGGATTCTCGCCAAACTGACTTTGAGGAATAGTTACTGCAGTTGGTCTAGGCAGGCCAAATACAGGAGAGCACCAAGGTCAAAGCCAAATTGAAAATCGGAACCCAGAGGAGATTGACTGAAGATTGGTGGAGGAGAGTCTTTGTCACAGTGTTGTGTGTTTCAGAAGGTGGCTCTTGGAAGTGAACAATGGGACACAGATGTGATCTGGCCCATGCAGGGTAAAAGAGGGTCGTGTTCCGTCTTGAGGTGGAGGCTAGATTTCTCCAGCATTTGATGTCAATTGCTGTGCCGACCCCATGACATGGTTTGCTTGTAATTAAGTCTGCAGGCAGCTAACACGGAGAGTGTTTTTCTCTGGTTCCATGCCATCCGTCTCATCCTACTGCCCAAGTTACCTCCCTCAAGTGTCGACCTGAGAATCCTGCAATTGCTGATTGCATTGAATCCACTCAAGTTACCGCACACATGACCCTATCACAAGGAGCTCAATTAGCTTGAATGACACCCCAAAATGTGAAAACCTCAGGGTCTGATCCAAGCCATCTCCCCTGAAGTGACATCCTGGGGATCCAGGGGACTGAGGTGTCTTGTGGGGGTGGGTCTTGGGTCTCTGCCTAAGACCCTAGAAAAACCAGAGCAGCAGCTGCCAAGAGCTGTGTCCTTGGAGCCGCTGAGGTCAAACACAGCAAGTCCAGAGGTGACCAGGTGTGCTGGGCGAGAAGCTAAGACGCTGACTCCCAGTTAAGGGATGAGGGTACAATAGGACCATGACGATCTACCAAGGCAGGCAGGGAGTAGGGCAGGGCTCTGGACAAATTCTGGAGGTGGGGCGTAGCTGTGTATATACATATAGAGAGAAGCTCATGCACACACAGGTATATGCTCAGATGAGCAATTCTCTGCCATTCAATTATTTTTTTTAATTCTATTTTATTTTTTTAATTTTTTTTTTTATTTTTGACAGGCAGAGTGGACAGTGAGAGAGAGAGACAGAGAGAAAGGTCTTCCTTTTGCCGTTGGTTCACCCTCCAATGGCTGCCGCGGACAGCACGCTGCGGCCGGCGCACCGCACTCATCCGATGGCAGGAGCCAGGTGCTAGGTGCTTCTCCTGGTCTCCCATGGGGTGCAGGGCCCAAGCACTTGGGCCATCCTCCACTGCACTCCTGGGCCACAGCAGAGGGCTGGCCTGGAAGAGGGGCAACCGGGACAGAATCCGGCGCCCCGACCGGGACTAGAACCTGGTGTGCCGGCGCCGCAAGGCGGAGGATTAGTCTGTTGAGCCACGGCGCCGGCCTATTTTTTTTGATTCTATAGCTCTTGTGGCATCCCTGAGAGTTTGCTGTGCCTTGTAGCACGGTGTGGGAACCTGGACTTAGTGCACTCTTCACTTATTCAATCTGATCTCTTTTTTTCTTTTTCAACAACATTAAAGCAAAATTTCCTATTTTTTTAAAATGTGAAGACTTGCTTATTGGCCAGAGCCACTCTGCTGGTGGAGCACACTCAGTGGGAAAAGAACAAAAAAAAGAAAAAGATAATATTTGAGCCATAAGAAGAAAATGTCAATGAAAATTATGAGGAATGGAGAAAAAATGAACTCAGGAAGTCTTTAAAAATGAGACAAGGAACTACGAGCTTTCCAAATTATGCAACATATGTCAAGCTATGTCCTAAGGCATTTTTTTCTTTTGAATCATGGCCAACTTCTGTTGTTTGGCTATGATGGACAGTTTTGGGATAAACTGGAACAGCAGGGAGTTGGTGAAATCACACTCCCAGACCAAAACTTAAATTTTTTTTTTTAATCTTTAAAAATCAGGGAAGAACAGAGAGCAAGAAGGACAAAGAAAAGAGTGCTCATTGCTGCCCTTACCTACACAACTATTTTTGCACTTAATCATACATTTGGCAAATGCCTGTGTTCTCTTGTCTAGAAGCAATGCTGTCAGCACCAAGGACTTTATCGTAAGAGGTTAGGCACAAAGGCTGGTTGGGGTACGGCTAACAAGGATCAAAGGTTCTTTGGATTGCACTCAGTGTCTCTTCTGGGCCTCACTCTGCCCCAGGCTTGGCAAGGTGACATAGTTGGGACTTGCTCAGTTCTTTCTTTTATTCCCCTTTAATATCGGGGTCCAATTGGACCAGACCAAAGCAAAGCAAACCTGCTGCAGGACCGGGTTGCTCAGGGTGTGCGGAGCTGTGGAATCTGCATCATTTAGGAGTGAGGGCTGGTTGTTCTGTACCCAGGAGGAACCTTAATTACCTAAGGGCACAGGGCTCTCATGGGTGGAGCCGTAAAAATTCCATGAGTCATAACGACCAGAAAAGCAGAAGCCAACCATGAAACCCATGACAGTCAGGGGCACATTTCTGACTTTGCTTGCAGACTCCTGAACTTCAGTTCCATTCCATAGAAATCTGAGCCGATGGTAAAAGGAGACTAAATGAATGTGTTATGAGCCTGCCGCACCCTGGAACGGGGCAACGGGGAGCAGCGGCGAGATTTTGTTCTCGTCTCGCAGAGCAGCTGCGCCAACGCTTCAGGCTCTCATGTCAGCCACTGACGGGAACGTTGATGGTTTCGTGGGCTGAGTGAAACACACAATCCAGGCTCGCTCCTCAGCACTAGCGTGAGGGAAGCCTCCCAAAGACAAAGAGCCCAGGAAAAGAACCGGCTCCTCTGCACGTGCAAGAGAAAGGCCCCTTTTCTAGATGTAACTGGAAGCAAGGAAAGCATCCTAGTTTAGACCATTGCACGCTGTAGCCAACGCTACATCTGTTGGGTGAACCCAGTGCGTTAATGGTTTTGTTTAATGACGTTTGGCAAGGGAAAAGTCTGCAAGTGAAAAATTCAGCTCATTGTACCATCATTAAGGAATGAATTCAAGGTACTGCACCCAAGAGTTGTTATAAGATAAAGAGGCGTGCTTTGAGCATTTCCCTGGGGCTCAGGCAGACTCCAGACTTCGGGAAGCAGGAACAACTTAGCAAGTGCGATCGCTGAAGGTATAGAAACCAAAACATCTGGACCATCTTGCTTCCTGCTACACTGGGCTGCCTGTTTCCAACGCCAAGCCTGCAAAGAAATGTTTTGGAAAGGCATGGGAAGGGAACCACACACCCTCACGCACACCATTAAACCAGCCTTGCAGTACGACACTTGAGGAGAGAGCACACTACACAGGGGTCTTAAAAAGTCCATGGAAGGCGGCACCATGGCTCAACAGGCTAATCCTCCGCCTTGCGGCGCTGGCATACCAGGTTCTAGTCCCGGTTGGGGCACTGGATTCTGTCCCGGTTGCCCCTCTTCCAGGCCAGCTCTCTGCTGTGGCCAGGGAGTGCAGTGGAGGATGGCCCAAGTGCTTGGGCCCTGCACCCCATGGGAGACCAGGAGAAGCACCTGGCACCTGGCTCCTGCCATCGGATCAGCGCGGTGCGCCGGCCGCAGCGCGCCGACTGCGGCGGCCATTGGAGGGTGAACCAACAGCAAAGGAAGACCTTTCTCTCTGTCTCTCTCTCTCTCTCACTGTCCACTCTGCCTGTAAGAAAAAAGAGAGAGAGAGAGAGGAAGTGGAAAACAGAGGTTCCATGGGTTTGCATGGCATTACAGGACAAAAACAAGCACAAAAGGTGTAGAATAATCCTTATCCAAACCATACAGAATGATGACAGCTTCTAAGAATCTTAGCGCCTTTCAGGGCCAGATGGACAGGGATCTTGAGCACTTGGCTGGATGCAGATGAGGAAAGAAAGGAAGGAGAGGAATCCTCGCATCTGGGACCAGGTGCAGATTCTGCCACCACCAGCAACAATAGCAATGCACAAATTCTCTCTTCCTTCATGGTCTTTACTCTTCTTTGTCCTGATCTGCACCTGGCTGCCACCACCCGCCATCCCCGTTCCATGAGCTCTGCCCAGCCACCTGTCCCCTCCACTGCCATGCTCTGCTCAGATTCCTACATAACTCTTGCCACCAGCTGAAATTATCTTCTTCCTTATCTGTGTATTCGTTAGTGCTCTGTCCTCCTGTGTTGACAAACCTCTGCCATCTGGCCATGGGAGAAGAGAATGATGGCAAATTTATATGTAGCACACAGCTTCCAAATAACGACAGAATACACAGTACTCTTTATTTGTAATTCCATATGGTCCCTTGATTCCCAAGGACTGCGTGCTTGATTTTGGCCAAACTCTTGCTCTGTAGCCAAACCACAGCTACAGCTCCACCCTGATTTGACAAATGCGGTTGCATTCTAACCTTGCTAACTCTTTTCTTGGTAAAAATATTATCATTAAATATGATGTCACCTCCTATCAAACTATTTCCCACTATTAACAAATTCTATATCTTTTAAATATTTTTATTTATTTATTTGAAAGTCAGAGTTACATAGAGAGACAAGGAAACAGAGAGGGAACTCTTTCATCTGTTGGTTTATTCCTATCGGCCAGGGCTGGGCCAAGTGGAAGCCAGGAACCAGGAGTTTCATCCAGGTCTCCCACAAGGGTGGCAGAGGCCCGGATATTTGGGCCATCTTCCACTGCCTTCCCAGGCACATTAGCAGGGAGATGAGTCAGAAGTGGAGCAGCTGGGATATGAAGCGGTGCCCATGTGGGACACAGGCATTACAGGTGGTGGCTTTACCCACTGTGCCACAATGCTGGCCCCGAAAAGATTCTGTGGACTAAATTTAAACTTGAAACTTCAACAGTGCTAGCTATGGCTTTAGATTTGTGTACAACTGTCAGGATTGGAACATTGTTTAATAGTAGCTTGCAAAACTCTTGAAAATGAGCAGTCTGCTCTCAGGAGTCGACACAACGTGTGCCTGTCTGGCCTGGGTGGTACTAAGTTCTATGAGAAAATGATGAGCACGTGGCACAGATCAAATATATACAGAGGCTTTATTGCCACATTGTGCGCTAACATGTTGGTTTTATTTTCTTCAATCCTCCTCTACCAGTTCCTCTCTGCCTGGCACAGAAAAACGGGGAAGAATGCCACCAGCCCAGTCAACAGTGGCTGCTCGGCTGCAGGGCTGGCATCGACCCTGACCCCTGCCCCCCACCCAGTGATAGGTGTGTTGTGCTCAGGAAGTTTGGCTGGACATGAACCTGGAGCTGCAGCCATCCAGAGCAGTTCTTCTCAATGTTGGCCTGCCTTTTTATAGGCATTGTGTCATGGCTTCAAAAACGTGCTAGGAGTTTGGTCTCCTGACTCACGCTGCCCGATTCTGCCTCCTACACAAGTCAGCGCTGCCCCCGGGGCCGGCTTGGGGCTGGAGCTGGCCTTTCCTTCACTCCTCACCCATGTGGGTGTCCTCATTCTCCAGGGCTGCCATAACGAAGTCCCACAGACAGGGTGACCTAAGCCACAGACAGTGCTTGTCTCCCGGAGTCCAAACTCGAGGTGTGGGCCAGTGTGGCTGCTCCCGGGGGCTGTGACACAGTGTGTCCCGTGCCTCTCTGTGCTGGCTGCCAGTGGTCATCTTTGGCCTTCTGGGCCTAGTGGACATGCCAGCTCTGCCTTTTCACATGATGTTCATTTCCTGTGGGCACGTCTCTGTCCAAATTTCCCCTCTCTGTGTGGACAACAGGCATATCGGAGTAGGGAGGGCTCCTAGTCCACCATGGCCTCAGCTCAACTAACCACCTGCCGTGACCCCATTTCCCAGGTTGCTTTCTGAGGGACAGGAGGTTAACATTGCAACATACAAAATTACAGAGGGCTCAGTTTAACCCCCAAGAGTAGCTACTCTTAGTTTATGGTGGTCTACTTCTAAAGACCTTAAGACAGATGAGATCTTGAGATAAGTGAATATACTTTCTATCTAACAACTTACACACATTAAACATTGCAGGATCTTGCCTTCTGTCATAGACTGAGTACCTTACACCTTTTAGAGATGGTTAAAGATAGCTTACATGGCTTTTCTGTCTTGCGGTGAGCAGGCAGCAGGCCACGCTCTGAAAAGCTGGTTTGAGTTCACAGGTTACAGTGCTAGATAACATGCGAAGAATATACGTTAGGGCTGTTTCTCCCACTCAGAAATCACTACTCTGTAACTTCCATAAATTCATAAAAGAGTTCAGCGATTGCCTACCATAAATCAATTCAATGACAAACATAGTTCCCCACACTTCAATATTTCTGAAACCAGATCTCTTTATGATCTCTGACATGTTGTAATTTAATTAACAGTGGGTTTTTTTTTTCTTTTTGGTGGGACATAAAGGAAAGATATAATCTTTTTTTAAAAGATTTATTTATTTTTTAAAAATATTTTATTTATTTATTTGATAGGTAGAGTTACAGTGAGAGAGAGACAGACAGAAAGAAAGGTCTTCCCTCTGTCGGTTCACTCCCCAGATGGCCGCAACGGCCAAAGCTGCTGCGATCCGAAGCCAGGAGTCAGGTGCTTCTTCCTGGTCTCCCATGGGGTGCAGGGCCCAAGGACCTGGGCCATCCTCCACTGCCTTCCCGGGCCACAGCAGAGAGCTGGACTGGAAGAGGGGCAGCCAGGACTAGAACCAGCGCCCATATGGGATGCCAGCACAATAGGCGGAGGATTAACCTACTGTGCCATGGAGCAGGCCCCTAAAGATTTATTTGAAAGGCAGAATTACAGAGAGGTAGAGGTAGAGGGAGAGGGAGAGGGAGAGGGAGAGGGAGAGAGAGAGAGAGAGAGGTCTTCCATCCACTTGGTCACTCCCCAGATGGCCACAACAGCTGGAACTGAGATGATCTGAAGCCAGGAGCTTCTTCTGGGTCTCCCACACAGGTGCAGGGGCCCAAGGCCTTAGGCCATCTTCTACTTCTTTCCCAGGCCATAGCAGAGAGCTGGATAAGTGGAGCAGCCGGGACTCAAATCAATTCCCATATGGGATGCCAGCACTGCAGGCGGCAGCTTTACCCACTATATACAGAGCGGGCCCTGGAATGATACAATCTTAATTAATGGTGTCTTAGTTCCCAGGAAATACAATATTGAGTATATTTGAGGTGCAGGTACTGCGGAACATCTAGAATAGAGAATAGTGATCACAAGAGGAAGCTGCCTTCACGGTATCTTATTGTGGTGATTGTTGAAGATGAGTGTTCCTTCCACACTCCAGTTCTAATTCATTCATAGAGATTTTTCTTATATGTTAGATTGTGATGATTGTTTACTTGCCTACCTTCTACTTTTACAACTTATGGGCAGGTATCTACCTTAATCATCCATGCATTTTCACTGCCCAGGACTGTGCATGGTCTAACAGTCAATGCTAAGCACAGAAATGGATGGATGGATCCCCCACGTCCACATCATGCTCATTGTAAGCTATTAAACAACTAAAAGATGTTATTGCTGGCTAATGTACTGAGAGGAATTATTCCTGTACATCTGATACAGCTTTATTCTAGCATCCTATTCCTGCCTTCAAATCTCAAGTGGAAAATAGCTTTCTCAAAGTTGGGCTTGGTGAACTGACAGCTCCCTGAAATCGATATATCTGGCTTATCATACTGCTAAACAGGATGACAGCACCATCATGACTAATGACTCAGCCCTCATGTCTTTGGCTCCTTTGAGTTTGCTGTATTGAAATCATGCCTCACCCCGAGCAAATGAACAACTTTACTCAAAACTATTTGAGAGTTAGAAATATAGATCAATCTTTTATCTGCTGGTTCACTCTTCAAATGCCTACTCTAACAGCCAGAGCTGGGCCAAGCTAAAGCCTGGAGCCAGAAACTCCATCCAGGTCTTCCACATGGGTGGCAGGGACCCAAGTACTTGAGCTATTGCCTGCTGCTTCCCAGCTGGTAATCACAAGTAGAGCCAGCACTTGAACCCAGGCACTGAGTTAGGGGATGCAGGTATCCCAAGCAGCATCTTAACCACTAACACAAATCCCTACCCCACAATTTTGCTTTACTACCATGTGTGAGCCCTAGGGTTGCTGAAAGTGTGGACTAAACAGATACACAAAGAACAATCTTATGGAAAGAAAAGGCAGTGCAGTTTCCCTGCACTCTTTTTTTAAAAAATATTTTATTTATTTATCTGACAGGTAGAATTACAGACAGTGAGAAGGAGAGACAGAGAGAAAGGTCTTCCATACGCTGGTTCACTCCCAGTTGGCTGCAACAGCTGGAGCTGCTCCGACCTGAAGCCAGGAGCCAAGCGCTTCTTTTGGGTCTCCCATGAGGGTGCAGGAGCCCAAGGACTTGGGCCTTCTTCTACTGCCCTCCCAGGCCACAGCACAGAGCTGGATCAGAAGAGGAGCAGCTGAGACTAGAACTGGCGCCCATATGGGATGGCGGCACCAAAGGCAGAGGATTAACCTGCTGTGCCACATCATCAGCCCCTCCCTGCACTCTTTCTAAAGATAGGAAATGTCCAGTTGGGAGCTCACACCTGTAGGTTCTGCTCTTATCTCTCTTCAGTAACTGCAAAAAGTCCAGAGAGGAAACCGTTCACCAAACCCTTGCCACTGCAAGGTGGTCCACTACTGTGGTTTGGGTATGGTTTGAGCATGCCCCTGTCCTTCATGTGTTGAAATTGATCCCAATTGCAAAGTTTTTAATGTGTTTTTTTCAGATTTATTTATTTATTTATTTATTTGGAAGGCAGAATGACACAGAGAGAGGGGGAGACAGAATGGGGGAAGGGAGAAAAAGGGAGGGGGGGAGAGAGAGAGTCTCCATTCACTGGCTCACTCCCTCATTCCCTCAAACACCTGCAACATCCAGAGCTAGACCAGACTGAAGCCAGGAGTCAGGAATCCAGGGCTAGGCCAGACTGAAGCCAGGAGTCAGGAACTCCATCGGGGTCTCTGACACGGGTGGCAGAAACTCAAGTATTTTGCTGCCTCTTGGACACATTAGCAGGAAGCTGGATCAGAAGTATGGTGTACCCAGGACATGCACCAGGAACACGCAGTGTCCCAGGTGGCAGCTTAACCCTCTGCACCACAACACCTAGGAGGTATTAAAAGTGTACGAACTGAAGCTGACCGTGATGTTTAGAGGCAGGGGCTTTGGGAGGTGATTAGGATCAGATAATGTCACTAGAGAGAAGCCCCCATAATTGAATCCTGGTAGCTTTGTAAGAGGGGGAGAGGACAGGAGGTGCGAGCACATTCCCTGTGTCTTGTCATGTGATGCCCTGTGCCATCCCAGGACCCTGCCAGAAAGAAAGCCATCCTCACACCAGACTCCCAGATCTTGTACCTCCAGAATCATGAACCAAAATAAACCTCTTTTCCTTAAAACATCTCCCATCTGTAGTATTGTGCTGTTAGCAACATAAAACAGGCAAATGTATCCATGTACCAGCAATGGCAGCAGCATCTGACAGCTCAATAAATATAGAGAAGCTTACAGGGCTGGCGCTGTGGCATAGCCAGCCTCCATATGGGCGCCGGTTTGTGTCCTGGCTGCTCTGCTTCCAATCTAGCTCTCTGCTAATGTGCCTGGGAAAACAGCAGAAGGTGGTACAAGTCCCTGAGCCCCTGTACCCATGCGGGAGACCCAGGTGAAGCTCCTGGCTTCACCCTGGCCCAGCACTGGCTGTTGTGGCTATCTGGGGAGCAAATGAGCAGATGGAAGATCTTGTCCTTTCTCTCTGTAACTGTGACTTTCAAATACATTAATAAATCATTAAAAGAAGTACAGAAGTGTGGGCTGCCCCCCACGCCTGTAGAATCAAACTCTGCGTTTTCATAAGATCACCAAGTTTACTGATCAGTACATTAGAGTTTGAGAAGCTTATACTAAATTGTCCAGAGCAATGCACTGCAATTCTTGTCAAATAGCTTGGGATAGCCAGCCTCTTCCAACTGATCTCTGTTTGGCAGGAATTACTGGCATTTTAGACATGGCCCCAAAATATTGTTCTGACCATTATTTCATTTTGCTGACAACAGTGTACAATCTGATCTATTGCCAGTTTCCATGTAAGAACGTGTTTCCATGAGAACGTGTTGTTAGGATTTTGCCAACTGATTTTAAAGGACTTCACTTAGGATCTGTTAGACAGTGATTAGTTAGGAACAAAGTGGGCACATTCAGTTACCATCTAACACCAGTTTGGTGATGGTGCAGTGACCAGTATCGCTAATGGTTATCATTAGGTAGTAGAAGGCACAGCTACCTCAGTCTAGTTCATCCAAAGCACAGAGGGAGTTCAGTGGACTTGTGGAGAACCCTGTCACAGAGTCAGCGTCAGTACCCAGCGGTTCTACAACTGTGGATTCAATCAAGCATGGATTCAACCGCCTACAGACCAAGAACATTGGGAAAACACGTTATGTGCTTACTGAACACGTACAGACTGTTTCCTTGCCATTCTTACCTAAACAATAGCATTTACATCGTGATGAGCAATGTAAGTCATCTAGAGAGGATTAAACATGCAGGAGGATGTGCGTAAGTTCAGAGCAAACACTACCCCATCTTACCTAGGAGCGCGTCTGTGGATTTTGCAGCCTGCAGAGGTCCTGGAATCATTACTGCCACGGGTACTGAGGGATTTCATTTTCTGTATTTTGCGGCAGGAGCTGAAATAAGGGCAAAAGCCGGCCAGCGCTGCAGCTCACTAGGCTAATCCTCCACCTGTGGCGCCGGCACCCTGGGTTCTAGTCCCGGTTGGGGCATCGGTTCTGTCCAGGCCAGCTCTCTGCTGTGGCCCAGGAGTGCAGTGGAGGATGGCCCAGGAACTTGGTCCCTGCATCTGCATGGGAGACCAGGAGGAAGCACCTGGCTCCTGGCTTCAGATCAGTGCAGCGCGCCAGCCGTGGCGGCCACTTGGAGGGTGAACCAATGGAAAAAGGAACACCTCTCTCTCTCTCTCTCTCTCTCTCTCTCTCTCTCTCTCTCTCTCTCTCACTGTCTAACTCTGCCTGTCAAAAATAAAAAAATAAATAAGGGCAAAAGCCTGGAAAACAAGATTCTGAATGTTGCAGAGAAAGAGAATGGTGGGGAAGGTAACCAGGAAAGGGGGTCTAGAAGCCACCCAGGGGTTGCGAGTCTTTGGGAGCAATCTTTGAAAACAGGGTGCACAGTCTCCCACTGCGTGCTCCAAGCACAGGCTCCATGTGTTGCACCTTAGACAGCAAGCAATCTCATAAAATGCACCACTGGGCCTTTCTGGGGGCCACCAACTCAGGCTGCCCTAGAGTTATCTCCATCCATTCCGCACCCCCTACCCCTAGGCATTTGTCTTTTTCTATGGTAAATACAGGGCTCAGGCTCCGTTTCAAATGTTTCCATTGCACCTAACTACAAGACTTGAGGATCTTGAGGAGGGAAGCTTCCAGTTGACGCTCAGGAGAGGGAAGATCCTCCAATCGCTGAGCTCTCCCCCCATTATTCGCAGTGAATTCCAAACAGCATGTGGCTCTGCAGACTGATCCGGCAGCCTAGGGTTTGGGTTCTGAAGTCGAGATTCTGTTCTGTGACCTCACATAAATTACTCAGCCATTCCAGACCTCAGCTGCTTAGTCTATAAAATGCAGTGTGGCCCTTGAGTAATAAAGATGATGTCTTGGAGCACAGAAATAATGCCCGCCTTCTGCATCCGAGGACAGTCATGTGCTGTGTGACAAGGACCTTCCTGATGCCGGTGCCTGGCCCACAGAGGGTTATAATAATTTATCATGGAATTTCTCCCAGTCGTAATCATTTCAAGTATTTGATAGTCTGCTAAATTTGACTCCAAATTTTCATGCAGTAAGCATCTACTTAGTGACCACTGTCTGCATAGTACTGCAAAAATAATAATAATAAGGGAAAAGGAAGAGATGTTTAAAAAACATCCTAAGAGTCATCTGTGTGCCAGGAACCATATAGGGATCATCTTGTTTATTCCTTAAAGAATGCACTGAGAGTCTACGGCCATGCCACCCTGAATGTGCCCGATCTCTTCTGGTCTCAGAAGCTAAGCGGAGTCTGGCCTGGTTAGTACTTGGATGGGAGAATGCACTGAGAAAGGCTCGTGTCCTCACTTCTGCAGATGAGAACACAGAGTGCTGAGAGGATATGTAAGCGGCCCAGAAGGTGTAAATCTGAGTTTGCACCCAGGCTGATGCGACTCGGGAACCCTTTCTCCATCTCTAAGTCGCGGTACCACAACAGTGAAATGTAGGTCTCCAAGTGGCCAAATCTTAAGTTCTGGAGGGAAGGGGGAGAAAGAGCCATGTGGGTGGAAAGGGGAGGCAAAAGAAGGATGAGAGGTGGAGGGTGGGCAGGAGACTCACTGCTGAGGAAGTGCTGAGATGTGACAGGAGGCAGCAGAGCTGCGCCCGACCCACCCACGTGCTGGCTGGAGGGAGCCAGCACCCCACGCTCAACTCGTCTTAGGAGACGTCTCCCCAGCAGCGGCTGGAGACATAGCCTCATGCCAGCGAAGAGTACCTCGTTGCTCCATGTCAGCAGGAAGTAGCTCTAAAGACAGGTCATCGTCCCTCCACCCCTCCTGGACTACTGGGACTAATGTAATCCCATACAACTCCTGCTCTATAAAAAACAAAAGGGGGGGACTCTTAGTAAAAAGGTAAAGTCTTATCTATGGTATGATCTACACCCTGACACCATCCTAGGCTCTAGCCCCCACTGCCATTGCTGGAAGCCAGGTGGCCACATGGCCCAACCACGGGGTCAGCCCCACCCCCATCCTAATGGGATTCGCTGCTCCTACTTCATGCCTTCCCTCCCCTCAGCAAAGTTTTAAAAGGACCTGTTCCTGAGCACATGTCTCTCTCTCTTCCTCTCCGTCTCCTGACCTCTGTCTCTGTCTCTCTTACGCTCCCCTCCCTCTTTTCCTTCTTCACCCTTTCCCTCCAGTCTGTCAGGTTTCCCCCAATAAACCCTCCCAGGGTGCATAGGAGCAGGAAGCTGGAGTCAAGAGTGAGGCCAGGATGCAAATGCAGGCTCTTCGGAACAGGCCACAGGCGTCCCGAGTGGCATTCTGACTGCTGTGCCACATGCCCGCCCCTAAGGCTTAATGCTGTGCTACCCTATAGTCACTGCGCGAGGTTCATCTTATCAACCTGCAAGAAGGCAGTCACAGGTGAGAACACGCTCCACATTCCATGAAACTCATCTAAGGAGAACCGAGAAAACCCTGCCCGGAGCTGGGGTAGGCGCTCCCAGGGTCAGTGTTGAGCTTCCCTGGGAAGGGCTCTGTTGGAGAGGAGGGGACACAGACGTTGGAAGGAGTCTCCTGGGGAGGGGAAAGGTGTTTGGTGCGCTCTGGATCTGGCCAACACGTGCTGGGGTCCCAGCCTCGTGGAGCTGCCTGGAGAGCTTCTGCTGGCTGGGCATGGCCGTCCTCACAGGGAGGCGGTGTGGGCGGCGGCTCCTGCTGACTCTGCTGGCCGCCTGAATCACTCGTCGCCCCGCGTGGCCTTTCGTCACCCAAGCAGCCTGCCCTGCGCTGGGTCGGGGAGGGATCCACACCCACTCGTGGGTCAGAGCGGTACAGGGAAGTGCTGGTCAGATGACAGGGCCAGTGGGGGACAACACGGCTGGGTGGCAGCCAGAGCACTCCCTGGGTGTGTTCCCTTGGGCCAGCCACTTACCCAACGCACGGTGTCTCAATTCCATGTTTGTAGTAGGCAAAGAAATAGTATCGACCTCTCAGGGGTTGTCACGAGGACTAGAGGAAACATTCCCAAAGTACCTGGAGCTTATATACACTGGGTCTCCTAAAACCTATGGAAGAGGTGTGTTATGAAAAAAATGTGTGGATTTCAACAAAAAGTTACAGCCAAGTAAATGTATCTTTTAAGTCCATTTTTTTTACACACTTCTTGCAGTCCCCTTGAATTCATTCGAAGTTTGTTTATCTCATCCCACGTCGTTGTAATCACCACGTGCCAGGCACCAGGCTAAAGAAATAAGGCAGTGAACAAGACACAGAGAGTTGCCACTCTCTTGAATTGTCCATTCTACTGAGGAGGGGAATGGGTGATAGACAATCCTCAGAACCTGAGACGGGGTGAGTGAGGGTGCCGCTGATTTATTGCTTTCTAGGGAAAACCTGTTGAGGGTGAAGGAACAGCATGAGGAAGGGGAACGTGCCAGGCAAAGACGTGCTCAGGTAAACCCTAGCCGCGGCTTTATCCCCAGGAGCCCCACCGGCAGGTGTCCTGTGAGATTTCGCACCCTGTCCCTGCCACTCATTGGTAGTGGCAGGTAGCTCCCCAGGCAAGGCAGCTCTTCAGCACGGGGCAGGTTTGCAGAAAGTCACAAGTGCAAGGACTTAGCGGCGACGCCCACAGGGAGGGGTGTGGACGCACCAGCTGGCAAGGGGGACACGGGCTGGCCGTGTCAACAACACCTACGGCCCACGTTCAGCTGGGCCAAGGTGAGGTAGTGAGAGCTGCTGGGTGAGCGTGAGAAGCCAGCCACAGGGAGCCGCCGTGGCTGCAGAGTGGGCGGCCGTGAAACGCTGGAGTCAGACTCCGGGGCACCTGAAGCGCACAACCTGGGAGAGACTTTGATTCGTATTTCTAAGATGTATTTCATTATTTGTGAGGCAGAGTTACAGGGAGAGGGAGAGAGAGAGAGAAAGGGAGAGAGAGAGAGAAAGAGAGAGCTTCCGTCTGCTGTTTTACTCCCCCAGTAGCCACAATGGCCATGGCTGGGCCAAGCTGAAGCTAATAAAACATGAAGTTTTACTCCAAATGAGAAACCATGGAATTTACAAGTAACTAAAGCTAACCATATCTTTTCCTACCGTTTTTGCCTCTAAGTGTTTTGATTACCTCCTGGTGTGAATGGCCTGGTAATTTCTTTGTAGTAAGAGACTTGACATTCTGCTCTCTTCCTTGAAATTTTTTTGGGCACACCCCCAAAAAATCTTTAATGTGTTGATACTTTCTATAAGTTTCTTCCAGCTTCCCAACTTGTTATTTGATAAAACCCTATGACGATTTAGGATTATTGTCAAGTTTGGAAAGTCACTTTCAAGTTTCTTTCCTGTGTAAGATATAAGCTTCCAAAAGCCCCACCGGTTAGCTTCTGGCCCCATACAGCTCACCTGGCTCCCACACCAGCCTGTCTTTTGGTGCTGGGTGTCGAGGGACACCTTCATACTGAGATGCCCTTGTGCGATGGCACCAGGCTACAGGCAGTGCAGGACCGGACAGGACATCACCAGTGCACTAGGGCTTCAGGCAAGACCATAGCCATACAAGGAAGCAACTACAAACCACATCAGTAGTTCATCTCCACTCAAGCAAAGGGAATCCTAAATCAACTTCCCTTCACTGGGTCTCCAAAATGCCCGTATCCACTCCTAGGCCACCAGCAAAGCAGCACAGCAGAAGGGAAGCTGGAGTAGAGAGTAGCCTGAAGTTTTACTGATTGTTGTTAAACTATTTCACTCTCAAAACATTTACAAAAACACACACGCGTGTGACTAGATCACGAGGGTCCCCTGACCCCGGCCCGGGACTCAGAAAAGGCCTGGGCTGGTGAGGGGCTCTGGCGAGGGGCCCTGAAATGGAAGCTTTATTGCCATCACCATAAATCTGCCGCTGTCAGGGAGGGCCTCTCGGGAGGGGGTGACAGCGAAGCTGAGAGCACTTAGATGACACCCAGTAAACTGCTACTAATTGGAGACGCATGGTGACTCCGCCACAGTCTTTGAAGGCAGACGTCACCGACTCCATCCAGAGCCTTAGACCAACTTATAAAAGGACAGGAATCCAGCACTCCCCCAGGGAGGCCTCCTAAAATAGAAGTCACCTGCAAGCACCCCCATTTACGGTCATTGGCCACCCCTGCGTACAGGCAATGAACGGTACCTGAGTGTCTGCGCTGCCGGGGGAAACCGATGAAGCCTTGAGGCCAGTGCATGGTCTGGCTGTGATTTACCCCCTCTTCCTCTCTGGCTCTGGGGCTCGGGATCAGGGAGCCCCTTGGGTCTGCCAGGTGTTCTTGATTAGAGCCCAAGTCGATCAGCCTGCTGGTCGTTTGCTCCTGCCTGGCTCCTCCACAAAGACAGTCTGTGCGCAGCCAGGGGCCTCGTCCTGGCCCCATTTGCATCCTCGTATGCACCCAGCCCTGCACTCAGAGTGCACTTGATTCACGTTGCCAGACGACTGCTCAACCACCCACCCAGGGAAGTCCGAAAGAGAGGACAGCCACTCTACCTGTTACTCGCCCTTATCTCAGCTTCTCCCGGACAGGTAAGTGAATACTTTGTTCAACTTTGTTTGGTAATGTAATGCATGAGACCCTGAGCCACCTAAGAATATTTCCTTTGCTCAGGTCATTTGCAGAAAACATGAGTGAGTTTACATAAGTAATTTTTACTGTTTGCTGGAAAGCGTTTGGAAAATAAAGGCGAAATCGTGTACAGTGTGCGGGTTTGCGTTCTGGGTACTCGGCACCAGCGGATGCCTCAGATTCTCTTTCCTATTTCGGAGCAGGACAAGGGAGCTGCTTGTCCAGATGCACTGTTCCCTTTGTCAACAAATAAAAGGTCCTTGTGTCTGCAAGGATTTCATGTGATGCACTGGGGCAAAAAAATGAGAAAGACGTGTAAAGTTTTCCATAACGAGCATGCTCTCCAAATCTGCCTGCGCCTATCCATGACACGGGGTTGAGGGAGACTCCACACTTGCGTGCGGTGCTAATAGAAAGCCTTCGGGGTGTCTGGGTGCTTTCTCCCCTGAGTCTCCTCTTTGCTCTCCAGCTTGCACAGATCCAAAAACCCCCTAGTTTTTAATTAAAGCTGACAATGTAAAGCTAATTGCCAAGGGACTAACGATCTTAGTAGTAGTAAGATAGTAAGCTGAATTAATAGCAGAGAATTTACTTTTCTGTATTTAAACTACCAACAGCGTTGAGCTAAAGCACCTTAAATCCTTTATAGAGTTTCCAGGGCTCTCAAACACCAGACTAAGATAAAAAGCCTATTTAAATCCAAACATTTTAAAGGAGTTAAAATGTATTTTTTTAAAAAATTTAAAATCTAGACAGATCCTGAAACTAGTAAGTGCAGATGAACTCTGGATTTTAACTGTGAGAATGTTTGTAAGGCAAGAGAACCCTGGTCTTGAAATCTCAGAATAAGAAGGACTGGAATTTTATTAAGTAAAGGTTAACACATGTAGCTTCAGGTGACAGCCCTCTAGCCAATTTCCCTATTTTTTTCCTCTTTCTTTTTTTTTAAATTGTTATCTGAGAGGCAGAGTGAGAGACTCCCATCTGCTGATTCACTCCCCAAAAGCCCAGTGACCGAGGCCAGCCTGGCTGAAGCCAGGAGCTGGGAACTCAGTCCCAGGCTCGCACGTGGGAGGCAGGAACTCAGCTTCTTGAGGACATCGCCTGCTGCTGCCCAGATCTGCATTAGCAAGAAGCACATATCTACATAAGTGTTAATTGTTAAATTAACAACAGGAGTCACTGTGCACTCACTCCCCATACAGGACCTCTGGTCTCAATGGGTTGTATTATCAGAGTTAAATGTGGTACTTGTTCCCAAACAGTTTGTGTGTGTGTGTGTATGTAAATTGTTGAAATCTTTACTTAGTATAGAGTTGGTCTTCTGTATACAAAGTTAATTGAAAATGAATCTTAATGGAGAATGGGACTGGGAAGGGGAGAGGGAGAAGGAAGAGAGGTGGGAGTGTGGGTATGGTGGGAAGAATAATATTCATAAAGTCATACATATGAAATTTGTATTCTTTAAAAAAATTAGTAATTTTTAAAAAGAAGCATGTATCACAAGCCAGAGCTGGGACTTGAACCCTGGTACTCTGTGGGATATGAGTGCCCCAACTGGCATATTAACTACTAGGCTAAATGGCCATCCCATTTAAAAGTACATTTTTGAAATAATTTTGCTGAACTCCACTGAACTATTTCTGTCCACTGGTCTCCTGTGTGTGTGTGTGTGTGTGTGTGTGTGTGTGTGTGTGTGTGAATCCTAGCATCAGCCTCATCGGTGAGCTAGAAGAAGTTGGCTTTTGTGAGTCACCATTCCCTTATGTTGAATTGACACTTGTGCTAGTTAGGATGTGAGGGAAATAATGCAGGGTCAATGGTAAGCCATGAAGTCAGGAAAGTGGAATTCATAAGATGAGAGCAGTCTCTAGAAGACAGTCTCTCCCTGTGTGCAACCTGTAGACTCAGGAGGTCCAGAACGACTGTTCTGTGGCCCGTGGCCACCTCTTCCAGGTCAAGCCACCCTGGAAGGCTTTCCAGGAGATGGTGGACAACTTTCCCCAGGACCCGTGTTCTCTTCTCTCTCCATGTAGCAGAATATTCCTCTCTCTCCATGGCCAAGCCCACGGGCTCTGCAGCCAGACTGAGACCTGGCCCTCAGTCATAATTCCAGCTGTTTGACCTTGACCAAGGCACAATTTTCATTTGTGCATGCCTGCCCCATCAAAATGTAACTTTCAGGGTGGTATAGAGGATCAAACCACTACTTCCCAATGTTGGCATCCCACAGTGCAGCGCCAGTTTGAGTCCCAGCTGCTCTGCTTCTGATCCAGTTCCCTGCTAATGTGCCTGGGAAGGAAGTGAATAGTAGCCCAAGTATTTGGGCTCCTGGCACCCATGTGAGAGACCAGGATAGAGTTCCTGGCTTCCGACTTTGGCCTGGCCATTGCGACCATTTGGGGAGTGAACCAGTGGTAGGAAAGTCTCTCCTCCACCTCACCCCCATCAAATAAATTTTTTAAAATAAAATCATTTTTTTGTAAAATGTCACTTTCATGAGAGGAGGGAGTTTGATTCAGAGCTGTCTAGGGGGGCTTAGTGCATGATAAGTGCTTCATGCTTGCGTGTTGAAATAACATGAATGAGAGGTGAACGAGTGGATGAAGTGTTTTGCCTCTCGGGGTCCAGTTTTCTTGTCTGTGAAACGAAGATGATGATGGCGCCCGATGAGACATCCACACAGGTGGCCCCCAGCACCAGAGTGCAAGAACGGTGTTGACCTTGTCAGGGCCCTGTTCTTCCTGTCTGAGGGGACCGTGGGTGCAGGCTGCACAGCTGCCGACAGAGGCGTGCAGGCTGCGGCTCCCACAGGTGGGTCCTGTTATGCTGGCGTTAATCATGTTTACTTGGAAATTCACTCTGCTCCATCAAGAAGCTTTGGTCCCACAGATGTCCTTGGGTAGTGCTCCTGTTTTTGTTTCCGTGGAATAGCCATTTATATTTAATGAAATGAGAATAACCCAAATATGTGATGGAGGAAGGAAGAGGGAGAGGAGCAAAATTTTCCAGATCCGTCTTACAGCTCTCATTCGCACTTGACCTACACAACTTGAGTGGGAAGATATTTTTAGAACTCGGTATACTCTGTGACAATCTAAGTGTATCAGCGCTGATTTCTTTCCTCCATATGTGTTCAGTTGAGAAAAAATAATGGGAATATTTCTGCAATGCCATAACTAAATATTAAATACTGAATGAATAAGCTTAGGAAATAGGAAGGCCTATCGGAAGAATCCTCTACAACTTTGAGACATAAGAGAACAATTAAATAAAAAAACATACTTTTTCTTTTTAAAGAAAGATTTATTCTTCATTTATTTGAAAGGCAGAGTTAGAGGGAGAGATGATGAAAGAGATCTTCATTTGCTGGTCCACTCCCTAAAAGGCCACACAGCTGTGGCTGGACCAGGCCAAAGCCAGGAGCCAGAAACTCCATCTGGGTCTCCCACATAGGTGGCAGGGGCCCAAGCACTTGGACCATCTTCTGCTGCTTTCCAGGTGCATTAGCGGGGAGCTGGATTGGAAGTGGAGCAGCTGGGACTTGAACTAGTGCTCATATGGGGACCAGCACTACAGGCAGTGGCTTAACCTGCGCCACAACACCAGCCTTGACTTGTTATTTATCAAAAGGATTCATTATTGTAAAGATATCAATTCCAAAATTAATTTATAAATGTAATGTGAAGTGTCCCACAGTATTTTGGGGGGAGGCCTATATAAAATAGTTTGAAGCACATCTGAAAGACTGGAGTTATAAGAGCAACCAGTGTCTTTTAGAAAAGCCAAAAGACCATGATTAAAGGAGAACTTTTTAAAGAAGCATATTTTTTAATATTTGAAAATTTATTTATTTGAAAGGCAGAGATACAGAGAGTGAAGGGGAGGTGGGGGGAGAGAGGGAGGTCTTCCATCCTCTGGTTGACTCCCCAATGCTGCAACGGGCCATGCCCGTATGGGATGTGGGCACCATAGGCAGACGCTTAACCTGCTACACCACAGCTCTAGCCCCAATAAGACATGTTTCAAAGTTTTAGGACTTAAGGTATAATAAAACCCCTCAATGTATCTTTTAACTACTGATATTCATGAACTACAACTTGAAAAACATTAGTTATAAATGTCCTCAAATGGGCAACTTGGTTAAATATAGTATAGTTTAGTCATTATGCAGAATATATGCAGCTACTAAAATAAAGACACAGAACTAAATTTATTAGAATGGAAAGATGCTGACAATGTGTTAGCAACTAAAAAACTTACTAGAATAACTCCATTTTGAAGGAACCAGATATGTACCGTTAAATATGCAGAAAAAATATATAGACAGAACAGTTCCTGTATATTAGCAAAGGTTATGGCTTATTTGTCCCTAATTGGTGGGTTTATGAGTGAGTGAAATCTTTTTACTTATAATGAATATGTATTAGCAATCAGAATTTAAATTTTAAGTATCTTAGACTGCTGCATAACACAAAAATTCCATTATTTCCTATTTTCAGACAAAAATGCATATTTGTCCTGTAATATATAATTGATATTCATCAAATGACCCTCTATCAAAGACACATTTCAACAATAAAAAAAACCCATGAAATCAACCATTAACATTTGCAACAGTAGGCAAATTCTGAACCAAAATAATATTTCCAGCTGCAGAAGAGGAAGCTCTTTTTCCAGTTCCTGCAACAGGACTTTCCTAAGAAAGCAGCAGCTGGACCACCCCTGCCTCCACAGGGGAACATCTTCATCAAGCCGCAGCTGTGTCTGCCTGGTCCCGTCCAGTGGCCCGGGTTGCTTCCTGCAACACTGCGCCTCTTGTCCTGCCACCACGATGCGGGCCCGTGGCGGTCCAGGCTTAGAACTGGCTCTCGCCACAGCTGGTAGAACTCACTGTGGATTTATGCTGGGGCTGCTGAATAGGCAGTTACTCAGGACAGTGTTACAGCAGGACGGGAAGGCCCAGGCTAGCTGTAAGGGGAGAGGGTGCGTAAAGTCCGGGGCTGCGCTCATCTTGGGGGAAGAGGCCCAGGTGACAGATGCCTGTACTTGCAGAAGTCTAGTGTACGTCTTCCACTGTGGGGCTGAAGCCACCTAAGTCCTTCCTTTTCTCCCCTCTCGCTGATGAACAGCAAATAGCTAACAACATTGTGTATCTATTCTTTTTTAAAATTCCCCTGAATTTCAACCATTTGTCTGTTTTCCACATTGACAGCCCGTCAACCACTGCCCAAACTATTTGCCTCAAGTCAATACATTCTAGAAAAGAGTTGGTAAATGTGAGACCAATTTCATACTCTCTTAAAATAATGGTGTCTCCAGTGGTTAAAAACTGTCTTTTTTAAAGACTTTATTTATTATTCATTTATTTGAAAGAGAAAGAGATGGAGAGAGATCTCCCATCTGCCGATTCACTTCCTAGATGGCCACAATGGCAGAGCTGGGCCAGGCCAAAGCCAGAAGCTTCTTCTGGGCCTTCCATGTGGGTAGCAGGTGTCCAAGCACTTGGGCCATCTTCCATTGTTTTCCCAGGCACATTAGCAGGGACCTGGATCAGAAGTGGAACAGCCAGGGCATGAACTGGAACCCATATGGAATGCCAGTATTGCAGGTAGTAGCTTTACCCACAATGCCCCCAAAATTGATTCTTGAATGAGTTTCCTAGATCATGTTCTAGACCTCAAGAACATTAAGAAATGTTACAATTTCACTGTTTTCAGAATTCAGCTGAAAAACAAATTTTATACAAGTATAAATTCAAAGAATTAGATAAGATGGTTTTCAAGGCAGGCACTGAGTTGGAACACTCTCTCATTGTCTGGCACCTGAGAAGTTTAATAAGATGGACTGATTCTCCATAGACACTTTGTGTCTTGTCTCATCACTGAACATTGTAGGAGTCAAGTTGCTTCATAATAGTAAACACTCTTGTAAGCCTCATTTTAACAGCCTAATATTCCATGGTGTGATTATGCATTCATTATATAAATCTTATTTCCATTTTTTACATTATTAATATTATGATTATTGACTTTATGAAAAATATTTGCAGATTTCAGATGATGCCCTTAGGATAGATTCTCAAGTGAAATCACCCCTGTAAGTATTTATTTATTTATTTATTTTTTGACAGGCAGAGTGGACAATGAGAGAGAGGGACAGAGAGAAAGGTCTTCCTTTGCCGTTGGTTCACCCTCCAATGGCTGCCGCGGTCGGCGCGCTGCGGCCGGCGCACCGCGCTCGTCCGATGGCAGGAGCCAGGTGCTAGGTGCTTCTCCTGGTCTCCCATGGGGTGCAGGGCCCAAGCACTTGGGCCATCCTCCACTGCACTCCTGGGCCACAGCAGAGGGCTAGCCTGGAAGAGGGGCAACCGGGACAGAATCCGGAGCCCCGACCGGGACTAGAACCCAGTGTGCCGGCGCCGCAAGGCAGAGGATTAGCCTGTTGAGCCACGGCGTCGGCCCCCTGTAAGTATTTTTAAGACTACATTGCAAAATGGTTTTCCAAGAGGGTGATTGCATTTTTCATCCCAGTCAGAAATGGTAAGGCCACTTTGTGCCTTCACTTATATTAGAGAACCTCATTTTTAAAAACAAAATGTTTTTAACTATTTGCTATTTTTGTAAGTTAAAAATCGTATTCACTACTGTTTTTAATTCATGATTAACTTTTATTTGCACAGAGATTAATCCCTTTCCCTCATGTTATTTCGTCATCAGTATTTCCTCTTTCGGGTATTGTTACACATGGCTTTTGCCTGGCCCATTTCCTTTCCAGTAATAACGTATGTAAACTACCAGGAAGGTGGCTCACATTTTTTTTCATTCCCAGAGAATGTATTATTACACTCAGAAAAGTTCGTGTCAAGACTCAGAGGCCAACCTCTCTCATCTAAAATGCTTCCTGATAGAATAAAAAAAGTTTTAAGATATCTTAGA